>JAGFNQ010002240.1:125605-371668 GCA_024364735.1 Boesenbergia rotunda | reverse complement strand
CTTGTACTCTTCAGCAGTAAGAACAATATCCAGGTTTCTCTTCCAGTCAATATAGTTGGGTCTAGTAAATTTATTCTCCTTAAGTATTGTAGCTAGTGGGTTAAAGGCCATTTTGAAAATCCTGAGAATCACAACATACACTACTTTAGAAATTGAAAATAAATTGGTTCCTAAAACAATAAATTTTCAGAATCAACCAACACCCCTATACACCGAGAAATTTGCATGCCACGATGGTATGGATGTATACGAATTCCTACATTCATAAGAGGAGGTTTTACCCATCAATCTTACTATCTTGTCAACCTAACTTTTTGACAAGTAAGATCAATAGTTGGTTCCCTTCGGATCTGCAAAATAATGCATTGACTCCGATGGGGATGATACTATTATTCGCATCTAAGTGTTCACCATTACACGACACTAAGAAAATTATTTCCGATTATGTGCCTTCCGATGGAGAAGTACACACGCTCTTTAACAATTTTTTATAGTCTTTTCCAACCTAATGATCCACAGAACAAGTCTATCCGATGGGGAGGAAGACACTCAGAGCCGACGCGCAGACTTGTTCGCATCACTTATCGGATTGTAATGGAAGCCATGAGATCCTTAGGGTTCCTCTCCCACTTAGTAATTTATTATGAGGAATTTTAACTAGCACAATCACATAACAAGCACATGACCAACATATGAAAAATAGAAAATCCTAGATTTTTCAACTTTCATGGCCTTGGTCTCCAATGCGCCTCCAGTCGTGTTGTCACTTCGTCCGCTTATCCCTTCCTTCTGCACAAGCTACCTTGAGGGATCTCCGAGCCGAAATGACTAGCTAATTATTTACATCATCGATCCTATATTCCACAAAGGAGTGTACATGAAAACTAGATCGAAAGTAAAATAAATAGCTCGACTAAATATGTGTCGTATTTAATTACAAAAATTAAATACTACCTAGCCTTGTCAACCCCGAGGATTAATTAATTTACAATAATTACACAACCATTCACACAACAAATATTTGGCCATGACAAGTTGGAATCTCGTGCCTGCAATACAAAGTTAGCCTATGCACATCCACATATCATCCAGCAAAATATAATGTATGAAATAATGCAAAAATTAACCAATCCTAAACACACAAAATCGGAAACCTCAGCTCTGATACCAATTGTAGGGTATGACTTGGCGGGTTTCCTTAGCGACAACATGGTCATCCTTGAGAGACCTCTTCATGTTTACAGATTAAAAATTAATCCGAATGGAGACTCGTCTCCCAACGACCATCTCATCATCGTGTTAATTAATCCAAGTCACAACTTAGCCGAAACCCAAGGTTAAGGCCTTGTAACTTTCCAGATTAATTAACCGTGGAAAAGACGACGAGTGGATCGCCAACTTTTGTGTTTATGGTCGGGGTCCAATTAGTTAATTATTATCCATGACAAACAATCAAAATAATTAACAAACAAACATGAAATGACGAGGCAAATAAACATGACACAATGAAACATAAGGAGCTTGGGAAGAAATTATACCTTCCCGATTACCTCGCGGCCTTCTACCTTATGTCCCTCGCTTCCCAGATGTCATGTGGGCGACGATCTACCGAGAACCAAGATCACCAAGGCACTCCAATTGCTCCTTTCTTCTCCAACCGATCAAACCCTAGATTTTAGGGTTTCCCACCGGCACCTTCATTCCTCTTCCCTTGCGCCGCCAGCCGCCGGAGCCTCCAAAGACTCCTCGGCTCAGCTGCAGCCTTTGAGAGGAAAGAAAAGAAGAAGAAGAAGGAGAAGAGACTCCTTCTTCCTCACCTAAACCGCCCGAGCAACCCTTTCCTCCCTCACCTTGCGTCGCAGCCACCGCAAGCTCCACCGCCGCTTCTCCTCGCCGGCAGCCGCTCCTCCTTCGCCGCACACCACAAAAAGGAAGAGAACTTCCCTTCCATTATCTAGTGATGGCCTCCTACTGAGAGGATGAAGGAGGAAGAAGAAGAGGAGAAGGAGCGAAACCTCTCCTCTTTGCCGTGACCTAGGAGAGAGAAGGGAGAGAGAGGAAAAGAGAGAGAGTCTTGGGTTGATGAATTAGATTGTCTAGCCTTGATTTCATGATCTCATGGGGTTTATATAGGGCTAAGGTAGGGACCAAGAGGAGGAGTTGGGTCTTGGCCCGGTAATGGATCTAAACCCGATCCATTAATTAAGATCCATTCCACTAAAGGATCTTAATTGAACTTCCTCACCAACCCCCATATTTTCATATGGGCTCCACATATTACGAGTCGTTCATCCCCCCATGTTTAAGATATCGAATGTCGTTAATTAATTTAAATTACTGACAAGTCAAATTAATTAACTTCTGGATCCTTGTTAGTACCACTCAACCTTATCATCATGTCGGATCAAATCCACCTGCAGGGTTTAGCATGATGAATCTTTTGAGCTCATCAAGGGGGCATCATCATCCTGACTCACCAGGACACGGATTCCATCAATAATCAATGACACACCATATTATTAATATTATCTGCCAACTTACTGGGCCTATTGATGACCGCGTGTCATACCGCGAGTATCAAATACAATTAAAGTATCGAACTCCTCTAAACTAATGTAGCATAGAGTAACTCGAGTCG
The DNA here is from genome assembly GCA_024364735.1 of Boesenbergia rotunda. Lineage (NCBI taxonomy): Eukaryota > Viridiplantae > Streptophyta > Magnoliopsida > Zingiberales > Zingiberaceae > Boesenbergia > Boesenbergia rotunda. The sequence continues at coordinate 369,030 of JAGFNQ010002240.1, read as the reverse complement.
TCTCCCAACGAATGTAGTTGATACATGATAAACCTTAGGATCGTATGTTATTGCTTTTGGATTTTGTATATTAAACTGGGGTTTGGATTTAAACGTTAAGACTACGAAAAGAGATAGCAAAGCATGTATGAAATCTAGTTCTAATTAAAGAAAAACAATGCAGGTAAGGAAATCTAATTTAACCTAACTACAATTGCAGCAAAGAAAAGGCAACTTGAAATAAAGCATTAACAAAACTAAACATGGAACAAAAACCTACAGCATTAAAGAAATCTAATCTAACCTAACTTAATTGCATGTAATGAAGACATAAAACTTAAAGCAATGGGAAAAGCACTACAAAATCAAAGTTAAGCAACTAAGAAACATCACAATTAAAAGTAATTATTCTAAGAGGCATTTGACCGAACACAAGATAGGCATGCTAAAAATTGCTTCAAGTACGTGCCATTTGATAATGGAAAGATCTATCCAATACAAACATTCATCATCCAACACATAACATTCAACTACATTAACCCAACCAAACAATCTGATGAAGGAAACCAATTAATCCAATCTAATGAACTGCTGTGAAATCTGATGACATCGGGCTGGAAGTGGAACAAAAGCTACCAAACTCGACTGTGAATGAAAGAACTGCTGTAAATTGTGGCTGAGAAGAACTGCTGTGAATCTGATGATGGCTGGATGGAGGATTGAGTGCTGCTGGATTGGATGAACTGCTGCCGGATGATGTTGAAGAGAACTACTGTGAAGTGCTGTGAAAGAAGAAAGCTGCTGCGAAGGGAAAGTGCTGTGAAGGGAAACTGCTAATAAGAAGAAATGGATCTGCTATGTGTTGGATCGAGAATAACGATAGAGGGGGGTGAATATCGTAAAACGTTTTCGGTTTGAAAAAGAGAATATGCAGTGGAAAAATTAAAAACAAAACAACACACGAACACCAAGATTTTACTTGGTTCGGAGTCGCGGTCGGCTCCTACTCCAAGGCCCACGGTCGTTGACCGTTTACTGCGGGCAATTCTATATGCGCAAAACAGTTTACAGAAAGATGTTACAAGAGTAGTACAGTAAACTTGAAAAATAGCTCTTCGTTACTGACGTCCGGTGTGGATTGTATTTTGGAGAAGGGGGACGTCGTCGGCGCTTGTATCTCGAGTTGGGAGGTTTCCGGAGCAGAGCGTTGGAGCAGAAGAGCGAAATTGCGTTGGAAGAAGTTGCTCAGAAGCCTTGGAGGTCGAAGGCTTTATATAGTAGGTCTGGGGGCGCCCTCCACGTGGCCTTGATCCGCAACAGTCTCGGTCAGTGTTTTATCCCTCCAAAATAGGGATCAAACCATGACGAGGGCGCCCGGGAAGCAGGGGGTGCCCTGGTTGACTGTTTCAGCGGGCTTCTTGGCTAGATGAGGTTTATCCGCTTTGTTGGCTTAAGCGCGGGGCGCCCTGGGCACTGGGGGCGCCCGGGACGCAGGGGGCGCCCGGAAGCATGGGGGCACCCCGCCCAGTAAGCTACCGAAGCACTTCTTTGCTTCACTTGTTTTTTATTGGCCTTGGGGATGCCCGGGACACAGGGGGCGCCCTGCTCAGCTACTTGCCTCTCTCCTTTGGGCATTCTGAGCTGCAGACACACATTCCTTCGGTCCTGCATCCAGGATTAGTCCAAAACAATATGAAGCAATAGATTATTAGGTTTATACAGCCTTAGCTGTCTTGGTTCTGACTTTGGGTCTCCAAAATGGAGCCCTAGGTCGAACCGACGCCTACTATTCCCTCGACGGGGAACGTATCCTCACCTACTCCTCTCAGGAGAGTTTACCTGATGCCAACCGGCTCCTCCGGTTGGACTTTTGCCCAGCAGTCCTTCGCCAGGTGCCTAGCTGTCCTTTGCCAGGTCTTCAGTTCCAGGCAGTCCTTCGCCTGGTGCCCAGCAGTCCTTTGCCAGGTCTTCAGTTCCAGGCAGTCCTTCGCATGGTGCCCAGCAGTCCTTCGCCAGGTCTTTAGTTCCAGGCAGTCCTTCGCCTGGTGTCCAGTAGTCCTTCGCCAGGTCTTTAGTTCCAGGCAGCCCTTCGCTTGGTGCCCAACAGTCCTTCGCCAGGTCATTGACTTCCTAGCAGCCCTTCGCTAGGTGCCCAGCAGCCCTTCGCTGGGTCTTAGGGTTCTGATGCCTAGCAGTCCTTCGCTAGGTGCCTAGCAGTCCTTCGCTAGGACTTTAATCTGCACACTCAAGTAGTATGTTAGAAAAATAAAACATCTTAACTTTTGAACCCTTTGCCATTGATCAAAACACAGGTTCGACTTGGGTGCTGTATGCACCAACAATCTCCCCCTTTTTGATTTATGGCAACCCGGTTCAAAAATTTAAGTTAATCAGAACAGATGAAATAAAATTTTAGTTTCCTCCCCCTGGATGGAATCACCCCCTAGGTTTTTCAAAAGTTTGTGGGGTTTTGAAAAAAATTTCTAAGTCAAAAATAATGGCATTAATTTTTCTTAAACACTTAGAACAATTTTCAAAAGAGGCTTTAGAAACATATTTAAAAAAATTGGTTGTGCACTTTTGAAGATTTACAAAAAAAAATTCAAGTCAGTAGAAAAGAACCATCGCTTAATTTTAAGATAAGTACTTAGCAAAATTTGCAACAGCTTAAGTTTTAAGTACTTAGCAAAACTTTGAAAAACAACTTGAGTTTAAGTACTTAAAAAAAGATTTTTGAAAACAGCTTAAGTTTAAGTACTTAGAAAGATTTGAAAGCAGCTTTAGTTTTAGTACTTAGAAAGATTTGAAAGCAGCTTTAGTTTTAGTACTAAAAAGGATTTGAAAGCAGCTTTAAGTTTAAGTACAAAAAAAGATTTGAAAGCAGCTTAACTTAGAGAAATTTTGGAGAAAAGCTTAGTACTTTTGAAAACAAATAGATTAAGTACTTGTTGAAAAAGGATAAAGTTTTGAAATTTTGAATTTTAAAAAAAAAAAAATTTAAGGCTTCTCTCCTTTCCTTATCTCTCCCCCTTTGTCATATATCAAAAACAAAGCAATATAGTAAAAAATAAATAAATAAATTGCATAAGGATGTAACAGAATAATGTGTTGTACTGAACCAATGCAAGATGAACTGAATCAGACCAATTTAAATTATCTCTGTAGGGACCTGTCTAACCCAATTAGCTACTTACTAACTGTTATAAACAGTAATTTTCGCTAGGGTTAGTCGAGTTAAGTGTTCTGTTCAAGTTAGATTTTCTAAACTTGACACTTAACTTGATTACTATTTAAGTTGTATTTAGTGCCCCAATTACTGCAGATGCACTGACTTAAAGCATCTTGAATTAAGGCAAAGACCTAAGCATCTCAACCCATTCTAGGTTATCAATCAACAGTATCCTAAGGTGCTTGTGAGATGCTGGCTTCTAGATCTATAGGTGCATGCATTTCTAGGGTTAGGGCCTAGGCTAAGTCCTTTTGCAAAAAAAACCTAGTTTTGAAGGGGGTAGTTTTTCAAAAAAACTAAGTCGAAAAATAACAAGCTGTTAAGAGGATTTTTCAAAAAAAGACTGATTTTGAAATTCAGTAAGGCAGTTTTAAAACTATTTTAAAAGCTAATTTTTCAAATCAAAAGAAACCAAAAATAGAGTAAACCTATTCTACTAAGCATAATCCTACTAATGATCAGATAGTTAAGGAGAGCAAATGATCTAACTCAATAAGTTAGCTGGTAAAAGAGAGAACCAGCACAGTCATACAGGTCAAGCATGAGTCAACCCTACTGAGTAGGGGCAGTCAAGTAGTCACTAGTACAATGCTAATCAAATCTAGGAGGATGGACCAGGATGGTCAGAAGAGCTGGGCTGCCATGCTTTGAGTAGTGACATCATCTCAGTGTATCGAGCGTCATCTACTTCTCGATCGGCTCTTCGAGCGTCCATCTGCTCGAAGTGGTAAGCCTCGACCTCCTCTCGGAGGCTGTGGAGCTTCGTCTGCATCTGAGTGAAGCGCTGGTTGATCGTCAGTTGTGGTGGCTCATCTATGTGCGCACGAGCCTCGGCTGCCAGATCGGCCACATCGACGTCAACCTCCTCATCTGAGTCAATCTGGGGTCCGGCTCTCTGACGTCTCCAAGACAAAACCCCGGTACCCGAAATCTCTATACCAGCTAGGGAGAAATTCCTATAGCCTATCTCATCGAAGTCGGTTAATGCGGCCATCTCTCCCTCGGTAATGTTACGACCGTGGTGATGCAGAATGGAAGTGATGATGTGGCAATAGGGAGTGCGTACCCGCCCCTGCGTGGTAACACTGGATGCATGTAGGATCGCATGGAACATGTGTAGTCCAATGTCGATATCAAGCTGATGAGTCAGTGCGTATAGGAGGAATGTGTGAAATGGTCGCATGGTAGCGACGTCTCTAGTGGATAACGGCAGAATGCATCGAACTATAACTCTATATAGAGCGTAGTCCTGGACTTGAAGGTCAACAAACTGAAATCGTCTGGCCAGGGGGTTTCTAACATGCGTATAGAAGTAGGAGTGTAGGGTATCTAGGGTGATGTGAGAGTAGGGAGCATCAAAGGGAGGCTCCCTAGGAGGGTAACAACAAAAGGTGGACTATGAGGGTCGTAGTCCAAGAAATCGGTTGAGTAGTGTAGGCGTGATTGTCAGGGGAATCCCTTGGACAGTGGTGACGAACATAAGACCATCCTGTCTAATTATGTTATTATAGAATTCTGCACATAAGGATGTGTTAATTGGATGAGTGCAGAATACGAGATTGTCGAGTTGGTAGAAGTTTATAACATTCATTGCCAAGGGACAGGATTGGGTGAAGAATTGTTTATTTAAGTAGCTCGTTTTTATAGGCTTGTATATCGTTCGAGCCAACTTATTACAAAGTTCTAAAGTCGGGAACCTAGGATCGGGACTAGGATCGGTATCGGGGTCTGCCTGGTTTGCTCGGCGTTTTCTAAGATAAGAAATATGCATTTAAAGGAAGGGATTTACGAAAAATAATTTTGAATGCGTAAGTAAAAAGAAAATTTATACCGGGCAGCTCGGGGAGGCATTGTCGAGGATGAGAGCTCGAGAAGGTTGCAAGATCACTTGGAAGGAAAGGAGTTGGAGAGAAGAAGAATTTTTGGGTGTGGGAAGAAGAATGGGGCATGGAGCCCTTTTATAAGCCTCGGTCGAGCGCCCTGGAGTGAGAGGGCGCCCTGGACCGTGAGGGCGCCTCGGAGGACGAGGGCACCCCCCCCCCCCCCCCGACAGGCTGCAGCTGCCTTTTGGCAGCTTTTCAGCTTTTGACCACTGCTATGGGGGCGCCCGTGAGGACCCGGGCGCCCTTGTCAATTCCTTTTGCAGCTTTTCGCCTTGAAGGAGATAGGCAGGACAAGGTGGGGCACCCGAGGGTTCACGGGCGCCCGGGATAGACTTGTTTGACCAAGTTTGACCGGATTTGACTAGTGTAACCATGGTTTGACCACTTTGACCATGGTTTGGCTATTTTGATCATGGTTTGACTACTTTGACCATGAATTGACCACTTTGACCATGGTTTGACTAGTGTTAAGTCAGTGCCGTTCTAAACTAAATGTTTGTATTTAAGCAAAAAAAATGCAGTTATTAAATGAATTTTGATTAAGTTAAGTTTGCCGTCTCACCCAATATAGGGTTATCAATCACGTTAGCCTTACGGGTTTTGTGAGACAGGTTTTGGTAGATATAATTATTTTTTTAAAAAAAATTGAATTAGTTTTGAAAACCGTTGATTTTGAGTTTATTAAAAAAATTTGAATCTACAATTAACTAAAAATTTGTGTTAGATTCGAATTTGACAAAGAATAATTTGAATCTGAATTTCAAAAATTTGCTTCTAGGTCTTGGCAAGGCACTAGGCCTTCTTTGGCCGTAGCCTTATTGGATTATCAACCCTTTCCTTGACAAAGCCTTTTAATAAAATTTCATTTTCAAAACTATTTCTTGAAAAATTCTGGTCTAACTAGCTTGGGTCTTGGATCGGTAGCTTCGGCTAGTTTCACCAGTCTAAAGAGACTAAGTAGAGAATACTTGACCTTATTAGAATTAGCTTCCCTAACGTACTATCATCTCACCGCCACCCAATACTATGTTGTTTAAATTTCAGTTAAGTTGGTTCAGTCCTTAAACTAAGCATTCCTAAATCTAAACATGGTAAATTGCTGAAATTAAATAAACAAGCAATCATGCAATTTGCAAACAAAGATTGAATTTTATCTAACAATAAATATTATTTTTAATTTGGCTCCCCCTGGACTAAAGCCACGATAATGGTTTGGCAAGATGTGAATCTTGTCCTTGGGGATCCAATACTGATTTGATCCAGTTTGTTTGTTCAGGCACAGTTTGGGTACCCATGCCTGAACTTTAGGTCTGGACTGGTTCAGTACAGCATAGTAGGATCTTTGTCTAGATTTGGTTCTATAGCCTAGTCCGGATCGATTTAGAATTGACTTCTGTTTTCCAAGAATCATGTCAAGACCCTTGGAACCAGAAGTGAATCATTCTAAAGCTAATCTAAGGTCCTTAACTTGAGTTTTCAGGGAGGAGTTTGTTGGTGCAGGAAGCACCATATCGAACCTTGTTTTGATATTGGCAAAGGGTTCAAAGTTAAGTATTATTGGTGATCTAACAATGTTACTCAAGTGTGCAGGAAAAGTCCTAGCGAAGGGCTGCTAGGCACCTGGCGAAGGACTGCCAGGAAACAAAGTCCTAGCGAAGGACTGCTAGGCATCGGAACCCTAAGACCCAGCGAAGGGCTGCTGGGCACCTAGCGAAGGGCTGCTAGGAGTCAAAGACCTAGCGAAGGACTGCTAGGCAGCAGGCGAAGGACTTCCTGGAACCGAAGACCTGGCGAAGGACTGTTAGGCACCAGGCGAAGGACTGCTTGGAATCGAAGAACTAGCGAAGGACTACTAGGCACCAGGCGAAGGGCTGCCTGGAACCGAAGACCCAGCAAAGGGCAGCTGGGCACCTAGCGAAGGGCTGCTATGAGTCAAAGACCTGGCGAAGGACTGCTGGGCACCAGGTGAAGGATTGCCTGGAACTGAAGACCTGGCGAAGGACTGCTAGGCACCGGGCGAAGGACAGCTTGGTATCAAAGACCTGGCGAAGGACCGCTAGGCAAAAGTCCAACCGGAGGAGCCGGTTGGCAACAGGTAAATTCTCCTGAGAGGAGTAGGTGAGGACGCGTTCCCCGTCGAGGGAACAGTAGGCGTCGGTTCGACCTAGGGCTCCATTTTGGAGACCCAAAGTCAAAACCAAGACAACTAAGGCTGTATAAACCTAATACTCTATTGCTTCATATTGTTTTGGACTAACCCTGGATGCAAGACCGAAGGAACGTGTGTCTGCAGCTCTGAATGCCCAAAGGAGAGAGGCAAGTAGCTGAGCAGGGCGCCCCCAGTGTCCCGGGCGCCTCCAAGGCCAATACAAAACAAGTGAAGCAAAGAAGTACTTCGGTAGCTCACTGGGTGGGGCGCCCCCGTGCTCCCGGGTGCCCCCAGTGTCCAGGGCGCCCCGGGATCAAGCCAACGAAGTGGATAAACTTTATCCAGCCGAGAAGCCAGCTGAAAGGGTCAACTAGGGCGCCCCTAGCGTCCCGGGCGCCCCCACAGTCAACCCTCAGCCCTATTCGAGTGGGATAAGGGCTGACCGAGACTTGCTCGGATCGAGTGACACGTGGGGGGACGCCCCCAACGTTCAGGGCGCCCCGGGAGGCTATAAAATGCCCCTCGACCCCAAGGCTTCGTACAAAACTTCTTCCAACGCAATTTCGCTTTTCTGCTCCAGCGCTCTGCTCCAGAAAACTTCCAACTCGAGATACAAGTGCCGACGACGTCCCCCTGCTCCAAAATATAATCCACACCGGACGTCGGTAACGAAGAGCTGTTTTTTAAGTTTACTGTACTACTTTTATAAAATCTTTCTGTAAACTATTTTGCGCATATAGAATTGTCCGCAGTAAACGGTCAACGACCGTGGGCCTTGGAGTAGGAGCCGACCGCGACTCTGAACCAAGTAAAATCTTGGTGTTCGTGTGTTGTTTTGTTTTTAATTTTTCCGCTGCATATTCTCTTTTTCAAACCGAAAACGTTTTACGATATTCACCCCCCCCTCTATCGTTATTCTCGATCCAACAGAGTTCTCTTTCTCAAGTTTTTCAACTTGAGTAGAGGTTCCTTCTTGAACCTTCTCAGTTAAGGATCGAGAGTCAGCTCTCTCTTTCAGGAGTTTTACTTCCTGTCGGAGAGATTCGACTCAGAGTTTAGCTTTCGCCAAATCTCGAGAAAGATAGGAAATTAACTCATTTAATTGAATTCTTGAAAATCCACTTACAGTTATTTCGCCATCCTCTAAGAATGTAAGTTTGCCATCATCCGGCTCCGACTCTGACTCGGTTTCGATTTCTTCTTAGACGGTTAGGGCTAGCAGGTTCGACTGTGGGACCTCTTCTTCGGAGGAGGAGGAGGACTCGTCCCAGGTTGCCTGAAGCGCCTTCTTCCTTCTAGTCTTCTTGGTCTCCTTTAAGTTCGGACACTCCGTCTTGTAGTGACCCTTCTTCTTGCACTCGTAGCAGGTCACGTTTGGTTTGTTCTTGTCATTTGAGGGTTTAGCTGGTTCTTCCTTTCTTCGACTGGCTTTTCTTCTGTTGGTCTGGTTCTTCAGTTCTTTGTAGTAGTCTCGGGCTAGCCGAACCAGCTTCGGTCGATTTCCCTCAGTGTCTTCTGAGTCTGAGTCTGAATCAGACTCGGGTGCAGGTTGAGGCTTTTTCTTGGTTGTCTTTCCAGCTTTACCTGCAAGAAAAGCGATGCCTTTCTCGGCCAGATTGAAGTTAGTCTGCTCATGCAAGTCTAATTCAAAAAATAGTTCATCTAACTTTATTTTTGAAAGGTCCCTTGAAACCTTGTATGCATCTACCATAGATGCCCACAAGGTATTTCTCGGGAAAACGTTGAGATCGTACCTTATCAAGTCACGGTTTTCTACCTTGTGACCGATTGTGTGTAGTCTGTTCATTAACTCTTGAATTCTGGCATGGAGCTGGGCTGCTGTTTCATTGTCATTCATCTTGATCATGTATAGCTTGTTCAGGAGGAGATCTCTCTTACTGATTCGAGTGTCGGAAGTTCCTTCGTGCAGCTCAATCAACTTGCCCCACAACTCCTTGGCACTGTTGAATGGTCCTACCCGATTCAACTCTTCCTTGGTCAGGCCGCATTGAAGGGTCTGGGTCGCTTTTGCATTAGCTTCAATTCTTCTTTTCAGAGCGGTATCCCACTCAGTGTACGGCTGTAGTACTCCTTCAGCATTCTTTGGAATATCCAGTCCAGACTGGATGATTATCCACATGTCCACCTGAGTTTTCAGGTGGACCTCCATTCGACTTTTCCAGTAGAAAAAGTCTTCTCCACTGAAAAGTGGAGGTCTGGCTGTGCTGAATCCTTCTTGCATGGTCATTTAACTGAAACTAAAAGAAAAAGGAAAGAGATATCCCAAGACTTGGTCTTGGATTAGTAGTGGGGGAAGTAAAAGAAAAATATTTGTCGAGGGGTGTTGCACCAACCTCGATTAACGAGAAAAATTTCGAACAAAAAAAAATTAAAAAGATTTCGAAAAAATTCGAAAAATTATCAAATTCGTGGTTGCATCAAATTTGAGCTTCCCCACTCTGATACCACTTGTTGGATCGAGAATAACAATAGAGGGGGTGAATATCGTAAAACATTTTCGGTTTGAAAAAGAGAATTTGCAGCAGAAAAATTAAAAACAAAACAACACACGAACACCAAGATTTAACTTGGTTCGGAGTCGCGGTCGGCTCCTACTCCAAGGCCCACGATCGTTGACCGTTTACTGCGGGCAATTCTATATGCGCAAAACAGTTTACAGAAAGATGTTACAAGAGTAGTACAGTAAACTTGAAAAATAGCTCTTCGTTATCGATGTCCGGTGTGAATTGTATTTTGGAGTAGGGGGACGTCGTCGGCGCTTGTATCTCGAGTTGGGAGGTTTCCGGAGCAGAGCGCTGGAGCAAAAGAGCGAAATTGCGTTGGAAGAAGTTGTTCAGAAGCCTTGGGGGTCGAGGGCTTTATATAGTAGGTCTGGGGGTGCCCTGGACGTTGGGGGCGCCCTCCACGTGGCCTTTGATCCGCAACAGTCTCGGTCAGCGTTTTATCCCTCCAAAATAGGGATCGAACCTTGACGGGGGCACCCGGGAAGCAGGGGGCGCACTGGTTGACTGTTTCAGTGGGCTTCTCGGGTGGATGAGGTTTATCCGCTTCGCTGGCTTAAGCGCGGGGCGCCCTGGGCACTGGGGGCACCCGGGACGCAGGGGGCGCCCGGAAGCATGGGGGTGCCCCGCCCAGTAAGCTACCGAAGCACTTCTTTGCTTCACTTGTTTTGTATTGGCCTTGGGGGCGCCCGGGACACTGGGGGTGCCCTGCTCAGCTACTTGCCTCTCTCCTTTGGGCATTCTGAGCTGTAGACACACATTCCTTCGGTCCTGCATCCAGGGTTAGTCCAAAACAATATGAAGCAATAGAGTATTAGGTTTATACAGCCTTAGCTGTCTTGGTTCTGACTTTGGGTCTCCAAAATGGAGCCCTAGGTCGAACCGACGCCTACTGTTCCCTCGACGGGGAACGCGTCCTCACCTACTCCTCTCAGGAGAGTTTACCTGATGCCAACCGGCTCCTCCGGTTGGACTTTTGCCCAGCAGTCCTTCGCCAGGTGCCTAGCTGTCCTTCGCTAGGTCTTCAGTTCCAGGCAGTCCTTCGCCTGGTGCCCAGCAGTCCTTCGCCAGGTCTTCAGTTCCAGGCAGTCCTTCGCCTGGTGCTTAGCAGTCCTTCGCCAGGTCTTTAGTTCCAGGCAGTCCTTCGCCTAGTGCCCAGCAGTCCTTCGCCAGGTCTTTGACTTCCTAGCAGCCCTTCGCTGGGTCTTAGGGTTCTGATGCCTAGCAGTCCTTCGCTAGGACTTTAATCTGCACACTCAAGTAGTATGTTAGAAAAACAAAACATCTTAACTTTTAAACCCTTTGCCATTAATCAAAACACAGGTTCGACTTGGGTGTTGTCTGCACCAACACTATGAAGAAAGGTTAAGAAGGTGAGGAAATGGACGAGATGGGATAGAGGTCAGCTAGGGTTCGGTCCCCGGGCCCTAGCTGTGCGATGGCGTGCGGTGGAGGAAGAGATCGACCGGCCGTGAAGATGTGGATGATCGCCTCCCAATCCTGCCTTCCCTCAACCCGAAAGAGAGCTGGATAGAAGGTCGACGGTCGCTTCCCTCAACCCGAGAGAGAGCTGGCGGTGAAGGTGGATGGGGTGAGATGTCAGCTACGGTTCGGACCCCGGGCCCTAGCTGTGCGATGGCCTTGATGGTCCGGCCGGCAGCGATGAAGATGGAGTTTCCGCCGGCGGTGAAGGTGGATGGGATGAGTCGAGTCGGGAACCCCCTGAGTCCTCGTCTGTGTGTCGCCTCTCTTCGATGGATCAGAGAAGATCAGCCCTCGAATGGATAATCGCCAGATGAAGGGTGAAACCGGAGTGATGGATCTTCCTGGTTCGGCCCAACCCACTGTCCGGTCCAGCACTTGGTTCGGCCCAGCAGCCCAGTAGACCCCTTTTTAGCTCAGCAGCTCGTGTTCAGCCAAACTGTTCGGCTGCCCAGCATTTAGCTTGACCCAACTGTTCGGCTGCCCAGCATTTGGGTCAGCTCTATGTTTAACCTAGCATTTGGGTTCAGCCAAGTCTTCGGTTCAAGGTACAATCTTTAATTCCCTATAAAAATCATGAAATAATACCAAAATTTAGAGGAAATTATAATGAGCTCCAAAAATAAATCCTAATCATAAAATATGATATAAACATGATTTAACGTATGAGAGGATAACAAATGCTAAATAAATTAGCAAATATAATGGCATGTTATGCTAGTTATCACCTATCGATCTAACAGAATAGATCTCACCCATTGGTAAATCAAAGAAATAATAATTAATAATACATGCCCGTTATTATATCAGAATTAAGGGATCGTACTCCATAATAAAATCTGAGGTCCTATCCAATTATCAAGTCAGTACAAATTGGATAACCTCTGGTTTTGGTCCTGCTCAATGTACTCGAAGCACACTAGTGTAATTCTATGGTCAAGACCAACCACAACTAATTACACTACAACCATCCCGATGGTTTGTCCAATTCCATCTCGGTTGTGAGCCTCTACTTATACTAGGCAAGGGACTGATAACATGATCTTCCGTGTAACACCATACACCATGTTATCTACAATGCGTAGTAAAGGACTTTCATGCATGTACTAATATAAACAAGCACCTAGTGTTGTTGTTGTGATTCTCTTTTCAAAATAAAGATGATCATATATAAAAGAGGCAAGTCATTCAGTATACACATCATACACCCTGGTCCATAAAATCGCGGATCAGGAGATGGACCATGTCCAATTGCGGTTGGATCATGATCGCGATCCGGCCATAATTTGTTGCGATCCCCTCTAGGGTTCACCGTGCCCCCCAGGTTATAGTTTGGGTTCAGGCGGGTGGCCAAAGGCCACCCGAAAGTCACAGTGAAGAATTTAGGGTTTAGGATTTTGAGTTTAGGATTTAGGATTTAGGGTTTAGGCCTCCGGGTGGCCTCCGACCACCTGCCCGAACCCAAACTATAACCTGAGGGGGCACGGTGAACCCTAGAGGGGATTGCTGTTGGTGCAATCGACCCAAGTTTGATCGGGAAGATCACGAGTTTTGATATATGTGCCAATATAATTAAGTTAGAGTTTCATGTTGATCTAATATGTGTATGTGAGTGTGCTAGTTTGCAGGATACACATTGACTTAGTTGGACGTCTTCAGGTATGGTGAAGGATGGCATGGAGGCAAGCCAAGGGCTTGTGTGCGAATCTGAGGGACTGTGGACAAAGCAGGGACGATGAGCCGAGGGAAGCGGACTTTGAGGCATATGTGAAGGATGGCATAGAGGCAAGTCGAGGACTTGTGTGCGCATCTGAGGAACAATAGCCAAAGTCGAAGAGGGCTTGAAGGCAACAGGTTGAGGCTGCTGAATGAAGAGTTGACTAAGTCATGAGGGTTCGAGTGCTGAGGAATTGTACTCGGGTAGGAAAACCCTGGGACTAAGTCGTGAGGGTTCGAGTGTTAAGAGAAATATACTCGGGAAGGGAAACCCTAGGCTTAGAGGGTTGGCAGTCGACTGATGCTTGATCAGTGGACTGAGGTAGAGTACAGAAAGATTAGTCGACTGATGCTTGATCAGTCGACTGGTGATGACCAGAATTTGAATCGTTGGGTTGTGACATTCGAATTCGCGAAGACCAGTCGACTGGTGCTTCACCACTATTTTAGAGGGCTCGTGTTTGGCTGTTTCTTCTTGGTGAAACAAGCTTGGATAAAGCCTGTTAGTAGCCTACAAGTGCTCAAACGTTGTCAAAGGATTGTGGTGAGGATTCTCCACCCACAAGGAGCGACAAGAGCTAGCCGGAGGTGCTCCAGGGAGTCATACACCGAAGGATCGGGATCGTCCACCTTACGAACAACCGTGGAGTAGGAGTTTCCTCTCCGAACCAGGTAAAAGTTATGTGTGGAGTAGGAGTTTCATCTCCGAACCAGGTAAAGGTTATGTGTTAGCATTGTTTTAGGTTATTGTTCTTATTTTCCGCTTGTGCTTGCTAACATTTTTGTAGAGAAAATTGAAAAGTAGCTATTCACCCCCCCCCCTCTAGCTTAATGACAAGATCCTAACAAGTGGTATCAGAGCGAGGTTCGCTCATCTACGGACTAACCGCCGAGAGAGCAAAAAGTTAGAGGAGATGGCGATTGAAGAAAGACTAGGGGATGATATCAATATTCCACCTCCCTACGATCGTGAGAGTTTCGAGTATTGGAGGATGCGGATAGAGACATGGTTCGGTATGGAGTGGGACCTTAGGATCGGCTTGAAGAACCATTTGAAGTTCTGAGAGATAAACATGGGAAAAAGCTCCGACCAAGATATTGGACCAAGGAGCAACAAACCCAATCGAAGGAGAACGAAAAGGTAATTGCAATATTACTTGATATTTTGCCTAATGATGTATTGAGTGGTGTAGGTGAATTTAAAAATGCAAACGAATTATGGAGCAAGATGGTAGCACATTATGAAAACCCTACACAAGCTCAAGTAGTGGAAGAGCCCAAGGAAATGAGCTCAATGGTCCAAGAAGAGGAGAAGGACCAATTGGATGAGGAAAGAAGTTCAATATCCGAAGAGGAGGAGAAAGAAGAAAAAGATTTATCCATTTCCTCAAATGAAGTGGCACAAGAAAGTGAAGATTCATCCACTTCATCAAGAGGGGAAGAAGAGGTCTCCACTTCAAGAATTGAGGGGGAGGAGAGACCCTTCTCAATACAGGAGCAAGAAGAAGCTTCTACTGTAAGATGTGTATACTAAAAGACATAAATTTCTTTATATGAACATCTTTATTATGAAAAGAGAATCACAACTACACTAGATGCCTGTTTACATTAGTACATGCATGAAGTCCAAAATTACGTATTGTAGATAACATAGTATGTAGTGACACACGGAAGATCGTGTTATCAGTTCCCTGCCTAGTATAAGTAGAGGCTCACAACCGAGATGGAATTGGACAACCCATCGGAATGGTTGTAGTGTAATTAGGTGTGGTTGGTCTTGACTATAGAATTACACTAGTGTGCTTGGAGTACATTGAGCAGGACCAAAACCCGAGGTTATCCAATTTGTACTAACTCAATAATTGGATAGGACCTCAGTTTATATTATGGAGTACGATCCCTTAATCCCGAAATAATAACGGACATATATTATTAATTATTATTTCTTTAATTTACCAATGGGCAAGATCTATTCGATTAGATCGATAGACCCAGTAAGTTGAGAGATAATATTAATAATATGATGTGCTGTTGATTATTGATGGAAGTCGTGTCCTGGTTAGTCGAGATAATGATGCCCCCTTGATGAGCTCAAAAGATTCATCGTGCTAAACCCTGCAGGTGGATTTGATCCGATACGATGATAAGGTTGAGTGATACTAATCAAGGATCCAGAAGTTAATTAATTTAAATTGTCAATAATTTAATTAATTAATGTGCATTCGAGATCTTAAACACGGGGGGATGGACGACTTGTAATATGTAGAGCCCATATAAAAATATGGGGGTTAGTGAGGAAGTTCAATTAAGATTCTTTAGTGGAATGGATCTTAATTAATGGATCGGATTTAGATCCATTAGTGGGCTAAGATCCAACTCCTCCTCTTGGTCCCTACCTTAGCCCTATAAATACCCTATGAGATTAAGAAACCAAGGCTTAATCCAAGAATCAAAAACCAAGGTTTTTCTCTCATCCTATTCACTCTCTCCTAGGGTTCGGCCAGCGCAAACTAGAAGAAGAGGAGATAAGCTCCTCGGTTCTTCTTCCCTCCTCCATCATACTTCGGCCGGGAATCACAGAGACAAGGTAGAGGAGTCCTCTACCTTTTGTGGTGCTCACCGTGCATGGAGAGGCTGCCGGCGGCAAGGAGGAGGCGGCACAACCATCCCTTGTGGCGACACCGCAAGGCTGAGGGAGAAGGTGACTTGCGGGCTTTTAGGGTGAGGAAGAAGGAGAATTGTCTCCTTCTTCATCTTCTTCTCCTTCCTATCAAGGAGCGCAGCTGGTCCGGAGGCCTCACGGCGGCTCCGACGGTCGGCGGCGCAAAGGAGAGAGGAGTGAAGGGCCGGCGGCTAGGGAAACCCTAGGTTAGGGTTTCCTTTTTCGACCAAGGTGAGAAGAGGAGCTCTTTTGGAGGCTTTGGTGATCTTGGTTCGCGGTAGATCATCGCCCACACGACGTCCGTGAAGGGAGGGACATAAGGTAGAAGATCGCGAGGTGATCGGAAAGGTATAATTCTTTCCAAGCTCCATTAATTACCCTTATGTCAATATTGTGTCATGATTGTTCGTCTCGTCATTTTATGTTTGTTAATTTATTATTTTGATTCTGAATCATGATGAATAATTTATTAACTGGACCCCGACTATAAAACACAAAAGCCGGCGATCAACTCGTTGCTTTTTCTGCGGTCGAACGGTCGAGCAAATTACAAGGCCGATTTTGGTAATTGGCTAAGTTGTAATTTGGATCGTTCGATACGGCACGAGACAGTCGATGGGAGACGGGTCTCCATTCGGATTAATTTTTAATCCGTAGATATGGAGAGGTCTCTCGGATCGACCAGGTATTCGCTTAAGAAATCCGCCCAGCCATACCCAACATCTACCTCCACTCAAGCAAAGTCAAAAGACCATATTATTTGCTTTGGGTGCAACAAGAAGGGATACTACAAGGACAAGTGCCCATTAGGTAAAAAGGAGGTAAAACATAAACCCAAATCAATTCCTTTGAAATCTAACATGGGTTGTAGGGAAAAGAAGGAGAAGAAGCACATTAGGTGTTTCACTTGCGGTGAGCTAGGCCACTACCACACTAAATGCTCAAGAAAAAGAGAATTCAAGAAATTGGAGCATTTGAGGAAATGAGATAAGGATGAGAAGAAGAAAAGCTCACATCAAGGGGAAGCTACAAGGGTAATGGAGGTAATCCCTAACTTTAAGCATGTTTCAAATTTCTCTATGTGTGTTAGAAATAATGAAAATTACTTGTCTATGCATAATTTTGGATTTAAATATTATGATTGAAATAGGGTTAATATTGTATATCAAAATCCCAAGGAAAACATGTATCATGATAAATCTAGGATTGTTAGACCTAAGGATCAAGACATTAATCCAAAGAAAGGGAGGCACATGCCTAGACAAATGGGTAGATCTAGAAATGTCCAAGATGGACATGGTGATGCTAAGGTTAAGAACCTAGAAAGGAAAAATCAAGCCTTGAGGAAAAAGCTCGATAAATTAGAGAAAAACCTAGATAGATTCATTATGGGATCCAAGGGGTTAGGCATGGTGCAGGATAGTCGAAGCCCTAACTGCTGGGTGCGAACCCTTGTATGGCTTGAGGGTTTCCTAGGCAACCATGGACATGAGAGACCTCTCTATATCTACGGATTAAAATTTAACCCGAATAGAGACCCGTCTCTCAAACAACCGTCTCGTCGTCGTGTTAATTAATCCAAGTCACAACTTAGCCCAAACCAAGGTTAAGGCCTTATAACTTTCCGGATTAATCAACCGCGAAAAAGACGATGAATGGATCACCGATTTTTGTATTTATCTTCGGGGTCCATGACATAAATTAATTATCATATTAATTAACAAATAATTAATCTACGATAATTAATTAACAACATCCAATGATAGAAAAATCAAAGCAAGAAAGTAACATGAAAACAAGAGGAGCTAGGGAGAGATATACCTCGCTTTTTACCTCGCAGTCTTCTACCTTATGACTCTCCCCTCTCGGACGTCGTGTGGGCGACGAGCTACCAAGACGTGGAGTCACCAAGGTGTAACGACCCGGAAAATCTTCTCAATATTTTCTTTAAAATATTGATCATGTCTAAATAGTTTTTGAAGGAGCCTAGAGATACTAGTACGAACCTTAGCCTAGTTATCCATAATTTTCTCATTTAAATTGAGAAGCTAAGTACTAATGGGCTTTTCTAAGACCATAGTTATTAGTGGATTTTAAGTGAAATTTAATATAAATATAAATGGGTTTTAATTAGGAATATTTGCATGATTATGGGTGGGTCTTAGGGGAATTTTTGAAAATAATATAAAAATAAAATAAAATAAAATAGAAAATAAAGTGCATACACCAAGGATTGAACCTTGGACCTATGGTACCACAATGCATGTACTAACCAATTCACCTAGCAAGGGAGTGCTAGTAGAGGATGAAGTGGATTTTGGTTAAGGCTTAGGGAAAATGAAGAGTCATCAAGGGAAGAGACACCATGACTCTTCACTTGCCCTCCTTGATGTGGTATAAAGGCAATGAGAGAAGTGACATGGGAGTTACATTTTCCCTTCTCTTCTTCCACCAAAGTCATTCCTTTTCTCCTTTCTTCTTGCTCTAGCCGAAACCCACAAGGGTTCTCCCCTTAGGAAAAATTTCACCAAGGACTCCATCTTGAAGACTCAAGGCTCTCTACTAGGCTACAAGGGCTAAGGAGAAGTTTAGAGTCAAGAAGGTTCTTTCTATTTTTCTATTCAAGGATTATATCCAAGATAAGGGAAGGTAAGACCCCCTCACCTGTGGTATGATAGCTTCCAAGTTGTTTGTCATGATCTAAGTTCATATTGGCATGCTATGTTGAGAAATCCATGGTTAGGGCTTGTGAGGGTTTCAGCCAAGCAAGATTTTGAGGTTAAAATCATATTAAAAACCCCTATTCTGTTTCCTAATGTTTATTCATGATAATTTAAGCATAAAAGTATGATTTTAGAAGTTTTTGTAGCGCCCTAAAACCCCCTATGGTTTCGGCCACATCAAGGTTAAATGGCTAGGTGTAAACTCCAACCTTTCAAGCATGATTAGTATGTTTCCTATGATATCTTATGGGTAATAATGGTGATTTATATGAATTTTCCTATGGGCTTATTACCCTTCTAGGGTTTCGGCCAACACATGGTTTGGGCCTAGGACTTAGGGTTAAATCCAATCAAGGGCTCAAATGGTTTTCTATGGCATAATAGGTAGTGTATTGGATGTTAATCATGACCTATGTGAATTTTTTCATTTCCATGGACCCATGGTCCTTTAAGGTTTCGGCCAAGTCCCATATCTAGGGCTTGGATTGGATTAAGGTTTCAAGGATGCATATTTATAAGTTACCATGATGTTAGTACATAGTTAAGCACGATGTAAGGATCTTTATATTACTAAAATCTTAGCTTATGTGTTATGTAACATGACCTTGTATGTTAGGTTCTATATTATGCTTTACTCATGAATATTTAGATCATATACCATGAATATATGTAATTGATGTAAGGGTATGTTATGATAAATAGAATGATGCATGTAGAAGGTTAAATGCTTATAATAGATGTATGTGTATGAAAGTCTATGCATGTTTTTTGATGAATGCCATGAACCTAAGTAGTATGCATCATGTTTATATGTAGCTTACCCATGCATGCTCTATGATGGATACTAGGATTATGTATGTTAGATGAAATGTATCATGTATGAAATGCACATTTATTTTATGTACCATGATCATGCAAGCTTATGAACTAAGATAATGTTTATGCCTGGAGGCATGATTATGTAAGTATGCCATGTTTTTATGAATAAAGGAAGATGGATGAAGATGATGTTATGCCTTAAGTATGAATGATGAAGGCATAACGATGTTATGAAATAAGTATGAATGATGAAATGCCAAGCATGTTTATGTCATGCTTCATGTAACAAGATTATGTTTATGTTCTAAGATATGTCAAGTATGAATGATGAAGCATGCATAGTTATTTTACTTTATGAATGGGCTTGTACCGGACCGAAGTAAGGGTCCAAGGGATGGGCACCTTAAGAACGCCTCGGTTCTGGACTACCGTAGCTGTCCACGGTTCTGGGACTACCGTAGCTGTCCAACAGGGATGGGCACCTTAAGAACGCCCCGATTTTTGGAACTACCGTAGCTGTTCCTACCCTAGTAGGTTGGGGCTCGCTACCTCGTATTTACTTAGGGATGCGCGCTTATGATGTATGTATGTGGTACAAGCCGGGGACCCCAATGATGTTATGATTATGTTTAAGTATTTAAAAGTATGATTTTAAATTAAGCATCCTTATGTATACGCATTTGACTCATGCATTCATTCATGTTATGCATTATGCCATGATAAGTATGTTTTATGCTTATGCTTATGTTAAGACTGTACTTATGCCCATACTAAGAATTATGTCATGATAAGTATGTTTCATGCTCATGTATGTTAAGAATTATGTCATGATAAGTATGTTTCATGTATGTTAAGAGTTGTGTCATGATAAGTATGTTTCATGCTCATGTATGCTAAGAGTTATGTCATGCTAAGTATGTTGTAGGTTTATGTTTATGTTAAAAATCCTGCTATGTTGGTTGTTCATATGCTTATGACTTACGCCAAGACTATGCTTATGTTTTATGTTCAGAATTATGTTATGTCAGATGCTGGATATGTTTATGTTTAAGTGACGTATGGTTTTAGTGAGTAGGAAAGGGTCTTACTAAGCCTGTGTGCTTATAGTCTTATTTTCCTCGTACCGCAGATCAAACAAGAGGTTACTAAGGGAAGCAGCAGGAGGGGCAAGAGCATGTGTGTGTGTGGCGGTGACATGGCAAAGGATTCTTTTATTTACACATATCACATGTCTTGGGTTGAAATGCCTCCTTAGATTCTATGCTATGTTTATAATGGTTATGCCTAATGAATGACTTAAGACTCATGATGTTTATGGATAAGTTACTTGCTACTTATGATGATTATGAATAAGCTATGGAATGGTTATATCATGATGTCATGCATGTCGTTAATATGCTAAGTCCAATGACACTAGGTTCATGAATGACAAATTTAGGCATGTATAGATGTTTCATGTATTAGTTGCATGGTTAAAAGCATGTGTAGAAGAAAAAAATTTATTCCGCTGCATTAAGATGTTTTATATGTACATGTATGTTTAGCATAACGCCGCCTCTCGCCACACCGTAAGGTGTGGGAAAAAGGCGGGCGTTACACAAGGCTTGCCAAGATTACCTTCTTCAATCCTCTTCCTTCTTGCCAACAAAAACCCTAGCTAGGGTTTTCGACCAACCACCTTCTCTCCTCTCCGCCTCACACCGCTGACCACCTCAAGCTCCAAGGTCTGGCCAACCTCGAGGCAGCACCGAGAGGAAATCTTGGAAGTTGAAGAAGGGGAAGAAGAAGCCGAGAAAACTCCTTCTTCTTCCCAAAAACCCACCGGAAACCCTAACTCCTCCCACACCGCCGGCGCCAATCAAGGAAGAAAACCCCTATTTTCCGGTCGTTGGATTCCTCTCCTCCTTGCTCCTTGCTTACGCATGTAGAGGAGGAGACAATGATGAAGGAAGGAGAAGAGATCAGAGAAGAAGAAAGGAGAAAAACCAAGTTTTTCTTCCTCCTCACCGCCTGCACCGTAAGTCCATGAAACCCGCCGCCGGTAGCCCTCCTCCCGCTCCTCTGCTCCAAGCCGAGCACCAAGGTGCTCCTCCCTCCCTTGCCGAAGCTTCACGCCCAAGAGATGAATGAAGGATGAGGAGAAAGCTCCTCTTCTTCCTCCTCCTTCTCACCGGCGCAAGGAAGCCCTAGGAGAGAGAATAAGAAAGAGAGGGTTTTAGGTTTTTGATTAATTGAATTAATTCTCAATTAATTCGTTAAGCCTTGTATCATGACTCCTATGAGGTATTTATAGGGCTAAGGTAGGGACCATGAGGAGGAGTTGGTTCTTGGCATGCTAATGGATCCAAAACCTGATCCATTAATGGTGATCCATTCCACTAAAGGACCCTATTGAACTTTCTCACCAACCACCATATTTTCATATGGGCTCCACCTATTATGAGTTGTCCATCTTCTCGTGTTTAAGATATCGAATGCCTGATAATTAATTTAATTTATTAATAATTAAATTAATTATCCTCTTGGTCCTTGATTAGTACCACTCAACCTTTTCATCATGTCGGACCATAGTCCACTTGCAAGATTTGACATGACGATCCTTTTGAGCTTATCAAGGGGGCATCATCATCCCAACTCACCAGGACACGGATTCCTTCAATAATCAATGACACACCATATAATTAATATTATCTCCCAATTTATCGGGCATTTTGATTTAACAGAATAAATATCGCTCATTGGTAAGTCAAAGAAATAATAAGTAATTATACGTGCCCGTTATTATTTCAGGATTAAGAGATTGTACTCCATAATATATATCTGAGGTTTAATCCAATTTATAAAGTCAGTACAAAATTGGATGACCTCTCTTTTTGGTTCAACTCAATGCACACAAAGTGCACTAGTGTAATTCTATGGTTAAGACAATCATACCTAATTGCACTACAACCATCCCGATGGTTTGTCCAACTCCATCTCGGTTGTGAGCCTCTTTCTTATACTTCTGTAAGGAACTTGATAATATGATCTTCTATGCGATATCACGCACCATGTTATCTACAATACCAAGTATGAGACATTTTGTGCACATACTAATATAAATATGCACTGTGTGATTTTTTTTATTCTATTTTAAAATGTAAATGTATTATATCCAAAAGCAAAGCTTTTAGTATACATCCTAACACTAACAATGATAGATCGGGTCTAGGGTACCAATCTAGGAAATCAAATGCTAGGGAAAAGTCATATGCAAGAATGTCATATGATTATAGCAAAGGGAAGGCCAAAATGGCAAGAAAAAGCCATTTAAAGGGAAGAAAAAGAATTTTACCAAGGACAAGGTATACAAAGTTAAGAAGGTTAGGGTTGTAGTTCAAGAAGTACCGGAGGAACACCGGTGTGGTCTTACCATTATAGATGAGCCACCTAGGGAGGTGACTAGAGCTAAGAGCTCAAGGGAGAGCTTTAGGAGTCAAGTTGGGATCTATAGTCAATGGATTTTAGGAGGATTTCTCCAGGGGGACTAGATGGACTGTGGAATGTGCCAAAGGATTTGGAAGGCTAACTTGAGTCTTAATCTAGGGATTTGACACATCAAAAGTAAGTTTTATGGATAAAAATATGACAATGGAACTATATTGTGTGAAAATTGGTTTTCAATGTGTAGATGTCATGTAAATCAATGCTAGGGATGCATTATGATTGGGTATGAGAAGATACATCAAGAAGAGATCAAAACTAGGACTTTAGGTCAAAGATAAATTGAACCAATTAGATAGTTTTGAATTTTTTTGTCAATCTTGGGATTGGTGATGAATTCATATTTAAATATATTTTTCCCAAAGGAACATAGGTGTCACAAATCTCTCCACAAAATTTGAGAATCTTTAAAGATTTGTGGAATTAGTTATGCATTTCTGAAACTAAGTCAGAAATGCTGAAAATAGGGTACCAGTCGACTGGTATAACTCGTCCAGAAACTAGGATATTCTAAGGCATCAGTCGACTGATCCCCCATCAGTCGACTGATCTTTTTGTTTAGTTTATCAGTCAACTGATCCCCCATCAGTCAACTGATGTTGTGATACTTTAAAAGAAAACCCCGCGAGGGGACGGTCGAACCTAGGGTTTCAGGCGTCGTCCCTTGCTGCCATTCTTCTCCCTCGACCTCCCCAACTGCTCTAAGTCTTCCCAAGGCCCTAAAATCGCATTCCTAGTCTTCCACCACCTTAGATCCAAGTCTAGGGCAAGAAGAGCATCCCTCTTGAGTTAAAGTTGATCATCATTCATCATGCAACGAGCAGGGAAACGATAACAACTTGTGTGCTTTATTTTTCCCATTTAGTACATGATTCATAACTAACTCTCTCCATTTTGCATGTTTTCCTTGTTTTTCCTCTTCATTTGGGTCATTTTTGGTACATGCATGGGGTAATTGTACTTTAGGGTTGCACAAAAGAGAAGGGTTGGTGAGGGGCCATCCTAACAGCATCCCATAGATACTGCGGCACGTTAGTGTTGGTGCAGACAGCACCCAAGTCGAACCTTGGTTTTGATAATGGCAAAGGGTTCAAAAGTTAAGATGTAATGTTTATCTAACATGTTACTTGAGTGTGCAGATTGAAGTCCTGGCGAAGGACTGCTGCGCACCTAGCGAAGGGCTACTAGGAGTTGAAGACCTAGCGAAGGACTGCTAGGCATTGAAACCTTTAGACCTGGCGAAGGATTGTTGGGCACCTAGCGAAGGGCTGCTAGGAGTTGAAGACCTAGCGAAGGACTGCTGGGCACCTAGCGAAGGGCTGCTAGGAATCGAAGACCTAGTAAAGGACTGCTAGGCACCAGGTGAAGGACTGCTTGGAACTGAAGACTTGGCGAAGGCCTGCTAGGCACCAGGCGAAGGACTGCTTGGCACTGAAGACCTGGCGAAGGACTGCTAGGCACCTGGCGAAGGACTTGTTGGATCGGGTTGGTCCGGCTAGAGGGGGGTGAATAGACGGATAATAAAATAAAGAAATGGAAGGCACTCGTCTTAAAAAAAAACTTGGTCGCAACTAAGAACGTTGCTTCCAAGGCAGTGGACGCTCAATTAAAATCTCCTTGTGGCGGAGAAGCCTTACAATAAAAGCACGCTAGACTATAGAGAGAATTACAAGAGAATTGAATAAAATGATTGATTTCTAAAGCAAAACCTCTAAGTCTATTTATAGCCTAAGAGGATAAATCTGGATTGTTGATTGTTGATCACTTTTCTCTTGGCCGTTGATCCATGGATGTAATCTGGATGGTTGATCTTGGATGGGATTAAACTGCATCCATTGGATTTGATTAAAGGATAAAGTTATCCTTTAAGAGATAACTTTGTCTTCTGCTCGTAACAGATAAATAACTTTATCATCTGCTCGCAACAACTTTAATCACATCTTTTCTTTGTCCCAGTCGGTAAGGCTGGTGATATATGTAAGCGAGGTTGCTGGTTCGAATCTTCACAGCAACAAATAAATTTCTTTTTGTTTCAGGTGCCTGGTTTGACTTGGTCAAACTGACCAGTCTTTTGGTTCATCTACTGGGTGATTTCCGGCCAACCAGAGTTAGGCTCACCCGAACCCGACTCCGGCCTTTCGCCCCTCGAGCGTCCTTCCTCCCGGCTTCTCGTCCCTCGGACACCGCGCACGTCCTTCTCGCTCCACCGGCGTACTCTTCCGCAGCTTCCGAGTCCCTCGGATTGTACCGAGCCCGTCGGCTCACTTCCCCGCACAATCCTTCTCGTCCGCTACGTCTTACGCTCGACTTCCTCCGTACCTAAGCTCCTGTACACTTAGCAGAGGGATTAAACATACCAGGACCTAACTTAAATCGGTTGATCACATCAAAATCAACCAGGGGTACTTACAGGACTGCTGGGCAAAAGTCCAACCAGAGGAGCCGGTTGGCAACAGGTAAATTCTCCTGAGAGGAGTAGGTGAGGACGCGTTCCCCGTCGAGGGAACAGTAAGCGTCAGTTCAACCTAGGGTTCCATTTTGGAGACCCAAAGTCAGAACCAAGACAGCTACGGCTGTAAAATGCACTAACATGCTTGCTTTGTTTTGTTTGGTACTAACCCTGGATGCAGGACCGAAGGAACGAGTTTCTGCAGCTCAGAACGCCCCAAAGGAGAGGGGCAACAGCTGGGTTGGGCGACCGGAAGGTCTCGGGCGCCCTAGGTAAAAGCCAAACAAGAGTTGAGCAAGAAAATGCTTCGGAAGTTCACTGGGCGGGGCGCCCCCGTGCTCCCGGGCGCCCCGGATGCCTCGGGCACCCTGGGCTCAAGCCAACGAAGCGGATAGAGTATAACTCAGCGAGAAGCCAGCGGACGGAGTCAACCCGGGCGTCCCCTGCATCCCGGGCGCCCCCGTCAAACCTAAGGCCGATCCTGGAGGGATAATGGTTGACCGAGAGTTTGCCGGATCAAGTGACACGTGGAGGGCGCCCCCAACGTCCCGGGCGCCCCCAGAGTCACTATATAAGGGGCTCAACCCCCAAGGCTTCTACAACAACTTTCCAAACGCCTCTACGCTCTTTGACTCAAGCGCTCTGCTCCGGAAACCTCAGATCTTGAGATTCTAAGCGCCGACGACGACCCTCCGCACCAAAGTATGATCCATACTGGGCGTCGATCTCGAAGAGTAACTCTGTTTTCTTTTACTGCAATATTACTGTACAATTCTTTGTAAAACACTTTGCGCATTATAGAATTGCCTGCAGTAAACGGTCAAGGACTGTGGGCCTTGGAGTAGGAGACGACCACGACTCCGAACCAAGTAAATCCTTGTGTTCGCGTTTGATTGTTTTAATTTCCGTTGCTTATTCTCTTAAAATTTTATCCGAAAAGGTTTTACGATATTCACCCCCCACCTCTATCGTATTCTCTCGATTCAACAAGTGGTATCAAAGCGGGAAAGCTCAAATTTGGTGCAACCACCAATTTGAGAATTTTTCGGATTTTCTTCGAATTTTTTTTTAATCAAATTTTTATCATTAATCGAGATTGGTGCAACACCACTCGATAATTATTTTCTCTTTTTCCCGCACTGCTAATCCAAGACCAAGTCTTGGGACATTTTTTTTCTTTTCTATCTCTTTTTCAGTAAATCTTAAATGGCCATGCAAGAAGGCTTCAGCACCGCTAGACCACCGCTCTTCAGTGGGGAGGATTTCTCCTACTGGAAGAGTAGGATGGAAGTCCACCTGAAAACTCAGGTGGACATGTGGATAATAATCCAGTCCGGACTGGAAAATCCGAAGAATGCTGACGGAGTGCCACAATCCTACACTGAATGGGACGCTTCACTCAAAAAGAAAATTGAAGCTGATGCTAAAGCGACCCAAACACTCCAATGCGGCCTAACCAAAGAAGAGCTGAACCGGGTGGGTCCATTCAATAGTGCAAAAGAACTCTGGGGTAAGCTAATAGAATTACACGAAGGAACCTCCGACACCCGAATCAGCAAGAGGGACCTTCTGCTGAACAAGCTGTATACCATTAAGATGAACGACAGCGAATCTGCAGCCCAGCTCCACGCCAGAATTCAGGAGCTGATGAATGGTCTACACACCATCGGTCACAAGGTAGAGAATCGTGACCTGATCAGGTATGCTCTTAATGCCTTCCCTAGAAATACTTTGTGGGCATCTATGGTAGATGCGTACAAAGATTCAAGGGATCTTTCTAAAATCAAGTTAGATGAACTGTTTTCTGAACTAGAATTGCATGAGCAGACTAACTGCAATCTGGCCGAGAAAGGCATTACTTTTGTTGCAGGTAAAGCTGGAAAGATGACCAAGAAGAAACCTCAACCTGCACCCGAGTCTGATTCAGACTCAGACTCAGAAGAAACCGAAGGAAATCGACCTAAGCTGGTTCGGCTAGCCCGGGACTATTACAAAGAACTAAAAAATCAGACCAACAGAAGGAAAGCCAGCCGAAGAAAGGAAGAACTAGCTGAACCCTCAAATGAGAAGAACAAACCAAATGTGACTTCTTATGAATGCAAAAAGAAGGGTCACTACAAGACTGAATGCCCCAATCTGAAGGATACAAAGAAGACAAGAAAGAAGAAGGCACTTCAGACAACGTGGGACGAGTCCTCCTCCGAAGAAGAAGAAGAGGTCCCACAGTCGAACCTGCTCGCACTAACCGAGTCAGAATCGGAGCCGGACGACGGCAAACTCATGTTTTCAAAGGATGGCAAAATCACTGTAAGTGGTTTTTCTAGAAATTAGTTAAATGAATTAATTGCTTATCTTTCTCGAGACTTGGCGAAAGACAAACTCCGAGTCGAATCTCTCCGATAGGAAATAAAACTCCTGAAAGAGGGAGCTGACTCTGGATCCTTAACTGAGAAGGTTCAAGAAGGAACCTCTACTCAAGTTGAAAAACTTGAGAAAGAGAACTCCTCCTTGAAAACTCAAGTCAAGGATCTCAGAACAGCCTTAGAATGATTCACTTCTAGTTCCAAGGGTCTTGACATGATCCTTGGAAAACAGAAGTCGGTTCTAAATCGATCCGGGTTAGGTTATAGAACCAAGTCTAGACAAAGAACATACTATGCTGTACTGAATCAGTCCAGACCTAAAATTCAGGCATGGGTACCCAAACTGTGTCTGAATAAACAAACCCAAGGACAAGATTCACATCTTGCCGAACCATTATCGTGGCTTTAGTCCAGGGGGAGCCAAATTAAAAACTATATTCATAATTAGATAAATTTTTTTTAAATTGCATGATTGATTGTTTATTTAATTTCTGCAATTAACCATGCTTAGACATAGGACTGGTTAGTTTAAGGACTGGACCAACTTAACTGAAATTTGAACAACATAGTATTGGGTGGCGGTGAGATGATAGTACGTTAGGGAAGCCTCTTCTAATAAGGTCAAGTATACTCTACTTGGTCTCTTTAGATTAGTGAAACTAGCCGAAGCTACCGATCCAAGACCCAAACTAGTTAGACCAGAATTTTTTAAAAAATAATTTTGAAAATGAAATTTCATTAAAAGGCTTTGTCAAGGAAAGGGTTGATGATCCAATAAGGCTACGACCAAAGAGGGCCTAGTGTCTCGCCAAGACCTGGAAGCCAATTTTTGAAATTCAAATTCAAATTATTCTTTGTCAAATTTGAATCTAACACAAATTTTTAGTTAATTGTAGATTCAAACATTTTTTAAAATAAACTCAAAATCAACTGTTTTCAAAATTAATTTAACTATTTCAAAATAAATCATAATTTTTCAAAATAATTCTATCTATTAAAACCTATCTCACAAAAACCTATAAGGCAAACGTGATTGACAATTCTAGAATGGGTGAGAAGGTAAAAATTAACTTAAATAAAATTAAATTTATCTTTGTACTGTTGTTTAGTGCAAACATTAAATTCTGTAGCTTAGAACGGACTTGATTATTGCTTGATTTAATAATAGTCAAACCATGGTCAAAGCAGTCAAACCATAGTCAAACTAGTCAAACCATGGTCAGAGTAGTCAAACCATGGTCAAAGCAGTCAAACCATAGTCAAACTAGTCAAACCATGGTCAGAGTAGTCAAACCATGGTCAAAACAGTCATACCATGGTCAAAATAATTAAACCATGGTCAAATGGTCAAACTGGTCAACAAAACATCAATTCCCACCTAAGTCGGGCGCCCGTGACTCCTCGGGCACCCCCACATCACTTTCACTTCGTTCAAGGCAGAAAAACTGTCATTTCTCCTCAGTTAGGGCGCCCCGGCCCTTGCGGGCGCCCCCAGGACCGGTCAAAGGCAGTAAAAGTTGCTATCCTTTCTAACTAGGGCGCCCGGGCCATTACGGGTGCCCCCGTCCAGCAGTAAGTCACTGCCAAAAGCAGTGACCACCTATCCCGGGCGCCCGAGAGCTCCCGGGCGCCGAGCTTAAACAGCTATAAAAACCACCCGAACCTCCTCATTTTCCCACAACCAAAACACCTCTCTTCTCCAACTCTTCTCCTTCCAAGGCATTCTAAAACTCCCCGAGTGACTCCCTTGCTCCCTTAACCATGCCTCCCCGAACGGCTACTCGGTATGATTTTTTTTGCATTTAAACTTATTTTTCTTAAATTCCTTTCCTTTAAACGCATGCTTCTTATCTTAGAAAACGCCAAGCAAACCAATCAAACCCCGGTACCGAACCGAGTCCCGATCCTAGATTCCCAACCTTAGAACTTTGCAACAAATTTGCTCGAACAACATATAAACCTATAAAAACGAGCTACTTAAATAGGCAATTCTTCACTCAATCTTGTCCATTGGCCATGAATGTTATCAACTTTTACCAACTAGACAACCTTGTATTCTGCACTCATCCAATTAACACATCCCTATGTGCAGAATTCTACAATAACATAGTTAGACAGAATGATCTTATGTTTGTCACTACAGTTCAAGGGATGCCCTTGACAATCACACCTTCATTGCTCAACCGATTCCTTGGACTATGACTCTCCCAGTCCACCTTTTGCTACTATCCTCCTAGAGATCCTCCCTTTGATGCTCCCTACTCTCACATTACCCTAGATACTCTACGTACTCCTACTTTTATAGAGATGCTAGAAACCCTTTGGCCAGACGATTTCAATCTGTTGACTTTCAGGTACAGGACTATGCTCTTTACAGAGTTCTAGTCCGCTGCATTCTACCATTATCCAGTAGGGATGTTGCGACCATGCGACCATTTCACTCCTTCCTACTGTACGCACTTATCCATCATCTTGATATTGACATTGGACTCCACATGTTTCATACGATTCTATATGCGTCCAGTGTTACCACACAGGGGAGGGTACGCACCCCTTACTGTCACATCATCACCTCCATCCTTCATTATCACGGGCGTAACATTACTGATGGAGAGATGACCACGATGACTGAATTTGATGAGATAGGTTTTAGGAACTTTTTCCTAGCTGGTATAGAGGTCTCTGGTACCGGGGTTTTGTCGTGGAGACGTCAGCGGGCCAGACCCTAGATCGACTCCGACGAGGAGGTTGAGGTCGATGTCGGAGATCTCACGGTCGAGATTCGACAGCAGATGGACGAGCCCCCACCTCCGACGACTGCCGAGATGCTAGCTCTACTTCAGACCGAGATGCACAGTTTGAGGGAGGAAGTAGAAGTTAACCATGCAGAGTATATGGATGCTCGCAGAGCCGATCGAGAGATCAGCGACGCACGCTACGATGAGATGATGGCATTATTTCGATCTTGGCAGCCAGGCTCTTCTGATCGTCCCGGTCCCTCCTCCTAGATTAGAGTGGCATTGTACTATTGACTATTTGACTTACCCTACTCAGTAGGGTTGACTTGTATCTGATTATGGTGTGACTATCCTGGTCCTCTCATTGGCCAGTTGACTTATTGAGTTAGATTATTTACTTTTCTTGATTATCTAATCATTGTTAGGATTATGCTTAGTAGAATAAGATTACTCTACTTCTGTTTTTGTTCTATTCTGCTTTACTTGATTTTAAAATCAGTTTTTAAAATAATTTCAAAACTGCTTTACTTGATTTTCAAAATCTTTTTGGCATTTCTTTTTAAAATAATTTTTCGACTTAGCTTTATTTTCAAAAACTATCCCCTTCAAAACTAGGGCTTTTTCGCAAATGGACTTAGCCTAGGCCCTAACCCTAGAACTGCATGCACCTATAGATCTAGAAGCCAGCATCTCACAAGCACCTTAAGGTACTTTTGACTGATAACCTAGAATGGGTTGAGATACTTAGGTCTTTGCCTTGATTCAAGATGCTTAAGTCTGTGCATCTGCAGTAATTGGGGCACTAAATACCAATCAACAGTAATCAAGTTAAGTGTCAAGCTTAGAAATTCTAACTTGAACAAAACACTCAACTTGACTAACCCTAGCAAAAATTACTGTTTATAACAGTTAGTAAGTAGCTAATTGGGTTAGACAGGACCCTACAGAGATAACTCAAATTGATTCGGTTCAGTTTATATCTTGAATTAGTTCAGTACAGCACATTATTCTTTAGCTATATCCTTATGCAAGTTTTTTTTTTTTTTGCTATATTACTTTGTTTTTTGATATATGGCAAAGGGGGAGAGATAGGAAAGGAGAGAAGCTTTAAAATTTTTCAAAATTCTAAATTTTCAAAGCTTTAAAAATTTTCAAAATTCTAAATTTTCAAAACTTTATCCTTTCTTCAAAAAGTACTTAATCTAAGTTTTTCAAAATTGCTTCAAAGTACTTAATCTAAGTTTTTCAAAACTGCTTCAAAGTACTTAATCTAAGGTTTTCAAAATTGATTCTAAGTACTTGACGCAAGCGGTTTTCAAAAGTGTTTTCTAAGTACTTACTTTCAAACTTCTCAAATAGAAAAGTTTCTAAGTATAAACCTGCTAAAGTACTAAAGAGAGTGAATTTATTAATCAAATTCTAAAAGTACTTCAGAAGATGTTTAGAAAAATTTTCTACTAAGTTATTGAATAAAATTTTTTCTAAAAATGTAAAATTTCTAAGTATAAATTTTCCAAGTGCCCAAACAAATTTTTTTTGGAAATGTTTTCTAAAACGTCTTTTGAAAAATGTTCAAACTTAGAAATTGTTCAAACCCCACGAACCTTTAAAAAAACCTAGGGGGAGATTCCTTCAAGGGGGAGGAAACTAAATTTCACCTGTTTTGATTAACTTAACTTTTTGAACCAGGTTGCCATAAATCAAAAAGGGGGAGATTGTTGGTGCAGACAGCACCCAAGTCGAACCTTGCTTTTGATAATGGCAAAGGGTTCAAAAGTTAAGATGTAATGTTTATCTAACATGTTACTTGAGTGTGCAGATTGAAGTCCTAGCGAAGGACTGCTGGGCACCTAGCGAATGGCTGCTAGGAGTTGAAGACCTAGCGAAGGACTGCTAGGCATCGAAACCCTAAGACCTGGCGAAGGACTGCTGGGCACCTAGAGAAGGGATGCTAGGAGTTGAAGACCTAGCGAAGGACTGCTGGGCACCTAGCGAAGGGCTGCTAGGAGTCGAAGACCTAGCGAAGGACTGCTAGGCACCAGGCGAAGGACTGCTTGGAATTAAAGACCTGGTGAAGGACTGCTAGGCACCAGGCAAAGGACTGCTTGGCACTGAAGACCTGGCGAAGGACTGCTGGGCAAAAGTCCAACCGGAGGAGCCGGTTGGCAACAGGTAAATTCTCCTGAGAGGAGTAGGTGAGGACGCGTTCCCCATCGAGGGAACAGTAGGCGTCGGTTAGACCTAGGGTTCCATTTTGGAGACCCAAAGTCAGAACCAAGACAGCTACGGCTGTAAAATGCACTAACATGCTTGCTTTGTTTTGTTTGGTACTAACCCTGGATGCAGGACCGAAGGAACGAGTTTCTGCAGCTCAGAATGCCCCAAAGGAGAGGGGCAACAGCTGGGTTGGGCGCCCAGGAGGTCCCGGGCGCCCTAGGTAAAAGCCAAACAAGAGTTGAGCAAGAAAACGCTTCAAAAGTTCACTGGGTGGGGCGCCCCCATGCTCTCGGGCGCCCCGGATGCCTCGGGCGCCCTGGGCTCAAGCCAACGAAGCGGATAGAGTTTAACTCAGTGAGAAGCCAGTGGACGGAGTCAACCCGGGCGCCCCCTGCGTCTCGGGCGCTCCCGTCAAACCTCAGCCCGATCCTGGAGGGATAATGGCTGACCGAGAGTTTGCCAGATCAAGTGACACGTGGAGGGCGTCCCTAACGTCCCTGGCGCCCCCAGAGTCACTATATAAGGGGCTCGACCCCCAAGGCTTCTACAACAACTTTCCAAACGCCTCTACGTTCTTCGACTCAAGCGCTCTGCTCCGGAAACCTCAGATCTTGAGATTCTAAGCGCCAACGACGACCCTCCGCACCAAAGTATGATCCATACCGGGCGTCGATCTCGAAGAGTAACTCTGTTTTCTTTTACTGCAATATTACTGTACAATTCTTTGTAAAACACTTTGCGCATTATAGAATTACCCGCAGTAAACGGTCAAGGACCGTGGGCCTTGGAGTAGGAGCCGACCGCGACTCCGAACCAAGTAAATCCTTGTGTTCGCGTTTGATTGTTTTAATTTCCGCTGCTTATTCTCTTAAAATTTTATCCGAAAAGGTTTTACGATATTCACCCCCCCCCCTCTATCGTATTCTCTCGATCCAACAGTTAGTTCCGTTCCAAGGTCTGCCGGTAAAAATTTGCAAATGCTGACTTCATTTTAATGAACTGTAGATATCTCAATCACTCATATTTTCAGGAGAATACTCCTCATATTTTTGAGATAATCACGCATTTTAGGTTAGAAAAGTTAGTATACTTTCAGCATTATATAAACGTTGACCTCTGCAAGGAGTTTTATGCCAATCTCACATGCAGTAGTCCCGATGACGGGACATATGAGTCCATGGTAGCGGGAGTTACCATTCCTTTTTCATCTATAGTATTAGGATCTTTCTTGGGGTGTCAGGTCTCAGAAAATCCATTTACATGTTTTCCCAAAATCATTGAGCCTTTGACCCTCCCCAATGTAACCATGGATCAAATTCATCGACATTATTTTGAAAGACCTCGACCTCCTATACAGCGCATCTTTGAAGCTAAACGCATGAGTCCAGTTAGCAACATATTATACAAAATTGTCCTAGATTGCATTCTACCCATTGTCACCAAGGGAAGGTCGAAGATTCGACTACCTCACTTGGTGATGATGTATGCATTAGAGAGGAGGCTAGATATTGACATCGCTTTGCATATATTTGCGTCCATTGTCCATTTTTCGCATCATGTCAATAGTAAGATCTACATGCCATTCAGTCATATTTTGACCGAATTCTTTAAATCTAGAGGTATTTTCACTACTAGAGGTCAGTTGCATCATCTGTCCAAGGACTACGACTAGATCGGTTCTCGGCAGCTCTCCCTGGCTGGGATTGAGAGACAGCAGGGGGTGATGGTCTGGCGACGTCGTCATGATTCCTCCAGTTTTGATGATGATGAGGATAAGGAGGTTGCGCCTACTGCTGCTGCTGGGATTGCAGAGGAGCAGTTCTCCCTACTACAGGCAGAGGTTCATGGACTTAGGGAGGACTTCCAGACGTTTCAGCAGCGATAGGTTGTTATTGAGGGGGCGGTTCACGGCCTCACGGAGCACTTTCAGAGTTTCCAGCAGCGCCAGGATGATATGTACGTGATGATGCAGCGCTAGAACTTGATGTATCAGGCCCCTCCTCCTCCATCTCCTGGCGATGATGCGTAGATTCAGTTTGATTTGGATGTGCTAGTGTTGAGAGTCTGTTTAGATTGCGCATGTCTTTTATTATCTCTCAAACACTTTATTTCATATTGTATCATTTGAGGATTTCGAGGCTATGGCCCTTGTGCTACTTATTTATGCTTTGGTATTGCTTATTTGAACTTTCAATTCATGATTTAATATTGCTCATATGAAATGTTATTATCTTGCTATTATGAGTGTAAGAAAATTTTCATATATATCTTCTATCTAGAGATTAGGGTATAAAGGGGGAGCTTTCATCATGTGTTTTATCGTGAGAATTTATATGAAGAAAAGGGGAGGTTTGAAAACATTTCTATGGTTTAAAGGGTATAGGATAGACTTGGAAAACACATGTGTTCAAACCTAGGATAGAAGATTGATACAAAATGGAGTGTTTTCAAAGAATTAAAATTTTTGTCAAAAAGTCAAGCATATTTGGTATTTTCATGAAACTATATTTTTCGAGGTTAGAATACATCTTAAGGAATATGCTTGCAAAAGTTCAAAATTTTTAGAATTTTATGGAATTTAGTAGGGGTTTCTAAATTTCGACTGAAAAATTCAGACTGCTGTGTAGCAGGCACCAGTCGACTGGTAACTGACGCAGTCGATTGGTACTCCTATTTTCTGATTTCTGGGGGTTTGAAATATAAAGATGTTCTCATTGATACTAGGGTTAGGATTGCTTGGGACAATCTTTTTGATGGTGTCAAAGGGGGAGAACTTGTGGTTTTAAGTTAGGTTTAACTTAACTTGTGGAGTTAGTTTTTAACTTAACTTGTGGTTATGGAAAATTGAAAATTATGTGAAGGGCATAAGTTAAGGGGGAGGATGCATTTGTTTATGCTTCTTACTATGTCTTTAATTTTCAATTGTTATTGTTGTTTTTTGCACCTAACTTAAACATATTGCCACACATCAAAAAGGGGGAGATTGTTGGTGCAATCGGCCCAAGTTAGGTGCAAAAAGGGGGAGATTGTTGTTGCCACACAGATCATGGGTTTTAATGTGTGTGTCAATATAATTAAGTTAGGGTTTCATGTTGATCTAATATGTGTATGTGAGTATGCAGGTTTGCAGGATACACATTGACTTAGTTGGACGTCTTCGGGTACGGTGAAGGATGGCATGGAGGCAAGCTGAGGGCTTGTGTGCGCATCCGAGGGACCGTGGATAAAGCAGGGACGATGAGCCGAGGGAAGCGGACTTTTAGGCATATGTGAAGGATGGCACGGAGGTAAGTCGAGGGCTTGTGTGCGCATCTGAGGGACGAGAGCCAAAGTCGAAGAGGGCTTGAAGGCAATAGGTCGAGGCTGCTGAATGAAGAGTCGACTGAGTCGTGAGGGTTCGAGTGCTGAGGAATTGTACTCGGGTAGGGAAACCCTGGGACTAAGTCATGAGGGTTCGAGTTCTGAGAGAAATGTACTCGGGAAGGGAAACTCTAGGCTTAGAGGGTTGGCAGTCGACTGATGCTTGATCAATCGACTGAGAGAGCACAGAAAGATCAGTTGACTAATGCTTGATCAGTCGACTGATGCAGTCAACTGGCACAGTCGACTGATAATGACCAGAATTTGAATCGTCGGGTTGTGACATTCGAATTCGCGAAGACCAATCGACTGGTGAAGCACCAGTTGACTGGTAACAGTCAAATCAGCATCGAGCACTATTTTAGAGGGCTCGTGTTTGGCTGTTTCTTCTTGGCGAAACAAGCTTGGGTAAAGTCTGTTAGTACCCTACAAGTGCTCAGATGTTGTCAAAGGATTGTGGCGAAGTTTCTCCACCCACAAGGAGCGACAAGAGCTATCCAGAGGTGCTCCGGGAAGTCATCCACCGAAGGATCGGGATCGTCCACCTTACGGACAGCCGTGGAGTAGGAGTTTCATCTCCGAACCACGTAAAGGTTATGTGTTAGAATTGTTTTAGGTTATTGTTCTTATTTTCCGCTTGCGCTTGCTAACATTTTTGTAGAGAAAATCGAAAAGTAGCTATTCACCCCCCAGCTTAACAACAAGATCCTAACAATTGAAACAAATTACGGTCGGATCGTGATCACAATTCGCCCGCAATTGGACATGCACTACCACAAAAAACTGGATTCCCGACGGAATTTACCAACGGAATTCCATCGATAAATGAGTTTACCGACGGAATTCCGACGGAATTTTCCCCGTCGGAGTGAAATCCGTCGGTAATGAATTACAGACGGAATTTTCCCCGTCGGAGTGAAATCCGTCAGTAATGAATTACAGACGGAATTTTCGTACCGTCGGTAAAATTTCCAACTGAATTTTATTTCCATCAGAAGAAATTTTCGACGGGCCCGTAATTTCCATCGGACATTTCCGATGGAAATTGGGGAATTCCCGTCGGAAATTTCCGATGGAATCAGTAATTCCGTCGGAAATTTCCGACGGAATTACTGGTTCCGTCGAAAATTTCCGACGGGAAATAATTTCCGTCGAAAATTTCCGGCGGGAATTCCCCGATTTCCGTTGGAAATATTTCGATATTTTCCGACGGAATATTAATTCCGTCAGAAATCCATCGGTAAATAAAAAAAATTTCGAAATTTAATTTGTATTTAGGTAATATCATATATACATTTCTTTCAAAAATCATAAAAAATTCATAGCAACTTACAAGAGCTTACAAAAATTTACAACCATCACATTTCATATATACACATACATAGTCATAGCAGGGACTGAATAACATGATACAAAAGCTTACAAAAATCCACAACTAACATGATGAAACTTATATACAGCATACAAGTGTGAGATTTAAGTACAAGTTGTCATAAACAATATATATGCAGCAAAGTTGTAAAAAAATCACCAGTAAAGACACAAAAATTTGACTGCCTTCCTTTCATATCTCAAAGCATCCTCATCGCGGCTGCGAATATTAGATCAAGATACCAGTTATATAAAGTAGAATAAAGAGTGGACATTAGAAACTTAGAAAAAAGAAAACCATATCATGTTACAAGTCTTTGCATGATATCAGAACTCACATCTCAGCTAACCAAAAGAGATTGCACTAGACAATCTTGGAAATAAGAAAAGCATTCAAATACTTTGTTGATCTTATGGCCTACAAAAAGAAAATAATATCTTATCAACCAACCCAATCTGATCAAATCTCCCACTCTAGTTTCAGATATGATTTCAGATCAATCTTTTTTATCCAAAACATTGGCAGGTCCAAATTTTGGTCAAGCAAGGACCTAACCCAACACACGTTCACTCCTAATCCTATTACAACAACTTACCATAACATTCACCCCTAATTTTATAACAACTTATCAGAAACCATACAAATCTAGCAAAATTGTCATCCCTCAAATTCCATAAACATCTTATTCTTCTTTTCTTTCTGAATAAGTAGCGGAAGCATAAAGCTGAACTCCTCGATACTTCTTGCAAAGATTTGCTAAAACCAACTCAATTGACAATTTCTTCTGTATTAGAAAATTGAAAAACCCCATCTCAAATTTTTTAGATGCAATTATCTTCAATGAGCCACTGCCTAGTTTGTGTTTCCCACAGTCACAAATTCTGTGGTAATTTATACAACTGAGAAACATCTTGTTTGGTTTTTGTTATGGCATATGCTTTCTCCATGTGAATTATTGCAATAAACCTGAGTTCTTAAAGTACTACTCAATCTATTGTTTCTCCTCTTTTAGAATTGTATTCGAGTAAGACTAAGATTATTTACCAGGAAGGCATATTCCATCAAATTACCTCTGTGATGATTCAGATGCTCAAGAAGATTTCCCTGAGTTGAATTCTTAATTTTTTTACACAATTGAGTTGCGTGCCACTTTTTTTTTCCTTGCAAGTTCAAATACTGCAATATGTTCTACGAATAAACACTGGGAATTCATTTTGATGTAATTTTCTGATTCCTCAAGATTAATTATATTACATATATTTGCTAGAATAAACACTTTTCCATGAATCACCTTAAGACAATTATAAAGGACAATCTTTAAGCGTCAAAATATGTGCTGGCTTTGTTTGTATAAGACCATGCCACTCTTTTTAACATTAGTAAAATGTGTTGAGCTCAATATGCTGCTATATAAGCATCTGTTTTGTCAGAAAAAAATAATGCATAAGTAGCAGAATCTGAGTTGGTAGCAAGTGGAGATACTATTTTTAGCATTAGGAAAAATTCTTTAGCGCCCTTTTAACAAGGCTCATCCAACGGTTTATTAGTGTTGGCAATTGTGTTAACCAACACATAATGAGGGAAAATGTATTGGCAATTGAACTTTTTGTTGTAGAAGTAGGATAGGTGTCTTAAAGTCTCAACTTCTTTAAAGAATGGCTGAATATTCAGAGTAAAGGATCAATCTAGTCCAATTAGAAAATCATAGAATAGCAAAAGGTATATAACTAATAAGCTGACAACTTGAAGGATAATACAAGGCCTGAACATATCTACTCCTCGAAATAGAGAACGCATCCCACCTTCCATGTAGACCTTCTTAAACACATCCACAATACCAGTATAAGAAGTCTTTGGATTAAACATTCTTGCTTCGTTTCCAAGTTTCCCTGGGTTGTTTACCTGGAAGAATAATTAAAATGAAAACATTTGTACTTACAAAGCATAGAGTATATAAACAAAACCATCTATGTAAAAAGTAACCACCAAGCAATCGTAAAAATTAACAACAAAGTAGACATTGATATTGCTTCTAGAAGATTAGCATGAACAACCAAATGCACTAAGAAAATAATGATAGCATAAAAAATGCAGGTTTTGACATGAACAAAGGCAATGCACCCACACAATATTCTGAGTGACCCTATTTATACAATCAAATTGGAGATGAGCCAAGAATTGGGTTGCCTCAGTGAGGTACTCTGGAACAAAAACCTTAGTGTTTGTGAAGAATGGAAAAAATTGGGGTCATAAAATAAGATGAAGAGAGTGAACGGTCAGTATCCTGAATGAAAAAGCTTTACTTAAACATTGTAAATACCTGATAAGCAAGCTTTGTACGAGCTAAATCTAAAGGGTAGGTACATAAAATAGCAGTACCACCAGAAGCAGAACCAGCCAAAAGATCCACACTGAGAACTTCACTTCTGCCAATACAAGCAACCCAATTCCAGAGTTCCTCACTCAAGCATATCCAATACAATAAAAATCTAATACAATCATACCTAAACAAAAACCTGTTATTATACTAGTAGACTATATAAATAGAATAACAACATATGTCAAATTCAAATATTTTTTTTATAAGTAAAAACATACCTGAATCACAGAGGATCCCTGAAATAAAAATCAAATTAACATATTAGTAGACTATATAAACAGAATAAATATATTTTACAAAGTTTAATATGTAATTGAGCATACCTCAAAAAAACTTAATCAGCCGGTGGATGAGAGGGCCCTGGGGCATCCTGTGATGGCAGACGAGGCAAGGAATCTAGGAGGAATCGCACACGACTCATGAGTTCTCTATTTTCTGTAATAAGCTGCTGATGCTCCTCATCTCTCCTTGCTCCTTCAGCTGCCCTCGCCGCTTCATCAACGGCCCTCCTCTCATTCTCAGCGGTCATCCATTCCGCCATCTCTCCTCGCCCTATTTGAACTTGAGTGCGCAGATCTCGATTTTCTTCTAATATTCTATGCATCTCACTGGAATAAGATGAACGGTAACTAGATCGACCCCTCGGAGCCCTCAAGCGATCATCAAATGCAACTCTGGCCTAAGAGCCAAGGCCGTAGAGGATAGAGTTTTTTGTCCGTCCACCGACAACATCATAATATATGTCATTAAATTCCTCGGTGGATAGAGATTGCGACTCTCCCCTCTCTACTGCAGGCTGAGATGCCTGAGCTGTAGCGACCCGCCTTCTCCTGCCTTAGACGGATCGTTACTTTTCTCTACTTCTCAACTCTTTTGCATGACTAAAAATGCGGAAATCTTTTTTTTTTTAAACTTTTAAATTCATCTAACAATTATATTCTAACTTAAGCAATCATGCATAATAACATATCACCCTTCTATCTCAAAAGCTCGCAAGATGATAACCATTGAAGCTTGCCTCGCCCAACTCAAACTGCAGGTATCAGTCGACTGATACTGTATCAGTCGACTGATAGGCCTGAAGTCAGAAAACTCAGGTTTCGGCAGTTGCTTCTCAGCTCCTCCAAACCTATAATTTCGAGCCATATGGAATCACGACACCATTTCTACACTCTATGACAGTTTTCAAATGAGTTTAGCCAATCAAAACGAATCCATAAACTTGAAATTTGGACTTTTGCGGAGGAAAATAAACTATTCAAGATATATGAACTTTAACACTAAAGTTTGTACCAATCTCGATTCCTATGTACTCATAACTCCAAATGCATGTTCTATAACCCTGCTAAAGCATTATAAAATGTGGATGCAACTTTTCTAAACATTTATAAGCAATAAAACTTAATTCAAAGAGAATTTGATACTATCTTGGCACATGTGTCTATTTTCTAACAAAGTATCAATATCTCCATCTACTCACATTTCTACTCATCCAATGCAAACATAAGAATATATAAGCTAAATGAAATGATATGGAATCTTTACTCTAAGCAATTGAGCATGTAAAACTATCAAAAACTTAAATGTTCGCTAAACTCCATAAAGCAAGAACTTGAAATTCAAATGTACTATAACATTGTGAATTAAATAACTAAATTGTCTCGTGCCAAAGATCTCTCCATACTCAGCCACCACACACACTCTACTCAGCACCGCCTCGTCGTCTTCCTTCAGAATTGCTTGCCTTTACCTTTATCTGCAATAAGAGGAAATGCAACTAGTAAGCAAAAAGCTTAGTAAGTACTATCTAGCTCACAAAAACTCGAAATATGCAAACATGCTTCTAGATCAAACTGAACATCATATGAGATACTAATATGCTTGAAAGAAAACTACGAACATGTATAGCTCAAAACATGCATACTCAAGCAATAATAAATCTCAATTTACTTTTCTTGGCTCAACTTGAAACTTTAGCTATTCTTTAACTTTTTGAAAACTCTTTAAATTTTCGAAACTTTGCTAAAGCATATACTTGAAAATAATAATCACTTGGATCCACTGAAGACGTAAGTACCATCTCATGCGCGTTCCCTAAAAGGTTGGGGTAGCGAGCCACCAATCCTAATAGAGCAGACCTTGGTCTACCAGGGCCAAGACCTTGGAATTGGACACCTGGATTTCTTTAACGACGCCCTTGGACGCCGGGTACTGGCCTTAGAAAATAAAATAGCTTTTCTTTCTTTTCTTTCTTATCTGTAAATGCCTTGGCATTTTCTCGAGCACCTTGCGTGCTAAAATCCCTAAGTCTTGACTTTTGGGGATTTCTTAAGGCCTTGGCCTTTTCTTTTCTTATCTTTATCTTCTCTTTTCTTTTCTCATAACTTTCTTAGCCCCTAATCTCACATAGGGTGCTTTATCAAACTTATACAAGCATATAATGAACTAAGATCACATGCAAAAACTTAAACAAAAGGAAATATCTCTTTTAAAAACTTTTAAGGGAAATTCTTGCGGAAAAACCGCCTCTTACTGCAGGTGAGCAGTACTTACATTGATATCTTGGACTTACAACCAAGATTGACGTCTAGGACTTGGAAGAAACTTGAGATCTCGGAGAATTCTTCGCGCCTACGCGTTCCTCTCGTCGCGGGGATTCCAAATATTAGAAGATCTCTTGGAGAAGAGCCTTGACCGGCCCCCTAGAGCTTGGTGTAGTTTCGCCCAGAAGAGGAGGGGTCGGCGTGAGGGTTTGGAGAGGAGAGAAAATAAAACTTCTCTCTTTAATTACCTATTTATACTTATGGGGCGGATTAACCTAACTACACCTTAAATATAGGTCTCTCCATCCTTTGCTGTGCTTGATACCCTAGCCCAGCTGGTCGCGCGCGCTCTTGGTCTCGTGGTGGTCGCGGGTTCGAACTCCCGGCTGCCCTTAACCGGTTTTTCCTTTTTTTTCCTTCTTCTTTTTTTTTATACTAAACGGACTCGGAAAATTCCATAAAAATATTCTAAAAATCCCTAAAAATATCTAGAATATGGCTAAACCATTTTTAAATAATTCTAAGGACTTTAAGAACTAAAAATGGAAATTTTGGGGCGTTACATGAGCGACTCTCTCGGTCATTTCCGCCTATATTATAAAATAGAACATGATTAAAAAGTAATTCGATGAATCGTACTAAAATGTAACTAAAATAAACACTAAGTAATGTTCTTACATGGATGGCCGCAGAACGAGAATCTACGAATGTGTCATCTTTTTTTTTGTGAGTCCTCACAAAGACCTCCATACTGGTGGGCGGTCGAGCTAGTCTCGTTCTTGTATATAAATATATATTAGGCAAATATCATACCAGTATGGTAATAAATGATAATTATATTTTGTGCCAACATTAAATTAAACTCACCAAATCAAGAGCATGCTCTACCATAGATT
Organism: Boesenbergia rotunda; assembly: GCA_024364735.1. Taxonomy (NCBI): domain Eukaryota; kingdom Viridiplantae; phylum Streptophyta; class Magnoliopsida; order Zingiberales; family Zingiberaceae; genus Boesenbergia; species Boesenbergia rotunda. The sequence goes on along the minus strand of JAGFNQ010002240.1, from coordinate 326,065 downwards.
TGGAACCAGACGTATGTTGAGCAGTTCCAGTACTCGGGCCACCTGGCTCGGTGTTTCTATTAGCTCGAGTCTTATCGGCATTTTCTTTCCACCTATGTTCAGCCCAGGCGGCCGTCCATGCACCCTATACCTCCTCAGAAACATACATCGGTTTTACACCCTTTCGTCTGATATAATAGAGGTAGTCTTTGTAAAACTTAGCGCAATAACTATTCCATGTTGCTTTAAAAATCTCCTCCTAGCCCTCCTCCCATATATATCTTTTCTGCAATTATAAATTCAAAATTTAGCATAGTAATGGGTAAATATAATATAAAAATCAAAGATATATTGATTTTACTTACAATAAATTCATTATAATAAAAAGTCTTTATTTCTTGATCTACATGCCTCCATGTTGTAGATCTGCATGCTTGTTCTTTAAATTTACTTGTGATATAATTGGAAACCCTATGACCATCTGGTGTAAAACTGTATAACCAAAAATAAACATATCAATATAAGATATTAAAAATAATATAAGAACAATAATTACCTTTAACAACAAATACTTACACATCTCCAACAATGTGTAAAACTCGATGGCCACGGGGAATCACTGGCTACTGATCTGCCATAGAAATGTCTACAAAATAATATATAACAACACATTATAATAGAGGTGAGTAACAGAGTAATAAAAATACAATAAATATAACAACACATCACTTACTAGATGAACAATAATGACACTATTTATATATCATTAGCATCGATGTCCTCCTCACTAGACTCTGATAGTTCAACAAGATCCTCACTGCTGGACATTTCTTCATTATCTATATCCTCGTAAGGCACATTAACATCAACAAGTAATTCAGACGTGGATGAAGGTTGTGGATCAATTAAATGTCTCTCTACTTCGTCATTCTGAAATGCATCATGATTTTGAGCAGTGATGGTGTTAGGCATTTCTATAGTCGAGCGAGGCTTCATTCGACAAACAGACAACCATTCACTAGATCTCCTTTTTTTCGTAAGATATTCAAGATAAAAAAAACCTGACTTGCTTGTACCCCAAAAATAAAAGGTTCAAATTTGTTGAACTTTCTATTTTTATTAACCTCCACTAATTTATAGTTTGGTTGTATTCTTGTACCTGTTCTTAGGGTCGGATCATACCATGAACATTTAAACAACACACACCATTTTATAGATAATGCAGGATATTCAATCTCTATAATTTCTTCAAGTCTACCATAATAATCAAACTCTGTGTTATTGTTGTCGATATATCCTTTAACACAAACTCCAGAATTATATGTTGATCTCCGTGAATCTCGTTGTGCCACATGGAATCTGAGCCCATTAACATAGTATCCAGAGTATACCTTTATTTTACGGAGTGGTCCTGATGCAAGATTCATTATTCTATCATCTTGCACATTTGATATTCTGCGGTCTTTCACCTATATAAATTATAACATAAATTAAGACCGAATTGAATAGACTTAAATATATAAATTTTTTGATGATATTGCAACTTACATATATTTCAAACCATAATGCAAATTCGCCCTCTAACTTTTCAACAACCTCACTTGCACCCAGTGATGGATTTTGTATATATAGTTGTTGTTCGTATAAGCTGTGATAGAGAAATATTTTAAGTCAATTGGTATATCAAGCAAACATTTAATATAGTATAACAGGATTATTAGAGAAGTCAACTTACTTTATGTATGGTTTGACCTCATCGCAGTTTAACAGTATGTATGTTCTTACAGCATCATATTCCTGTTCAGTTAACCATCTAGTAACAGATGCACCCATTGGCTTATCGGCAAAGTTGAAAATAGAAAGCAATGACGAGTCATTCGGTTGAGCATCATCATAATTTCTAGGACACTTACGATGTCTGATTTTCACATTATCAGCAAAATAATAAGAGCAGAAAGAAGAGGCTTCTTCAATCAGATATACATTACATATTGACCCCTCAACTCTTGCTTTGTTACGAACATTATTTTTTAATTTTCTCAAAAATCGTTCGAATGGATACATCCATCTATATGGTAAATGTACTAGTAAATGTTCCATTGAATCAAAAAAACTGGGTGGAAATATGCGCTCTAGCTTGCATAGTATGAGAGAAATGTCTATTTTTATCCAAAGCATATCATCCATCATAATACACCTTGCCGTCAAATCTTTAAAAAAACAGACTCAATTCTGTAAGTGCTTGCCAAATATTCTGTGGAAGTAAGTCGTGAAAAACTACTGGAATTAGTCTTTACATGAACATATGACAATCATGACTCTTCATTCCAAACATCTTCAACTTATTCATATCCACGCATCGAGCCATATTTGAGGCATACCCATCAGGGAATTTTATTTCTCTTAACCAATTACATAAAATTTCTTTACAATCATTGTCTAATGTATAATAAGCCTTTGGAAATCTATTGGTTGTTTGATTCATATGCAACTCTGGTCTGTTAACTAGTTCTTTTAATTCCTCACGTGATTTTGCCGTGACTTTAGTTTTTCCAGGCACATTCATGACAGTGTTAAAGATATTATCAAAGAAATTTTTCTCAATATACATGACATCTAAGTTATATCGAATGAGAAAATACTTCCAATATGGCAATTTCCAAAAAATACTCCTCTTCTTCCATCCACACTTGCATATCCTAACAATATATTTATTTATCTCATCAGAACCAAGTTGGGATACTGGTAGGAATCCATAACTGTCTATTTAATCAATAATCTGTTCACCTGAAGCATAAATTGGAGAACATTTTCTGACTATAACATTTTTTAGGAAATTTTGTTTATTTCGCCTGAAAGGGTGGTCGACAAGTAAAAATTTTCGATAATTATCAAACCAAGATACCTTCCCACTACAAGGTAATGAAAATGCATCAGAATCTGTCATGCAGTATGGGCATGCTAATTTACCAGTTGTGCTCTATCCAGATAACATTGAGTATGCTGGAAATCACTGATTATCCATAATAATGTATCTTGCAAACGAAAATTTGTTTTACTTGCAACATCATAAGTCATTGAGCCTACATTCCATAATTCAATCAACTCAGCAATTAGAGGTTGAAGGAAAACATCTATCTGATCTTTAGGATTGGTTGGACCAGGAATCAGTATAATAAGGAACATAAATTCGTCTTTCATGCACATCCATGGAGGTAAATTATAAGATGTCAATATTACTGGCCAAGATGAATACTGTTGTCCCGACTGACCAAATGGTTGAAAACCATCTATAGAAAGACCCAATCTAACATTCTGAGATTCCATTGCAAATGAAGGATATACAGTATCAAGATGTTTCCATGAAGGGGAATCATAGGGATGACACATAATACCCGCTTCGTGCTTATGCTCATGATGCCACACCATGTAGCTTGCTGTAGTGGCAGATGCATATAGCGTTGAAGTCTAGCAGTTAATGGAAAATAATACATGACTTTCTATGCAATATTTTTCTTCTTCTTCCCTGGTATACGAGTACGATGCTTATAACGCGGGTGACTACAGATTTTGCATTCATTCAGTTCACTGTCTTCATTCCAATATAGCATGCAGTTATTTAAACAACAATCAATCTTTTTTACAGGAAAACCTAAACCTCTAACCAATTTCTTTATATTGCAGAAGCTATCAGTCATTATGTTATCAGCAGGGAGTAACTCTGACATTAATTGACATATTTCATCATAAAATCTTTCTGAAAAAATGATGTTCTGCTTTCGTATTTAACAACCTTACAGTAGTTGATAACTGAGAATGGCCAAAAGGAATGCCTTCTTATAATTCTCTTTCACTAGACTTTACATTTCATATAATTGCTGATATTCAGGTGCAGGTATTTCATCTATATTGGAATAATCAGTTGCATTCATCGCATCTTGAACCATTGATTGCATTGCAATATCATTAGTTGATGGTTCGAGGGACGCAACAAAAGTATCAAATAATGAACCAACAGAAGGGTCAATTGATTTATATACATAAAGTTCTCCGTGACATTACCAATTATAGTAATTTGGCACAAACTCATTTCTACAAATATGTACTCTAACCGTATCCTCATCACGGTAGTTTATATTTCTGCATTTTCTATGATTACATAGACACTTTAACTTATCACCATCCATACATTCTAGATGACACTTAGCAAAATTCATAAATTATTCAAGATTAGTAATAAAATCATCTTTGATAAATCCATTGTCTAATCGATTGTACATCCAAGTCTTGTTCATATACATTGTTGCCTAATCAGAATAAAATTAAACTAAATTGATTAAAATATATCTAAATTATTCTAATAAAAGCAAGTATCATGATATTTAGTAAGATATAGCAAAATTATTAATTCTAAATGCTATCTCTTATAATAAGTTCTAAAATAACATGCTAAATTAACAAAATAATTAAATCATATAATAACTAAAAATACCTGATTATTAAAGAATAAAATAACAAGTAATTGCTAAATTAACAAACTTCTAACATAACAAAAAATATAAGAACGAATTATACCTGAAGATTAGATGCAAGTCGGAGAAGAACAGCAAAAGCAATAACCTAAGAAAAAATAAATTATAGTTAAAAAGTTGATGCAAGCGGGCAGACAACTCATTGGAATAGGCACGGGAAGATCAACTCATTCAAAAGTTGATGGGTTAGGGTTGGAACCCTAATTGAGCAGCAAACCTTGAATTTCATTGTTGAATCTTGACCGTGCCAATTAACTTGAACTAGGACTCGTACACGATAGCTTCCGACGCACGCCGGGATATCCTAGCCAGGGTGCGCAGACTGCTCTGGCCGGACACGGCCGTAGCAAGCGTTGGCCGGACACGGCAGCAACCAGCGTTGGCCGGACACGACCGCTGCCAACGCTGGCCGGGCGCGGCCAGCGTGGGTCGAGGCTAGAACTGGGCGGCCGAGGCCATCGCCGGCCGAGGCCAGCAATGGGCGGCCGCAGCCAGTGTGGGGCGAGGCAAGATCTGGCCGGGCGCTGCCAGATCTAGGCGGTCGAGGCCAGATCTAGCCGGGCGCGGCTAGATCTGGTCGGCCGTGCCCGCGCAAGACCTGCGGCCAGATCTGGCCGGACACTGCGACAATCCTGCCGCCCAGCCGGAGAAAGCATAAAAAAAATACGGAACTTACCGGAGAACGAGCACAGCGCGAGCGAGGGAGGAGGAGCCGGAGGTGGCGACGGCACGGAGCAGAGATCGGGCAAGAGCAGAGATCAGGCGAGAGCAGAGAAGAGATCAGGCGAGAGCAGAGATCGGGCGAGTGGGTGAAGCGAAAGGGTAGTCTACCCTAATAATAAGGTTTTCCGACGGAATTCTTTTTCTGTCGGAAAAAGAATTCCGTCGGGAAACAATTATTCCACGTGGAATTTTCCCGACGGAAACATATCCTGTCGGAAATTTCCGACGGAATAATATTTTCCGTCGGAAATTTCCGACGGAAAGTATGTTTCCGTCGAAAATTCCGTCGGTAATAAATGAATTTCTTGTAGTGGTGGTCCGTCCCCTGGTCCGCATTGTTGCGGACCAGAGGATCTTAATGATTCAATTTTAATAAATAAATTAAAGAAAAACACTTTTAATAGTTACTTAATTAACCAGTGATATAGATACCTTAATTTACTCAGATCAAAATTAAATAGTTAGATCCGATGATTGAATCAAGACCATGCGCATATATATATATATAGATGGGTTTCGCATAGTACTCTGAACAAGCAATATCCACTTGACTGAAGTGAATTAGTCATGGCTGCCTTTGTTATGCTCTCTGCTGTCCTCGTCCTCCTCCTGCCTTCCTGCATGGGCAACAACATTCTCTTTGGAGGCGAAGGGCTGAAAGCCGGCCAATTCCTCACAGAAGGAGCCTATACCTTCACCATGCAGCCCAACTGCAACCTCGTGCTGTCCGAAAACGGCCACGCGGTGTGGACCACGAGTACCGGCGGCCGAGGAGTTAACTGCTACTTCAGCGCGCAGACCGACGGCAACCTCGTCATCTACGACCAGAACAAAAATGTTATTTGGTTTAGCGACACCTGGTCCCGTCAGGGAGGCCCCTACATCCTCATCCTGCAGCGCAACCATAACGTTGTCTGGTACGATGTCACCAGCAAGTGGGCCACCAACACCAACACCAACACCGCCAATTCCGAAGGCGTCGTGATCGTCAAAAGGGGCCACGGCGATACTAACATCACGACGGAGGTGGACGTGACGACGGCGGATGAACTCACGAACAGAAAGATCGCCATGGTGACTAATAATTAATTAAATAATATGAACTGGGAAACGAGACATAAGTAATTATCTGCGTGCATGAGTGATTGCATCCACCGTATATGGATGTATATATATCCACTTTTAAATAAAATGAACGAGAGTCAGGCATAAATAATTATCACCGTGCATGTCATGTGTGGTAGCTTCCATCCTTTTTATGTTGTACGGATTGTTAAGTTGGTGTGACTCGATCACCTTAATTATCTTATTTTCTTCCACCGATGCATGAGTCACTATTTACTTTGCTTTTTTTTAGAAAAAAATATTTTTAAAAAGTTGAATTGAGTTGATACAAGAAAAACAATTAATTAATCTATTAGAACGTATAAATTGAAAAATAAAATTAGCACCGAGTGGAATTAAACTTCAAGCGTTGATAACATGAAACAATCAAAATCACCCATTTATAATGGCTGACTCCGTCATTAATCATTTCGATCGCTAATGGTTAGCGATCGAAATTTTTAATTTGATTTATAATTTAGCGATCGAAGTAAAATCGATCATTAAATTTTAGCAATTGAAACTTTAAATTTGGTCAGCTAAATTTAACGATAATTTACTAACCGAATTTTTATATCTATCGCTATTTTTACATAATTTTAGTATAATACAATTTAATATATAAACCAGTACAAAATTACAATATCACATCTGTGATGGGGTGGAGCACCCCGTGGCTGACACGTGAACTGAAAAAGCTATGTGACAAGAACCAACGAGTCTGAATGACTCTTTCTCCTTGACTCCCAAGGCCCCCTCGGGAAGGTGGATTTCCCGAGCCCACCTTGGACCAGACATACTCTTGAAAATCGTTCCCGGAGATCACCTCGAGAGGATAAGCACCCGAGACCCCCCCAGGCCAAAAGACCCCGAGATCACCTCGGGATAGCGGAACTTAAGGAGCACTCGACCTCAAGTAACAATCCCCCTCTCTTCGAATCTATGGATAATAATCACCAAGAATTATGGGATAATCATGACCCGTAATACACGGCCATTAACGCCTTCATCATCACAACGGTCTAGATTTAATGGCTGTGACTGCTGTTACAAGGGTGATCCAATAATCGAAGATGGGGGACGTGGAGTAGAACGTGGGGACACGTGTGACTGCCGCCTCAGGTAAAAAAATACTCTAACCCCTCCGGTAAAAGGGGGTGCACACTCTAACTTAGGTATCTTTTTCCTTGCTTTCTTTCATCCCCTATATTGAGGTACTGACTTGAGCGTCGGAGTGGGCTCCGCCAGACAACCTCCGACGTGTTCCCATTAACGCTCGTGTTAATCTCGCAGGATAGAAGTTTTTCCTCTCTCATCGTCATCCCGATGGATTGGACTCTGGTGACCGGCCATCGACGTCGATTCCTTCCGGAACAAATTTGGCGTCGTCTGTGGGAACCCAGTAAAGCACCAGAAGGAGCACCGATGGCAGAGCCGGCGGGACAATCCATCGCCCTAACGAACGAGGAATTAGTGTTAGGATATATACTAAAAGACTTGTCTTTTTATATATGAACATCCTCATTTTGAAAAAGAATCACGACAACACAGTTGTGTATTTATATTAGTATATACATAACCGTCTAATACTTTGCACTGTAGATAACACAGTGTGTAGTGACGTATAGAAGAGCGTGTTATCAGTTCTTTGCATAGTATAAGAAGAGGCTCACAACCGAGATGAAGTTAGACAAACCATCAGGATAGTTGTAGTATAATTAAGTGTGGTTTATCTTGATCATAGAATTACACTATTGTACTTTGTGTACATTGAGCAGGACCAAAATAGAGGTCATCCAATTTGTACTGACTTAATAATTGGATTGGACCTCAGATTATTATAGAGTATAATCTCTAAATCCCGATATAATAACGGACATGTATAGTTAATATTTTATTTCTTTGATTTACCAATGGGCGAGATTTATTCTGCTAAATCGATAGGCCCGGTAAGTTTGAAAATAATATTAATTATATGGTGTGCCATTGATTATTGACAGAATTCGTGTCCTGGTGAGTCGGGATGATGATGCCCCCTTGATGAGCTCATAAGGTTCATCATGTTAAACCCTGCAAGTGAATTTAATCCGACATGATGATAAGGTTGAGTGGTACTAGTCAAGGAGCCAGAAGTTGATTAATTAAAATTGTCAGTAATTTAAATTAATCGACGGACACTCGATATCTTAAACACGGGGATATGGATTTACTCATAATAGGTAGAACCCATATGTAAATATGGGGGTTGGTGAGGTAATTCAATTAGGATCCTTTAGTGGAATGGATCTTCATTAATGGTCGGGTTTGGATCCATTAGTAGACCAAGATCCAACTCTGCCTCATGGTCCCTATCGTAGCCCTGTATATACCCCATGATGGCATAAAACCTAGGGCTGTAAATGAATCAAGCTGCTCGTGAACTATTCGGAGCTTGATTCGATAGAAGCTCGTTTAATAAAGCTCGTTAATATTAACGAATCAAACTCAAACTCAGTAGTATTCGGCTCGTTAGCTCATGAACATGCTCATTAATAAGCTCGTGAGCTAGTTCGTAAAATATAAAATTAATATTTAATATTAAATATATAATTTTGACACTTTTACATTTAATAAATATGAAATATCTAATAAAACTCATTTGTATGAATAAAATTATAGATTTTAGTAAATATTTTATATTTTTTAGAATATATAATTTATTTTTTTAATAAATTGATGAATAATTTAATTAATAATTTATATTTGGTAAGTTCGTTTAGGGCTTGATTAGGCTCGAATATGCTCGCGAGCCATCACTATATTCGATAAATTAAGCTCGAGCTCGACTTGATAATAAACAAACTAAACTTAAACTCTTAGGTATTCGTCTCGGCTCGGTTCGATTACAACTCTAAATTGAAACCAAGGATCTAATAATTAATTAATTTAAGGAAATATAAAAAAATCCTAAGTTTTTTCCTCTCCTCCTCTCTCTCTGTGCGGCGCCGAGTTCTAAAGTGAAGGCAGCGATCTTCTCCAAGTGCTCACGCCATTTCTTCATGGAAAAAGCAAAGTGGAAAACGCCACTTGTTCTCCAGGCTCACGCCACTTCTTCATGGAAGAGGCAATGTGGAACAAGTGGAGCAAAGTGGAGAACGCCACTTGTTCGCCACTTCTTCATGGAAGAGGAAATGTGGAACAAGTGGAGCAAAGTGGAGAACGCCACTTGTTCGCCACTTCTTCATGGAAGAGGCAATGTGGCTCACGCCACTTCTTCATGGAAGAATAGTGGAGAACGCCACTTGTTCTCCACTTCTTCATGGAAGAGGCAAAGTGGAGAAGCCAATATTCAGTGGAGACCGGCTGTGGAGAACGCAACTTCCTGAAGGTTTCTGGGGAGAAGCTGCTCATGCAACATGGAGCAACTTGCAAAATCCGTGGAGAAGTTACTCATGCACCTTACATATTTTGTGGAGAAGTTGCACCACTCGGGCACTGCACGGTGGAGGAAAGGAGAAGTAGGATTTGTATTTGGATTATCTCACTGCAACAATTTTAGGATTCAACAATATCCAATAGAAACGATTTTTTAAAAAATCCTTGTCTTTTTTCCATTTAACAATGGTTTCATTAAAAACCGCGTGTTGTAGTTGATCTTTTTTGAAAAAAATAATTATTTTTAAAAAAATCGTTGTTTTATGTATATCAAATTAAAGATAACGATTTTTTAAAACTGATGTCTATAAGTTTATTTTTTAGCCTACGATAATGAGTTTAATTAATCGTTGTCTATTAGTGTTTCTTACATGGTAATACACAATAATTTTATTGAACTAATATCTATGTGAAATATATTTTTTGTCCAAGTTTCAACATGTCTAAAAAAAATGTTTTTTTAACAAAACCTTTCTCCATGAAAAACCTTAGCCTCAAAAACTCATCTCCATAAAATATAAAATACGATATATATATATATATATATATATATCATGAATAATAGTTTAAAAAAAATAAAAATAATTTATGGAGAATTTTAAAATATATTTTTTGAAAATTTTGAAATATTTACGGGATAATTGGACGCAAGATAGATTAATTTTGAATTATTTAAGGAAAAATTTGATTTTCGAATATATATATATATATATATAGAGCTGATATAATACGCGCCTGCCCATACGCGCCCATGCGCTCCCTGCGTTTTTTCTGTTTTTTTTCGAAATCAACATTTCCTTTGTTAATATTTTTATTAAATTTTATTTTTTTTCTCCTTCGCTCGTCTTCTTCCTTCCGCGATAGACGACGGGCGACGAGGTAGCGTCGGCAGCCGGAGGCGGCGATGGGCGACGAGGCGGCGACGACAGTCGATGGTGGCGACGGGCACGAGGCGGCGACGGCAGCCGGAGTCGGCGACGGCAGCCGGAGTCGGCGACGGCAGCCGGAGGGGGCGACGGGCGACGAGGCGGCGACGGGCGACCGAAGGCAGTCGGAGGCGGCGACATTGCCGCCACCGCCTCCGACTGCCTTCGGTTGCCGTCGCCGCCTCGTCGCCCGTCGCCCCTCCGCTGCCGTCGCCGCCTCGTCGCCCGTCGCCGACTCCGGCTGCAGTCGCCGCCTCGTCGCCCGTCGCCGCCACCGACTGTCGTTGCCGCCTCGTCGCCCGTCGCCGCCTCCGACTGCCGACGTTGCCTCGTCGCCCGTCGTCTATCGCGGAAGGAAGAAGACGAGTGAAGGAGAAAAATAATAAAATTTAATAAAAATATTAACAAAGGAAATGTGATTTCGAAAAAAAAATAGAAAAAACGCAGGGAGCGCATGGCCGTATGGCAGGCGCGTATTATATCAGCTCTATATATATATATATATATATATATATATATATATATATATATATATATATATCCTTTGTTTTCCCTTTGTTTTTGTTCTCCTCCTTTTCCTCCCCTCGTGCAGGCAAGCAAGAGCCGAAGCCGAAGCAAGCGCATCTCCTCTTCCTCCCTCGCATCTGCTCCTCTCCCTCTTGTGCTACCACGATCACCGACGATGTCGTCCTCACAAGCGCTGTCCGACTGCCGGCGCAGTATCGGCCTCACGAGCCCTTCTCCCTGAGTTGATATCAACCGATCACTCCTCCTGCCCCTGACCCTAGATTATAAGTTTCTATGTGTTCTATTTCGTTTGAAGATTTATAAGTGATTTTTGGTTGATTTCTATGATTTCTTGTTGTTCTTTTGAAGATTTTGTAAGCTGGAGAGGTGTTGACACATGTGGGATTTTGTGGCCCAGTTTCTGTCCTTCAATACAATTTGGGCTATTGTCATGGGAGTTTTGGTTTTATTCAGTGGCTTCTATGGAGAAATCTCTAGCTTCCTTGAGGATCTAAAAGGTTTCTGGAGGAAATGGAGGACTTGTAATACGTTTGAACAAGAGAAGGGATAGAATTTCTATTGGTTGCGTGAAAGGACATACCTGGGGTTGCTGCTCCTTGTGGTTGGATGCTGGGATTTCAGAAATGTCTCTTTATTTTGTTCTTGAATCTGTCTGTGCTTGATTGGAAAACTAGTTGGAGGTATTTGTGATGGGTTTTGGTGGGCTTGGAAAGGTACCTCACATTTTTCTGATAGCTAGAAAATTTCGTTGTGCCAGTGTACTTACTGCAATTGTTTTAAGATGGCTAATAATGCTATTACATGATGTGATTTTATTGGTCACTGTTGGGTTGTTACAGTGTAAGCCTTTTGTTGCATGACTCTGTACTAGCCTCTTGGCTAGCCCCTTTCTGTCTGTGATCATTGCCTTAACCTTCTGTAAAATTGGTATTCCTCGATTTCACACAGGGATGTTTGCCAATTCTTAGTATCATGAAAGAACCATAAATTTTTTTTAAATTTTATTCTTCATTTTTTTTCTTTCAAATTATCCAATTTATTGGTCTACCCAGTTCACAATATTTCTATTCTTATGTTAATGTCTCCTCTACTATGCTATGCTTGTACATTGCTCATTTCTCCATGCACCTAATCTTGCAGACTCGCAAGGATGGAACTTTAATGACTCTTGCTCAAAGTAAGAAAATGTCACAACTAACTGCCGATAATGCTCAATGGGAGGATCGGCAGCTGTTGAGATCTGGTGCTGTTAGAGGGACAGAGGTTCAGATGGATTTTGACGATGAGGATGAGCGCAAAATCATACTTTTAGTTCATGGTATGCTAAGTTACATTAATGATATGACTCCTGCATGATGCTTCATCCATCATCAAATTTGATGAGCGCAAAATCATACTTTTAGTTCATGGTATGCTAAGTTACATTAATGATATGACTCCTGCATGATGCTTCATCCATCATCAAATTTGATGTCTGAACAAAATGGTGCTAAGATTGTAGTGCTTTTATCGAAAATATTAATTATGTAATATTGTAATTAGAAATGTGCTTCACTGGAATATGCGTACTTGTTTGGTAAAGTGGATGCCAGCCCTCCAATTGACACAGGTTTCATATTAGTTATTGCATAGTGCACTGCACTGATTATAACAGATGAATATGGTCGATCTATCCTTGTACTCTTTCAATCAGACAAAGTCAGGTAGGTTACAATTCTATTATTTTGATTTATGACTGATGTTATTATTAATATTCCCAAATTAGACATCTTAAGAATCTCTAAGTGATTGAGTCCTAATTTTGTTTCCATTAAAAAAAATGCTTGTCATGATCGTCAAATAGAAATCACTCATTCCGCTATACCTGGAGCCTTTTTTTGGAGTTAGTTTTGTTTAATTCTGTTGGCTAGTATAATTTATTTCAGAATTGGTTATTTTTCTCATGAAAAAATTATAATAAGTAAAAGCCACTGTTGATAAAAATCACCTTATCTTGGCTCAAAAAAGATTCTTTTGTATATCATCATTATTTCTTCTTGATATTCTCACTTGATTATAATGGAGATATAGGTGCTAAGAGTGGAGATATTCTCACATAATAGTTAAGTAAATCTTCCTTGTCAGTGATCCAGATCAATTCAGTGCTACCTACCCAATCATTTTTTTTTATATTTTCATTAACAAGAACATTTGAAGCTGCAAAACCTTTTTCTCTTTTGTTGCCTATTTGGTTTTATTACCAAGGTAGTGTATTGTCAGTTAAGAGTTGGTCCAAAAATACTTCTGAAATTTACTTAGCACTTACACCCTTCTGCTGCAGATACAAAGCCTCCTTTCCTTGATGGAAGAGTAGTGTTCACTAAACAGGCAGAACCAGTAATGCCTGTAAAGGATCCAACATCAGACATGGCCATAATTGCACGCAAAGGCATCTGAATTACTTGTGCCAAAAGAGAAGAACAAGTGCAGTTTGATACTGAAATCTCATTAACTGAAGTTTGTGCTATTAGCAATGTTGTTTTTCAGTGATAATGGATTGCTGTGCTGGCTTGTTGCCCACACTGAAATGCCTAATTTTTGTTGTTTTGGCTACTGTACTGACTTAAATTGTTATAAAACTATTGCTTTTAATTGAAACACAATGGTTTTTTTTTATTGTTAAATTGTTGTCCGCCTCAAACAAATTAAAGACAACGATTTTTTTTTGTCGTCAAACTGTTTAAATCACACAAAAATAACTGTTTAATACTATTGTTAAACTGCTGTCGATTGCATTAAAAGACAACGATTTTTAACTGTTATTTTTTAGCACCCTTTTAACAACACGACCTTTAATAACAGTTTTTTTTAGCCTATGATAACGGTGAAAAACTATTAGTAAGTATTTTTCTTGTAGTGTCTTCTTCCTTGGAGTGGCCGGTGGCATCCCTTTGGTTAGGGATTGGTTGGCGCAAGGAGAAGAGATTGACATGGTGACCACGGTTCTTGGTAGATCATGACCCACACGACGTCCAAGAGGGGAGGATCATATGGTAGAAGATCGTAAGGTAAAGAGAGGTATATTTCTCTCTTGGCTCCTTTATTATTTCTATCATTTTATGTGATGTTTTGATTAATTATCTTGTTTAATTAATTGCTTAATTAATGGTTGATAATTATCTTGTTTATCCACTCGTCGTCTTTTCCGCGGTCGATCGGTTAGGCAAATTATAAGGCTCGATCTTTGAGATTGGCTAAGTTGTAATTCGAATCGATCGATACGATGATGAGATGGTTATTTGGGAGACGGGTCTCCATTCGGATCAATTTTTAATCCGTAGACATGGAGTGGTCTCTCAAGGACGACCAAGTATTCGCTTAGGAAACCCTCCAAGCCATACCCAACAACTAGATCGCTTGGTGCCCAACGCCATCAAAGGGGCACTCCAATTACAGCAACAAATGGAGCCAGCCGCTTCACGGCGAGGGGCTTCTGGGCAAGATGAGATCCCAGTGATCTCCGGAGGTCCTATCGGAGGGGACCCCAACCGTGCAAGGAAGGCTCACACTCAGCGATTGGAGAACTACTCCATACTCTCCTTTAGCCCAGAAGATCTGGAGGATGCAGAAGCCCCCCGCGAGGACGCGCACCCGAGGTCCTACGAAGTTTTACAAATTGATCTGGCCGACCCGCGAGAAGATGAAGGACCTAAAGAAGAACGGAGGGAGGTCAGGAGCGAGGAGGTCCAGATTCACCCTCAATAGGAGGGGGGGAGTTACGACGATCACCACCAACCTTGCACCAGAACTAAGAATCTGTCTTATAGACTGCCTGCAGAGCCATAGAGATGTCTTCGCCTGGGCCACCGAAGAAATCAAAGGGGTCCCCCCATTTCTAGCCATGCATCACTTGCATGTCATCCCTAGAGCCCGACCAGTGAAGCAGAGGCGAAGACACTTTGCCCCATAACAGAACAAGGCCTTCAGGGATGACGTCAACAAGCTGCTAAGGGCCGGACACATAAGAGAAGTTCAACAAAGTTCTTGTACTTATACTCCTGAATAAAAAAGTATTGCTGAAAGAACACATAGACATATTGTTGAAACTGCATATTCTATCTTGTTATCTGCATATATTTCTCGCTAGTCCTCGGAGGAAGCTATTCTTACTACAACCCATTCTATCATTTTATGTGATGTTTTGGTTAATTATCTTGTTTAATTAATTGCTTAATTAATGGATGATAATTAATCATTGGACCCCGATAATAAATACAAAAATCGGCGATCCACTTGTCGTCTTTTCCGCGGTCGATCGGTTAGGTGAATTACAAGGCTCGATCTTTAAGATTGGCTAAGTTGTAATTTGAATCGATCGATACGATGACGAGATGGTTGTTTGGGAGACGGGTCTACATTCGGATCAATTTTTTAATCCATAGACATGGAGAGGTCTCTCAAGGACGACCAAGTATTCGCTTAGGATCCCGCCAAGCCATACCCAACAATTGGTATCAGAGCTGAGGTTTTCGGTTTTGTGTGTTTAGGATTCGATTAATTTTTGCGCATTATCATATATTTTACTTTTGCTGGATGATATGTGGATGTGCGTAGGCTAACTCTTTGTTGCAAACACTAGATTTCAACTTATCATGGCCAAAATAATAGTTATATGTGATTGGTTGTGCAATTTTTAAATCCTCGGGGTTGACGAGGCTAGATAGTATTTAATTTTTGTAATTAAATACGACACGTGTTTAGTCGAGCTTTTTATTTGCTTTCGATCTAGATATTATGTACACTCCTTCGTGGAGTATAGGATCGATGGATGTAAATAATTAGCTAGTCATCTCGACTCGGAGAACCCTTCAATGGTGGCTTGCGCATGGTGTAGGGAGGAGTGGACGAGGTGACAACACAACTGGAGGCGCATTGGAGACCAAGGCCATGATAGTTGGAAAAATCTAGGATTTTTCTATTTTATTATGCTGGTTTATGTGCTTATCGTGTGTGTGCATATAAAATTCCTCAAATTAAATAACTAAGTGGGAGAGGGACCCTAAGGGTCCCGTGGCCTCCATTACAATCTGACAAGTGATGCGAACAAGCCCGCGCGTCAGCTCTGAGTGCCTTCCTCCACAACAGATAGACTTGTTCTGTGGATCACTGGGTCAGAAAAGATTATAGAAAATTATTGAAGAGCGTGTGTACTTCTCCAATGGAAGACACATAATCGGAAATAATTTTCTTAGTGTCATGTAATGGTAAACACTTAGATGCAAATATTAGTATCCTTCCCAACGGAGTCACTGCTATTATTTGTAGGGCCGAAGTGAACTAACTATTAATCTTATTTGTCAAAAAGTTAGGTTGACATGATAATAAGGTTAATGGGTAAAACCTCCTCAAACGAATGAAGAATTCGTATACGTCCACACTAACGTGGCATGTGAATTCTCGGTGTTTGAGGTGTTAGTTGATTTCGAAAATTTATTGTTTGAGGAATCAATTTATTTTTGAATTCTAAAGTTGTGATTGTTGTGATTCTCAGGTAGTTTCAAAATGACCTTTAACCCACTAGCGACCATACTTAAGGAAAACAAACTTACTGACCCAATTATATAGACTGGAAAAGAAATCTGGACATTGCCCTTACTGCTGAAGAGTATAAATTTGTACTCTTCGAAGAATATCCTTAAAAGCCTAGCGAGAAATCTGGTGAAGAGCAGAGGGAGCGTTACAAGAAATGGGTCAAGGCAGATGAGATGGCGCGGTGCTACATTTTGGCATCTATGTCAAATGTATTGCAACATCAGCATCAGGTCATGCCCACTGCTTGTGACATGATGTTGAACCTCAAGGAGCTCTTCGGGCACCAGAATCGGGCAGCTAGGCAGGTTACGATGAAGAACTTGATGACGACTACTATCGTCGAAGGGACACCCGTGAGGGATCATGTCCTGAAGATGATGACCCACTTCAATGAGATTGAGGTCCTTGGAGCATAGATCGACGGGGAAACCCAGGTCGATATTATACTCCAATCTCTGCCTAGGAGTTTTAAGCAGTTTCAGCTCAACTATAACATGAATAAGCATGAATATACGTTGGGGGAACTGCTGGGAGAACTCCAGGCGGCGGAGGGGCTTTTTCGTCAGAGTTCACAGGCCTTGGTTACTCAGAGGGTTTCTACTTCTATGCCGAAAGGCAGGAAGAAGAAGAAACAAGGTGAGTCCAAAAAGGCAGCAGGATCGCAGGGACCTCAGAATGACATGAAGAAGCCGAGAGGCAAGTGCTTCACGTGTAAGCAAACTGGACATTGGAAGGCGAACTGTCCTCCGTCGTCAAGACAAAGGTATATCTTTTTCTTTTGTCGTTGTAACATGATTAGCGGTGTTATCTACCAGTACCTGGTGTGTAGATACGGATGCCACTAATCATGTCTGCAATTCTTTGCAGGGGTTATAGGAAGCCCAACGACTAGCTAAGGAAGATATTATCGTCTACATGGGATATGCTACGGAGGTAGCGACTATTGTAGTGGGAGTTATTTATTTATCTTTAGAAAGGAAAATAAAATTTTGGTTTTAAAAAGATTGCTTTTATGTACCTAATTTTTAGAAAGAACTTGGTTAGTTTCTGAAATAATGGATATTCTATTGCTTTTTGTTATGAAAAGTGGAATAGAAAGATTATCTGTTCAGGAACATGGATAAGCAATTTAAGCAATTATAACCAAAGTCTCCCATGATGTAAATAGTAGCTAATAGCTCATCATCTAATCAAAATAAGAGAAAGGTTCCTTCCAAGATAAACCAAACATATCTTTGGAATCTATGGCTTGGTCATATTAACCTTAGTAGGATTCAAAGGTCGATAGCCGATGGGCCCTCAGGTTCATTGGTGGTGGGAGACTTCTCAACCTTTGAGTCTTGCTTGGAAAGTAAGACGACCAAGAGGCCTTTCAAGGATGAGGGGTATAGAGCCAAAGATATGTTAGAATTGGTTCATTCTAATTTGTGTGGTCCTATGCCTATCCAGGTTAGAGGTAGCTTTGAATACTTCGTGAGACGATTATTCAAAGGCATAGGTACATTGACTTGATGCGCCGCAAGTCTGAATCTTTGATTCAAGACTGATGTGGAGAAGCATAAGGTAAAAGTATCTAGACACTACGATTGGATCATGGTAGCAAGTACCTCTTGGGAGAGTTTAGGACTTACTGATCAGAGGCTAGGGATTCAATCCCAATTCACTGCACCCGGTACGTCCTAGCAGTACGGTGCAGTAGAGCGAAGGAAAAGGGATCTTATGGAGAGGGTTAGGACAATGATGAGCTGCTCCGAGTTGCCTGATTCGATCTGGGATATACTCTGGAAATGGCAGCGTACATACTTGATACCATCTAGGTCAGTACCTTCTACTTCCATAGAAGTGTGGACTGGCCGAAAGTCAAGTCTAAGACATATTCAGACATGGGGTAGCTCAGCACATGTGCTGAGAGCGGATACTAATAAGTTGGAATCTCGTGCGCTTGTTTGTAGGCTATTCTAGAGGAACGAAAGGTGGTTCTATAGTCCAAAGGATCAGAGGGTAATCGTTGGCATGAATTCCTGATTCTTAGAGGAAGACTATGTGAGGAATCACAGGCCCATGAGTATAAAATTATTCTTGAGGAATAAAAGGGGGACATTCTGACCTTAGTACCAACTGTACAAGAGGATATACCACAAGTCACTGCACCACGTGTCACAGAAGATACACAGGTGGTACCTCATCGTAGTGGGAGGGTTGTTAGTCAACCTGAAGGATTCATGTTCTTGGGAGAGTCTTCGGACTTGGTCCCTGGCGACCATGAATCGAGATCCCTGAACCTATGACGAGGAACATCCGCTTTGAAGAGATAATCCAGTCATATGGATTTGTTCAAAGGACGGATGAAATTTGTGTATGTAAGGAATGTGACAGAAAACGTAGTGGTATTCTTGTACTATACGTAGATAATATTTTGTTGATTGGAAACAATAACAAAGTATTATCAGACGTAAGGGTATGGTTATCCAAACAGTTGATATAAAGGACTTAGGAGAAGCAGGACACATCCTTGGGGATCAAAGTTCTAAGGGATCACTAGAGAAGGATGTTGTGCTTTTCCCAAGCTTCATAGAAAGACATTGTCCTAGCTCATTTTAGCATAAAACTCCTAGAAAAGTTTTGTACCTTTCAGGCGTAGAGTTCCTCTATCTATGGAGATGTAAACATCAAAGGATATAGAGGAGGCGGTTCCTTGTGCTTTGACTATAGGAAGCCACATATATGCTATATTGTATACGAGCCCGAATATCTGCTTTGCCGTGGGCATAGTTAGCAGATATCAGACTAACCCAGGTCAGGGAAATTGGATTGCGGTAAAAGCATATATTAGTGCCTGAAAAGGACTAAGGATTATATGCTGGTTTGCCGGACAGACCAATCTCCTGTGGGTTATACGGATACAGACTTCCAATCAGATAGGGGCAAAATATAAGTATTCCTCGGGGTTTTGTGTTTACATTAGGAGGTGGAACCATAGTTTGGAGTGTCGCGCAGCGGCTGCGTGACAGACTCTACCATGGAAGTTGAGTATATGGCAGCCTCTGAGGCGGCCAAGAAAGTTATATGGTTCAGGAACCTCAAGATGGACTTAGATGTGATTCCTGGTTTGCCCAGAGCTATCACAGTTTATTGTGATAATAATGGTGCAGTTGCAAACTCGAAGGAACCACGAGCCCATAAGGCGAGTAAACACATAGAGCGCAAGTATCACCTGATACGACAAATCGTAAAGCGAGGAGAAGTAGCTGTCGCCAAGACTGCATCAAAGGACAACCTGGCGGATCCTTTCACTAAGGCCCTTCTGGCGAGAGCTTTTGATCGGCATGTGGAGGACATGGGAGTCAGATGTATGACAGTGTGAGGACAACAGAGTCTTTGAGTATAAGTGGGAGATTGTTAGGATGTATACTAAAAGACTTGTCCTTTTATATTAGTATATGCATAACTGTTAATACTTTGCACTGTAGATAACACGGTGTGTGATGACGTACAAAAGATCATGTTATCAGTTCCTTTCATAGTATAAGAAGAGGCTCACAACCGAGATGGAGTTGGACAAACCATCAGGATGGTTGTAGTGTAATTAGGTGTGATTTATCTCGACCATAGAATTATACTAGCGTACTTTGTGTACATTGAGTAGGACCAAAATAGAGGTCATCCAATATGTACTGACTTAATAATTGGATTGGACATCGGATTATCATGGAGTACAATCTCTAAATCCCGATATAATAACGGGTGCGTATAGTTAATATTTTATTTTTTGATTTACCAATGGGCGAGATTTATTCTGCTAAATCGATAGGCTCGGTAAGTTGGGAAATAATATTAATTATATGGTGTGCCGTTGATTATTGATGGAATTCGTGTCCTGGTGAGTTGGGATGATGATGCCCCCTTGATGAGCTTATAAGGTTCATCATGTTAAATCCTGCAGGTGGTTTGATCCGACATGATGATAAGGTTGAGTGGTACTAGTCAAGGAGCCAGAAGTTGATTAATTAAAATTGTCAGTAATTTAAATTAATCGACGGACATTCGATATCTTAAACACGGGGAGATGGATATACTCATAATAGGTGGAGCCCATATGTAAATATGGGGGTTGGTGTGGTAATTCAATGAGGATCCTTTAGTGGAATGGATCGGGTTTGGATCCATTAGCGGGCCAAGATTTAACTCCTCCTCATGGTCCCTATCTTAGCCCTATATATACCCCATGGTGGCATAAAACCAAGGATCCAATTAATTAATCCTAGGAAACATAAAAAAACCCTAAGTTTTTCCTCTCCTCCTCTCTCTCTCCCTCTCCCACTTGGTGCGGCGTTGACTTCTAAAGTGAAGGCAGCAATCTTCTCCAAGAGAACACCACTTCTTCATGGAAGAAGCAAAGTGGGACACGTCTCTTCTTCAAGGATGAAGCAAAGTGGAGAACACTACTTCTTCATAGAAGAAGCTGTTGAGGCAATCTGTGGTCCGGAGTGACCAAGTGTTTTGATATTTGGGCAAAGGGTTTAAGTTAAGTTTACCCTTGTGTTCTTATATGTGTATGTTGAGTGTGCAGGTTGTACATGTTACACATATGGACTTGGTTGGACGGCCTCGGTACGGTGATGGGTGGCATGGAGATAAGCTGGAGGCTTGTGTGCACCCAAGGGACCTTGGAGAGCAGAGATGATGAGCTGATGGGCGCGGACGTCGAGGCATGCATGAAGGATGACATGGAGGCAAGCTGGAGGCTTGCGTGCATCCAAGGGACTAGAGCCGAAGATGAAGAGGGCGCGAATGCAATAGTCGAGACTGCGGAGGAGGAGTCAGTCGAGTCGTGAGGGTACGAGTGCTATGTGATTGTACTCGGGAAGGGTTTCAGCTGGGGACCAGCCGACTACTCTGGGAGCAGTCGACTGGTAGGTGACTGGTGAGTTAGCTGAGAATTCGAACGTTGGGTTGCAACGGTCGAATTTCAGTGGCACCAGTTGACTGCCCTGGGAGCAATCGACTGGTGGCGAGGGTTTCAGCTCGAGGCCTATTTAAAGAGGACTTCGTGGTGGCTGAGATTCTTGACGAATCTTGTCTTGGTTAAAGACAAGATAGTAGTCTTTGTGCTCAGGATTGTCAAGGTGATTGTAGTGAGGTTTCTCCACCCACAAGGAGCGACAAAAGCTAGCCGGAGGTTATCCGGGGAGTGATCCACTGACGGATTCTTAGATTAGTCACCCATCCGGAGTGGATACCAAGTAAATCTTCATTGTTAGCATTGGTTAGTTTTGTCTTATTGTTTTTATTGTATATTCCGCTGTGCAAACTAACCGTGTAGGTAGAAGAGATTCGAAAATCGCTATTCACCCCCCTCTAGCGTACTAGAAACGATCGTTCAATTGGTATCAGAACGAAGGACCGCTCTTGATCGGACTAACTGCCGAGGGAGCACACGCTAGAGGAGAAGACAATGTAAGACAAGTTGGGTGAAGATATCTACACTCCACCGCCCTACGACCATGAGGATTGTAACGACCCGCCTTCTGGTACTAAGCTTCAAGGCGGATCGCTACTAACTAACTAACTGACTAATTGACTAATTAATGATTTCTAATAATGCTAAACCAACTGGGAGAATTTTAAAAATTCTTATTTCGCTATTTACTGAACTAGAAATTCTTAAACATGCTGAAAGTACTAATTTGCCCAAAATAAAGCAAAACTTTTATTTTATTATATTGGCAGGATTCGATACCCCAACCTCTAAGTTGCATGACTAAAGTACTAACCAGCTGCTCTACACCACCTTTGTTTTACACAGTACCAGTCGACTGCTTATATGCCAGTCGACTGGTCGGGCCACAGAATGGTTCTGTGCCCGATACCAGTCGACTGGTGTTTTCCCAGTTGACTGGTAGTTCTGAAATCTCAGTTTTCAGATTTCTAGCATGTATCAACCTTAAGCCACAATGTACCAAAATCATATCTAATAAACATAATGGCATAAATAATGTTCCACGACTATTCTAAGGCATTTATTACATGTTTTTGGAGGGTTTCTAGCATGTATAGCAACTTAGAAATCATAAAACGACATGAAAAAGCATAAACATGAATGTGCCAAGTTCGTATCAACTTCTTATTGAAACTATTCATTTCTCATATCTAAAAGCATCCTTAGCTACTACATGTCATTCTAAATAGTGCATTAATCTTAGAACAAGCATATCTCAAGTATTTAGCATATAAATCAAAAGTATCAAGTTCTTATCTCTAAAGCTTAAGCATGGATCTAAATTACCATATTACAAGTAAATGACTCATGACATTCAAGCATTCACAAAACCAATATTAAGTCAGGTAAGTAAACTACTTCAAGCATACTAGGCACCACGAATACAAGTCTAATTAAATTCATACATGGTTCACATAATTTATTGCGGAATAACTAAAGGAGCATAATAAAGACTTTCTATGCTTTGCAAGTTCCGAAGACTTTTATTCCAACTCCACCACCACACACACTTTGCATCAAGCCCGCCGCCTCCGCTACTAGTGCTTTCCTTTACCTGTATCTGCAGTATAAGGAAATGCAAACTAATAAGCATAAAGCTTAGTAAATACCATCTAGCCTCACAAAACTATAAAATCTCGGGTTATGCTTTTCAAAACATGCTATGCAAATACACGCTCATGTTCATAAACAATCATGTTATGCTCATGCTAAAATACATGTCATAAAATGTCATGGCAAATAACTGAGACATGACACATACTAAACTAGAACTGAAAAGTAAGCTATAGCATGACATATATATCTAAACTGGAACTGAAACTAACTAACATAAAACTAATTATTAAATTCACCACATGCTAATATGAATTTCTGAAAACTAAATACATATAGTAGGTGAAAGTAATAATCAACTGCTGTGGGCCCGGCAATGTACCAACTGTGCGCGCATCCCTAATAAACTCGAGGTAGCAAATCCCGAATCCATTAGGGTTCTACTAGGTTATCTAAACCTAGGGGCAACTAGGAGCCCATCCCATACTAGGTTATCTAAACCTAGAGGCAACTTGGAGCCTATCCCTGGACCGAAGTCCGGTCAATGCCAACTGAAAATAAAATAGTCTTTTATACTTTTCTTTCCTTTTCTGATTCTTGCTTTTACTAGGTTATCTAAACCTAGGGGCAACTAGGAGCCCATCCCGTTCGACCTTGGTCCCCATCATAAACTGGAGCAAGAATTTCTATTCTTTAATGCTTTCTATAGCATTAACTGAACTGAACATTTTAACAAACACCTAATGTGCGTGCTTGTTCATAATTTACGATTTCTAATCGTAAAGCATAAATACAAGGAAATAAAGCATATGGAAAATCATCCGAAACTACTTATACTGCAGGTGAGGGATACTTACATCCTGCGCTAGGTTTTCCTTACGAATAAAATCTGAAATTCCCGAGGGAACGTCGAATTTCGACGTTCTTCTTGCTCCTTGGCGTTCTCCTCGCGTCTACGAGAATTCTCGTAGAGAATAAAGCCTCTTGAGACCTTCCCTTGGCTTCTCCTTTGTCTTGGGCGAGAGAGAGGGCGAGAGGAAGAAAAAAATCGTGAGAGGGAGTCGGCGGTGAGAGGATGTGAGGGAAAGAATGAATAAAAAAAACCCTAAGTTTCCCTTTTATACTTATGGAAAAATTTAACTAATTATACCTTATCTATTGTTTCCGCTAATCTATTTCAACAAAAGCAACCTATCCCACTTGGTCCGCCCCTCCTCATCTCACAGCCTAGGTTAGGGATCAAATCCCACTTACGTGTTTTTCTCTTTTTATCCCTTTTTGCCACTTTCGTTTACAGAAAAATTCTATAAAAATATCCATAAATTCGGAATAAATTCTAAGATATTTCTAAAATTAGTTTCGAGAATTTTCGGGCGTTACAAGGATTTCGGCTATTGGAAAGCAAGGATGGAGACTTGGCTTAGCATGGATTGGGCGTGTAGGATGATCATAGAAGAGCTGTTCGAGATTCCAAAGGATAAGCACGGGAAGAGGCTTAGGCCTAGGTATTGGAATCAAGAACAAAAAGATCAAGCGAAAGGAAATGAAAAGGTAATTAGTATTTTAGTAAATCTTTTGCCTGACAATATTTTGACTGATGTAGGAGCATACCAAAATGCATCTGAATTATGGAGCAAATTGAAAGAAATTTATAAGAGCCCTACACAAGCTCAAGTAGTAGAGGAGCCCGAAGAAGCAAGGTCAATAATCCAAGAAGACCAAGAGGAGGAAGAAGTGTCAACTTCATCCAGTGAAGGAGCATTAGAAAGTGAAAAATCATCA
This sequence comes from Boesenbergia rotunda, assembly GCA_024364735.1. Classification (NCBI taxonomy): domain Eukaryota; kingdom Viridiplantae; phylum Streptophyta; class Magnoliopsida; order Zingiberales; family Zingiberaceae; genus Boesenbergia; species Boesenbergia rotunda. The sequence continues at coordinate 300,953 of JAGFNQ010002240.1, read as the reverse complement.
ACTTCCTCAAGAGAAGAAGAGGAAATATTAACGTCAAGTATTGAGGGGGAGGAGAGACCCTCAATCATACAAGAACAAGAAGAAGCCTCTACCTCCACCAAAGCCAAAAGAAAGGAGCATATTACATGCTTTGGTTGCAACGAAAAGGGGCACTACAAGGATAAGTGTCCGAAAGGTAAAAAGGAGGTACACTCTAAACCTATTTCAATTAAATTAAATTTTAACATAAAGTGTAGGACTGGAGAAACCCAAGAGAAGAAGAGGAGGATTCGATGCTTTACGTGTGGTGAGCTAGGGCACTACCACACCAAGTGTCCAAGGAAGAAAGAGCTCAAGAAAATGGGACACTTGAGGAGATGGGAGAAAGAAGAAAGGAGGAAGCAAAGATCACAACAAGGAGGAACTACAAGGGTAAGGGAGGTAATTCCTAAACCTATGTTAAAGTGTAATTCAATTTCAAGTTCCTTCTTGCATATTCAAAATAATGTTAATCATTCATCTATGCATGCTAAAATTAACGAAAATTGCTTACTTGTGCATAACCATGATTTTAGATATAATGATAGGACTAGGGTTAATAAGGTAGATCAAAACACTAGGAAAGACATGCATCATGTTAAACCTAGGACCTTTGTACCTAAGGATCATGACACTAATCCCAAGAAGAGAAGGAATGTGCCTAGAAAGGAGGGTAGGTCTAGGAATGTCCAAGGTGGACATATGGGTTCTAAGGTTAGAACTCTAGAAAGGGAAAATCAAGCCTTGAGGGCAAGACTTGATACATTAGAAAAGACCCTAGAAAGATTCACGGTTGGATCTAAGGGCTTAGACATGGTGTTGGGTAGTTTAATACCCAACTATGATAGATTGGGTTTGGGATACCGGTCTAAGACCTCCAAGGAAAATGGAAAGAAATATGCTGGGGAAGCATATAATCATGGCAAGGAGGGTAAGTCCAAGAATGACAAGAGGGTGCCATCAAAAGGTAGAAAGGGTGACTTAACCAAGGACAAGGTGTCGAAGGTTAAGAAGGTTAGATTGGTAGGTCAAGAATCACCGGAGGTTCACCGGTGTGGCTTAGTGTGGGTTGAGTCACCTAGGGAGGTGGCTAAGGCTAAGAGCTCAAGGGGGAGCTCTAGGAGCCTTTAGGGTCTATGGTAAATGGATCTCAAAAGTTTCTCCCCTAGGAGATTAGGTGAATTGTGCCAAAAAGGGTTAGAAGACTTGGGTAAGTCTTAATCCTAAGTTTTAGCACATTAAAAGGGAATTTAGGGAGAAAATGATGAAAATACAATTATATTGGGTAAAATTGGGTTTTAATGTGTGAATACCATGTAATTCAATGATTGAAATGAACTATAATCAAGGATAAGAAGAAACAGTGAGGAGAAATCACAATTGAGACTTTTGGGATGAGTTTCAATGATACACTTTAGGATAAGTTGAGTTTCATGCCAATCTTGGGATCCGGAGTACATTTATTTGGAAACGTATTTTTCCCAAGTAGACATTGGCCCCATAAATCTCCCTACGAAATTTCATAATTTTTGGAGATTTATAAAATTATTTAGGCATTACTGAAATTGGACTGAAAAACCTAAAAATCAGGTATCAGTTGCTGCCCTGGGGGCAGTCGACTGATCTCAGCCTAAAAACTCTCTGTACGTTTTGGCAGTCGACTGCCATTTGGGCAGTCGACTGGTCTGTGAGAGTAAGCGAAAAGGGCCTATTAGATGATTAGAAATTATAAAATTGGAAACATAGGAAATGATCATATTGCCTTATGAGATTCTGTGGGATTAATGAGTGTTTAAAGTTCATTGAATGATATTGAAGCTTTTGATGAATTCAAGAAAGATTGATAAGGATATGAATCTAAGGTTAAGAGATAATTAGGGGGAGGTTTGCATACTTAAACCAAAGAAAAGAATTGAGGAGAATTCCTTGTGTAAATTGATAATGGTTAGGATTTGTGAACACGAGGAATCATGATTAGAGTCTAAAGTTGATACAAAATGTCCATGCTTTAGGAAATTAAGCTTGTACCAAAAGTCAAGCACGTTAGTTTTCATGAAAACATATTTTTCTAGGATAGGATATATCCTAGCAAATGTGCTTGCAAACTTTTAGTGTGTTTAAGGTTGTGTTGAGTTCTTGTTGGCACTAGGGATAAGGTTGCTTGGGGGCAATCCTTTAATGGTGTCCAAGGGGGAAGAACTCTGGTGTTGGGTTGGGTATAGCTCAACATGGTGTTAGGGTGTTAAGTTGTGTAAAACTTAACCTGGGAAAAATGAAAATTGGGAGAAGACATAGGTTAAGGGGGAGGTTGTCTCCTTGGTTGCCTTAATTTTCATGAAAAATTTTTAGGTTGTGTCCAACTTGGGAACCGTGATAGATACATGGTGAAATATATTTTTTCCAAGTAGGTATAGGTACCACAAAGTTCTCCACGAAATTTAGGAATTTTTGAAGAATTGTGAAATTTCTGGTGCAATTCTGAAATTGGCCAGAAAACTGATAATTAGAGTATCAGTCGACTGCCAACAGGAGCAGTCGACTGCCCAGGGCTGATTTGTGTATCAGCAGCTGATTTTGTGTCCAAATGATAAGAAACAAGTGTATGGGGGTTTAGTACACTTTGTTTAGAATCATTGGGGATTGAAAGAACCGATAATTGGGATATTATTGGAGTCTTTTTGATGTTAGGCAAAGGGGGAGAAGTTTGGGTTTAAGTTGGGAAATCAAACATACCTTTGCAAGAAACCCTAGATTAAGGGGGAGCATGTTTGCTCCATTCTTGGCGTAAGGGGAACCTTGGAGAGGTTCTTAAAAAGCCTTTGTAAGTCCAGTGTAGGGGGAGCTTGGGAAATGCTTTAAAAAGCTCGTTTTGGTGAAAAGTCCTAACTTGGAGAGTTAGGTGTGCAAAAGTCCTAACTTGGAGAGTTAGGTGTGCAAAAGTCATAGCTTGGAGAGTTAGGTGTGTAAAAGTCCTAACTTGGAGAGTTAGGTGTGAAAAAGTCCTAGCTTGGAGAGTTAGGTGTGTAAAAGTCCTAATTTGGAGGGTTAGGTGTGGAAAATTCCTAACTTGGAGGGTTAGGTGTGTAAAAGTCCTAGCTTGGAGGGCTAGGTGTGAAAATTCCTAACTTGGAGGGTTAGGTATGTGAAAATCCTAACTTGAAGGGTTAGGTGTGGGATGCCTTGGGATAGGATCCCGTTGTAAAAAAAAAAATTCTAACTTGAAGTGTTAGGTGTGTGTAGGATGGATTGGGATAGGATCCATTCTTGCATTGCATATGCATTGTTATTATGATTGACTACTATTTTGCTTTCTCTAACTTAAACGTATTGCCAAACATCAAAAAGGGGAAGATTATTGAGGCAATATGTGGTCCGGAGTGACCAAGTGTTTTGATGTTTGGGCAAAGGGTTTAAGTTAGGTTTACCCTTGTGTTCTTATATGTGTATGTTGAGTGTGCAGGTTGTACAGGTTACACATATGGACTTGGCTGAACGGCCTCGGTACGGTGAAGGGTGGCATGAAGACAAGCTGGAGGCTTGTGTGCACTCGAGGGACCTTGGAGAGCAGGGACGATGAGCTGATAGGCGCGGACTTCGAGGCATGCGTGAAGGATGGCATGGAGGCAAGCTGGAGGCTTGCATGCATCCGAGGGACGGGAGCCGAAGATGAAGAGGGCGCGAAGGCAATAGTCGAAGCTGTGGAGGAGGAGTCAGTCGAGTCGTGAGGGTACGAGTGCTGTGTGATTGTACTCGGGAAGGGTTTCAGCTGGGGACCAGTCGACTGCTCTGGGAGCAGTCGACTGGTAGGTGGCTGGTGAGTTGGCTGAGAATTCGAACGTTGGGGTGCAACGATTGAATTTTAGTGGCACTAGTCGACTGCCCTGGGAGCAGTCGACTGGTGGCGAGGGTTTCAGCCCGAGTCCTATTTAAAGAGGACTTCGTGGTGGCTGAGATTCTTGACGAATCTTGTCTTGGTTAAAGGCAAGATAGTAGTCTTTATGCTCAGGATTGTCAAGGTGATTGTAGTGAGGTTTCTTCACTCACAAGGAGAGACAAGAGCTAGCCGGAGGTTATCCGGGGAGTGATCCACCGACGGATTCTTGGATTAGTCACCCGTCCGGGGTGGATACCAAGTAAATCTTCATTGTTAGCATTGGTTAGTTTTGACTTATTGTTTTTATTGTATATTCCGCTAGGCAAACTAACCGTGTAGGTAGAAGAGATTCAAAAATTGCTATTCACCCCCCCTATAGCGTACCGGAAACGATCGTACAGAAGCGAAGTGGAGAAGCTAATATTCCATTGAGACCGGCTGTGGAGAACGCAACATCCAGAAGGTTACTGGGGAGAAGTTGCTCACGCAACATGGAGCAACTTGCAAAATCTGTGGAGAAGTTGCTCATGCAACTTACAGATTTTGTGGAGAAGTTGCACCACTCGGGCACTGGCGGTGGAGGAAAGGAGAAGTAGGGTTTGTGTTTGGATTATCTTCTTCCTCGGAGTGGCCGGCGGCATCCCTTTGGTTAGGGATTGGTTGGCGCAAGGAGAAGGGATCGACTTGGTGACCACAGTACTTGGTAGACCATCGCCCATACGACGTCCAAGAGGGGAGGGTTATACGGTAGAAGATCGTAAGGTAAAGAGAGGTATATTTCTCTCTTGGCTCTTTTATTATTTCTATCATTTTATGTGATATTTTGATTAATTATCTTGTTTGATTAATTGCTTAATTAATGGTTTATAATTAATCATTGGACCCCGATAATAAACACAAAAATCGGTGATCAACTCGTCGTCTTTTCCGCGGTCGATCGGTTAGGCAAATTACAAGGCTCGATCTTTGAGATTGGCCATGTTGTAATTCGAATCGATCAATACGATGACGAGATGGTTATTTGGAAGACGGGTCTCCATTCAGATCAATTTTTTAATCCGTAGACATGGAGAGGTCTATCAAGGACGACCAAGTATTCGCTTAGGAAACCCTCCAAACCATACCCAACAACTAGATCGCTTGGTGCCCAACGACATCAAAGGGGCGCTCCAATTACAACAACAAATGGAGCCAGCCACTTCACGGCGAGGGGCTTCTGGGCAAGATGAGATCCTAGTGATCTCTGGAGGTCCTACCGGAGGGGACCCCAACCGTGCAAGAAAGGCTTGCACTCAGCGATTGGAGAACTATGTTGGAAATGGGATGGCTAGAGGGGGGGGGGTGAATATAGCCAATCACTTTTTCTTGGCACTTAGTAAGTTTTCTGCACTCAACTTATCAGTAGCACAGCGGAAGAAGCAAAGGAAAATGAAGCAGTGCAGTAAACGAAAACAGAAATGAAAGCAAACAGAGACAACTACCAAGATCGCTAACAAGAGGGTTTACAAGGTTCGGGGATAACTTGCCCCTACTCCTTGGCGTGCCCTTAAGGTGGGCGATTCCTTGATCGTCGGCAGATCAAGCCCCGGTTTTCACCGAATATAACGCAACCTCCTTCTCGGTGGAGAAACCTCTCCACAGCGTTTCAATCACAGATAAAGTTTAAGCACAAAGAAACAACAAGAAGGATCTTACTCAACCACTTAGCAAGGACAAGAACACAGCAAGCTTCCCTAAGCTCCACCCAGTGGCGATCTCATGCAAGAACCCCACTTCGTGTCTTCCCACTGTCGGACTCCAAGCTCCTTGTTCTCTCCTTCAAGCGCTCAAGTAATAGATGATTGCTTCTCAATCGCTTGCTCAAATTGATGAAAACTTCAAGAACACAGCAAGCAAGTTGTGGAGAACACAAGGCGCAGCAAGAACACAAGTTTTCAAACTCTGCTTCCACAAAGCCAACTTCCGCCCTTTTGATTCTCCACACAGCACCAGGTGACAACATCCTCCGTAGCCTCCAGCTACCACATTACCAACGCCAGCTACCACTGAGCTCTCTCTGGTCTTCCTGAGATCCCCTTAGCCAAGCCCCAGTCTCGGCTCCAGTCTGCAGCTCGACCGTTGCAACCTGAAATGGAGAATCGGACAAACCTGCTCCAAGGAAAACCTCCATTGACCTCTCCTTGAGTGTTTGAATCCTCCCCTGTCACCTGCAGCTTAATCAGACTGTTAGAGCAGCAAATCACACAGTAAATCAAATATCAGAAGCAAACAGCAGCGAATCGGATCCGATCAGACGCTCTGACCGCGTCTGACAGTGTAATTTGAATTAAAGTGATCGGTCACCGGACCGATCCAGGGCTTGTGGGTCGGTCACCAGACCGATCCACTGCTTCGCTGGGATTCCCAGCTCTCACGGCTATACACGCCTGATCGGTCACCCGACCGATCAGAGTGAAGCCTGATCGGTCACCAGACCGATCAGAGTGAAGCCTGATCGGTCACTCAGACCGATCAGGACAGATGAACAATGATTTTTTAATCAGATCCTAAGTCCCTGATCGGTCACCGGACCGTTCAGGACTTTATCAGCAAGGGAACTCACTCACTTCCCGCTCCCAGATCGGTCACCAGACCGATCAGGAGCGAGGCAGTGAGGAAGCATCCTGCTCCCTGATCGGTCACTGGACCGATCAGGAGCCACACAGTAGGTTCCCAACCTCACTGTGCGCTCCCTGATCGGTCACCAGTCCGATCAGACATCGCTGGATCGGTCACCAGATCGATCCACGAAGGAGCAGCGTGCCAATGTCCCTGATCGGTCACCAGACCGATCCAGGGACTCAAACCTAGCCCTCCAAGCTAGGGTTTCATTCACCTTAGCCCTCCAAGCTAAGGATTTTTCTATCTAACTCTCCAAGTTGGGAATTTGCACCTAACCCTCCAAGTTAGGACTTTTCACCTAGCCCTCCAAGCTAGAACTTTTCACCTAGCCCTCCAAGTTAGGACTTTTCACCTAGCCCTCCAAGCTAGGACTTTTCACCCAACCCTTCCGAGTTAGAACATCATCCAACCTAGCCCTCCAAGCTAGGCACCTGGCCCTCCAAGCCAGGACTTTTTCACCTAATCCTCCAAGATGGGAATTTGCACCTAACCCTCCAAGTTAGGACTTTTCACCTAGCCCTCCAAGCTAGGACTTTTCACCCACCTCTTCCGAATTAGGACATCATCCAACCTAACCCTCCAAGCTAGGCACCTGACCCTCCAAGCCAGGACTTTTTCACCTAATCCTCTAAGATGGGAATTTGCACCTAACCCTCCAAGTTAGGACTTTTCACCTAGCCCTCCAAGCTAGGACTTTTCACCCACCTCTTCTGAATTAGGACTTTTCATACACCTAGCCCTCCAAGCTAGGATTTTCAACACCTAACCCTCCAGATTAGGATTTTCCAACACCTAGCCCTCCAGACTAGGATTTTCCATACCATGCCTGATCCCCGACCAGGACTTAATCATAATCATCATAATCATAATCAACCTAAACTAAAATCGATGTCAACACCAAAACAACAATCAGGGCCAGACTGCATCAACAATCTCCCCCTTTTTGTTGTTTGACAATCCGATTTTAAGTTTAGGGATTCTCAATCAATTGCTCAACTTTATAATCATAGGGGAATCCAGATCCTCCCCCTACAACATGATCATCCTAAACTTAACCAATCCACACTCTCCCCCTTTGTCGAACACCGAAAAGGGGCTAGAGGGGCTGTTAAGTTTTAAACAAACTCCCCCTCAACCCTAGGGGTATCCCAAGTCAACAAAGATATGATAGGTTGTTGGATAACCATACGAACACATGTGAAAAAGATAGAGCAAGATATAGCAATCACATGCATCATACGAACATGAAGTAGCAACTCACAAAGCATGCCATAACATTCATATGTATCAAGTAAACATGACATTATAAGCATGAACATGGCAAAGTGGCAAACATGCAGATAAAACTCATTTAAACAACATAGCATCAACAATAAGCATACTAAGATCAGACAAGTCAAAGCATAAAATATCCAGACAAGTAGCAAGATACGTGTGGCACAAGGCCACAATAAGCAAGTCACAGGGCATACAACCCAAAAGTCACACAAATCATCCACACATACCACAAGGAAAGGTAAGAGACATCCAAGCTCAAACATCAGCGGGAGGATCGTCATTGTCCACGAGATCATCCATCGTGGTATCAGTAGGAGCAAAGGACCCTGGTGCAGTACTCGAAGAAGGTGCACCTCCTGGAAATGTGTGGCTGCGCCACTCATCATACCATGTCTGCTGGAGTGTACGGGTCCCTGAGACCTCGGTCTCGATCCTGGTCAGTCGGCAATCGAGGGAGCGAAAGCCCGACCGAAACTCCTCGCGATCTGTCGCCCCCAACTGAATAACCTCCTGTATCGTCTGATCCAGCTCTGAGATCTGCCAGCGCAGATCTGGCTCCGGCTCGTCGTCATAATCAGCAGCAGCATCGGCTGGCGCCTGAACCTGTGGACCTCCCCTAGGTAACTCACCAAGGACCCTACCATCTTTCCAAACCAATGCCCGATCATGCTCCCGAACCATGATGCCGGACTTGGCGAATGCTCGCCGGCCAAGTCTGCAATCCTGTCGGACCATAGGCATCGTCCGGCCCTTGGTGACATCAACATCGACTGACATGAGCCAGTCGGTGATGACGTGACCAAAAGGCATGTATACCGTGCGGCGGCAGGGCTCTTGATAAGATAAGATGGACTGGAAGATGCTCTCCATGATATCGAAGTCCAAACGGCGGTGCATGCCGTAGAGCATCAGGCAGTGATAGGGTCGAATCTCAGCTAAAGGTTTGGAGGTGATTGGGAGTATACAATTCGTGATGATCTTGAATAATATGTAAGCTAGGAGAGAGACGTAGAGCAGCAAAGGTAGGAAAGTCAGGGCCCAACTCATCAAGATCGTCTGGGCGGGGATGACGAAGAAATACTGATGGATAGAATCAGGAGTAACATCTGCAAATGGTGCTAATAGAGGATTAGGAAGCTCGGGATAGATCGAATACATATTTGGGTGATCGTCGACCACCCAGAAAATCGGCAAGTATGTCATAGGAAAAAATCGAGAGTCCGTTTGGCGACTCGAGTAGTAAACTCGAAACCGCCTTGAGGACCCTGCTGAAGGTTATTGTAACTCCNAGGAAAGACTCCCCATGAACTTTGGTTTGGAAAACCACCTACGGTTAAACACCTTCGGGTGTTTGGTTGTAAGGTATTCATTCTAAACACCAAGGATCATCTTGGAAAGTTCACGACAAAAGCTGATGAAGGGATACTGGTCGGGTATTCCCTCGTTAGTAAAGTCTATCGAGTCTACAACAAGAAGTCTAGACTGGTTGAAGAGTCTTCTGACGTTGTCTTTGAAGAAATTCCAAAAGTCAATGGTCAACAAGAAGATGAAGTCCAATTCTAACTTAGGAGACTAAGTTTGAATGAGAGTCCAAATGTTGTTGATGGTGATGAATCCGATGACAGTGAGCCTAGACAATCCATAGATCAGCCAGATCCTGAGGCTGAACTTGGGTCTAGTGAACTCGTTCAAGAAGCACCACCAACACCAAGGCAAACAAGATTAGCCTCTAGTCATCCCCAAGACCAAATTGTTGGAGACATTCATCATGGGCTTAGGACTAGGTCATTCTTCCGGAATGAGGCTAATGAAGTTGCCCTAATTTCCGAAATTGAACCTAGGAAAATTGATGAAGCATTAAATGATCCCGATTGGATCATTGCAATGCAAGATGAACTAGGTCAATTTGAGAGAAGTCAAGTTTGGGACTTAGTCCCTAGACCTAAGAAGACCACCATTATTGGAACCAAATGGGTCTTCAAAAACAAATTGAACCATAAGGGAGAAATCATTAGAAACAAGGCACGCTTAGTAGCCAAGGGCTATAGTCAAGTTGAAGGCCTTGATTATGATGAGACCTATGCTCCCGTGGCACGATTAGAGTCCATTCGATTGATGCTTGCATTTGCAGCACATTGTGGCTTCAAATTATTCCAAATGGATGTCAAATCGGCCTTTCTAAATGGTTTGATTAAAGAAGAGGTCTATGTCGAACAAACTCCGGGGTTTGAGAGTACCGAATTCCCAAACCACGTGTACAAGCTCAAAAAGGCACTCTATGGCCTTAAGCAAGTACCCCGAGCTTGGTATGAGCGGTTGTCGATATTCTTAATTGAGAGGGGCTTCGTTAGAGGCTAAATAGACCCTACACTATTTCTACGAAGAGATGGTGACAATATCTTTGTAGCCCAAGTATATGTCGATGATACAATCTGTGGCTCAAATAATAAGGGCTATTTAAATGAGTTCATTGGACATGGAGAGTGAATTTGAGATGAGTCTAGTGGGAGAATTGACTTTCTTCCTTGGACTTGAAATCAAGCAAACTCGCGATGGTATCCATGTGCACCAATCAAAATATACACAAGAAATGCTTCGAAAATTCAACATGAGTGATTCAAAAGAGGTAACCACTCCTATGGCTATAAACACGAGATTAGACAATGATGAGAGTGGTAAACCCGTTGATTTAACTCAATATAGAAGCATGATAGGTAGTCTGCTATACCTCACAGCTAGTCGACCGGATATCCTATTTGTTGTGGGTATGTGCGCTAGGTATCAAGTTTGTGCCAAGGAATCTCATCTAATCGCTGTCAAGCGAATTTTGAGATATCTCAAAGGCACAATTGGAGTCGGTCTATGGTACCCCCATACCGAATCATTTGATTTAATTGGCTACACGGATTCCGACTACGCTGGATGTAAGTTGGACCGGAAGAGCACAAGTGGGGGGTGTCAATTCTTAGGTTCGTCCTTAGTAAGTTGGTCAAGTCGGAAGAAACATTGTGTTGCTCTCTCCATGACCGAGGCAGAATATATCGCCATGGGAGAGAGTGTATCATAATTGTTGTGGATGATACATACTTTAGAGGACTATGGATTAAGTTACAAGGGTGTGCAAGTGTTATGTGATAACATTAGCACAATTAACCTAACCAAGAATCCAGTTCATCATTCTAGGACCAAACATATTGAGGTGCGTCACCACTTTATTAGGGATCATGTAGCTAGGGGAGATATTGTACTTCGCATGTAGAGTCCAAATCAAACCTAGCTGACATTTTCACTAAACCACTCCCCGAAAATGAATTTAGTTTTCTAAGACGGGAGTTGGGAATGTGTCGCGCTTCATAGTTTTACTAATTACATTCAAACTCTTCATGATTATTTCAAATTGTTGGGAAACAATTGGGTAACTTTGGGGACATCTCACACAAACTATAAGGTTTAACAAAACATTTTTGCTTGCTAGAAATGGGGTGAGATGTTAGGATCAACTCAATTTCTCAAAATGTCAATGCATCCCTTGAGAAATTAAGTTGATGAGATAATAATCACTTCGGTGACCAAGTATGGGGAAAACCAATGCATAACATATGTGTTTTTGGCTCCATGATCATACTTGGACATTCCAATCAAGGCAACTTGATTGGAAAACTGGATTTGATACAAACTTAGTTGAAATTGTTGATTGATTGTTGATTGAGTTTGACTCCATTTGGGTGGGTCAAAGTGATTGTTAAACCCATAAGGACCTTTGATCTTTGTTCAGGGATCAATTTTAGTCATGAGATCTTGTCCAAGTACAATAAACCTCATCAAATCTCTTTGGGAAGATTCAGAAATTCTGAAACTGAATATTTCAGTTCGTATTAGGGAATATCAGGAACCCTGATCGGTCACCGGACCAATTAGGCCTAGGGCTGATCGGTCTCCAGACCGATCTGGCTCCATCCTGTAACGATCGGTCCACAGACCGATCAAAGGGGCAGCAGTGACCTTTCGAAATTCTGACCAAGTGTACTGAGCTAGCCTGGATCGGTCCCCGGACCGATCTGGCACACTATGGTGATCTGTCCACAGACCGATCAGGGAGCCCAGAGGTTTTTCTCCGGACCCTACTGTTCGTGTCCTGATCGGTCAACCGACCGATCAGGAGCGCATCTGATCGGTCACTCGACTGATCAAGCCCAGGTCAGTCCGATCAAGCTATAGCCTGATCGGTCTGGGCACGATCAGATCGAACGGTGATCCGTTCAGACGCATTAAATTCTGGTTGGTGGACCGATCCACCAACCGATTAACTTCGCGAAACACTCTTTCTTGCCGAACCCTAGCGCCGAAACCTCTCCCTTGCGCCTCTTCATCCTGAGCGAGAGTGCTCCTGCATCTCCCTTCTCGTGCATGCGAGTTTGTGCGAAGGTCTCTACGGGAGTCTCCTGTTCTCTGCAAGTTCACGGTTTGCTCCAAGTCTTCTGCGTTTCTGTCTTGCGCCGAGGCTTCTCCTGCACAAGCGTTTTTCCTTTCCGACTCAAGAACTCTACTAATGGCACTAAAGTGAGTTTTTGACTTTCGATTTTCTTGCAAATCAGTTCATAAAATTATGGTTTGAAGCTAATCATGGTTTGGTGTTGTTCTTGGTGTGGTGTCGTGACCCTCTTATTTTTGGCCGTGACCTATCTGTACCGTGTAGTATCACTAATCAATTTCCCCTCTCGATTACATTCTCTGATTGGGTTTTATCTTTCATGATTAATCTGGTTCATATGATTACCCTTTGATGATCAACTCTTGTATGTGTGATTCAACCTATGTCCATCTTGATCAATCGATTCAAACCGTGTGTGATCACTTCCCTGGTTAAATCATGATTGTATGATCAATTCGACTCTTTAGGAAGTCTTCTAAGGGTAAAGAAATCGCAGAGGGTAGCTCGAAAAGGAAAGCCCCTTCTTCATCTACCCCTCCTTCAAGGCCTCAACTACCTCCACATACTAGATTTCAGAGTATTGCTTTGGCTCTAAATTTTGAGTGGCACAACTTCAAATTAATGCCATGTCGAACCATAGACCAATCCTTCATCTATGAACATTGCCCGACAATCTGACAAATTATCACACATTATAATCTTCAATCCATCCTTTACCTTGAGAGGCCGATCAACCTTGACTTGGTCTCTGAATTCTATAATAACATGGTAAGTGGAGATGGCACGGGGTGGAGGACCCGTGTTGCTAGTATCGATCTTGATTTCAATCGATCTATTTTCACTGATTTTCTTGGCTGTCACCGGTCGGACAATGATTTCTCTCTCTACCCTTTTGCTTCTAATCCCCTTCCAGTTCCCTTCGAAGGAGTGACTCCCGATTCCATCTACGAGTACTTCCTCAACCATCCTAGGCCAAGGGGTTCCGGTGGGCACACCCGTGACTTTCCCACATTTCCTGCTCTTCGCCTTTCTCCTGTTGACTATGTTTTGTTTAAAATCATCACCAATTATCTTCTTCCAACAACATCGAAACATCTGGATGAGATTCAACCGTTCCACTGCTTGATGCTCTATGGGATGCATCAGCAGTTAGACTTTGACCCAGTGGCTTCGGTCTATTTCTCCATCATAGTCCACAGTATGTCGTCCTCCCAGTCAGTCCATATGCCATTCGGCCACATCATCACTGCCTGGCTGGAGTCGGTTGGCATCGACGTTACACAGGGCCGCATTGTGTCCATGCTTCGACAGGACTACCGTTTGGACCGCCGCATGCTTGCTCAGTCCGGCATTGTTCTCGGGCCCCAGGGACTAAGGTGGAAGGATCGCCGACGTGAAGGGGAGCTACCGAGAGCAGCTCATGACCAGGAGCCGCCTGCTGCTACCGCCGATTACGATGAGTGGGCTCCTGACTTACGCTGGCAGGTTGCGGAGATAGAGCGGATGATGGAGCATGAGTTGCATATCTTCGAGCTCTGGCAACAGGAAGTCAGCTCACAGTTTCTGTCCTTCGATCGCCGTCTCGATACTCTTGCGTCAGATGTCTCTGCGATCAGCTCACTCCAGACTACGTGGTACGAGGAATGGTATCATCACACATTTCCTAATGGTGCATCTCCCAGTGGCACTTCGCCAGGGGATATCATATACATTGATGATTCAGACGATGATCCAGCTGATGGTTGACTGCTCTATGTTCATGTTTGCTGTTTTTGTCGGATGTGTCCATCCTGGTTTTTGCTTGTTATAACATGTTATTTGGCTTATTTTGCTTTGGATGTTGCTTATGTCTATATATTCACACGCTTATTGCTATGGTCATGCCTTTGATGCCATACTCATATGATACATATGCCTGTTTTGCCATGTCTGTATCTTTTTGCCATATGTGATCATATGCTTATCAAATATCCAAAAATTATATTGTTGTTGTTTTGGGATACCCCTAGGGTTGAGGGGGAGTATGGGTTAAACTTGAAAGCCCTTCTAGCCCCTTTTCGGTGTTCGACAAAGGGGAGAGTGTTGGTTGGTTAAGTTTAGGATGATCATATTGTAGGGGGAGAATCTGGATTCCCCTATGATTCTAAATTGGAAAACTTAATTAAGAATCCCTAAACTTAAAATCGGGTTGTCCAACAACAAAAAGGGGGAGATTGTTGATGCAGTCTGGCCCTGATTGTTGTTTTGGTGTTGACACCGATTTTAGTTTAGGCGAATGATTATTGATGATGATTAAGTCCTGATCGGGGATCAGGCATGGTATGGAAAATCCTAGCTTGGAGGGCTAGGTGTTGGGAAAATCCTAACCTGGAGGGTTAGGTGTTGAAAATCCTAGCTTGGAGGGCTAGGTGTGTGAAAAGTCCTAATTCGGAAGAGGTGGGTGAAAAGTCCTAGCTTGGAGGGCTAGGTGAAAAGTCCTAACTTGGAGGGTTAGGTGTAAATTCCCATCTTGGAGAATTAGGTGAAAAAGTCCTGGCTTGGAGGGTCAGGTCCTTGCTTGGAGGGCTAGGTTTGGAAAAGTCCTAATTCGGAAGGGTTGGGTGAAAAGTCCTAACTTGGAGGGTTAGGTGCAAATTCTCAACTTGGAGAGTTAGGTGAAAAATCCTTAGCTTGGAGGGCTAAGGTAGATGAAAACTTAGCTTGGAGGGCTATGTTTGAGTCCCTAGATCGGTCTGGTGATCGATCAGAGAATCTGGCACGCTGCTCCATCGTGGATCGGTCTGGTGACCGATCCAGCAATGACTGATCGGTCTGGTGACCGATCATGCACTACAAGAATTTTTGGATTCGACAACACCCAATAGACAACGGTTTTTTGAAAAACCGTTGTCTTTTTTTATTTAACAATGGTTTTTTCCAAAACTGTTGTTGTTGAAAATTTTTTTGCGGAAAAAGACAACGGTTGTTAACAAACGGTTGTCTTATGTATGTCAAAGACAACGGTTTTTTAAAAACCGTTGTCTATTGGGTTGGTTACGACAACAGTTTTCCAATAACCGTTGTCTATTGGTGTTGGTTACGCGGTAATACACAACAGCGAGCGAGCGCGAAAACGAAAACGCGAAAATGAAAACGTCCGCTTTAGTTGTTCTCTTCAGTCACCGCGCGACCTACCCTTAGTTCATTCTCTACATTCGCCGCAGTCGTCGAACCCTAACACACCTCAACGATCTTTTCCTTCTTCTCGTTCTTCTTCTCCTTCCTCTTCGTCGCGAGCGACAACGCCGAACCCTAACACACCTCAAACTTCGTTGCCATCTTTTCCTTCTTCTCGTTCTTCTTCTTCTTCTTCCTCTTCGCCACACACAAACAAGACACCTCAAACTTCTCCTCGGGCGAACTAGCCGCCACCACGCCCCTTCTTCTTCCTCCTCTTGTGCCGAGTTGCCGAATTGGAGAGATATCAAGGTAATGTTTGCTATTGTTGGGTTTTCTACAGTAGGTTTGAGTCTAACATTTCAACCATCTTCAGGTTTTGGACAGTAGGTTTGAGTCGAACATTTCAGCATTTTTGGTGTCGTTCTCTCTTGCGAGTGTTTATTGGAGAACAATCCAGACGGTACCTGGCGTCTCTCCCTCTCTTCTACTACTCTTCAAGGTGATGAAACCCTTCTCTAGTTTCAGTTTATTGGTTTCAGTTGGGACATCCAATTCAGATTTCTAATATGTCATCTTCTATGTTTCTTGTATAAAGTTTCTTTTAAAATATTAAACACTAGACGCAAATTGATATTTAATGAAGATTGTATAGTTGAAATCAGAAATCCTATTATCAAATACCCTAATCCACTTAAATCCTATTATCAGAAATCCTTCAATGAAACAATCCTATGTTTTTTTATTTACTTCTAAAGGTTATTTGTGGGGTTGTGGAAAAAATTCAATTTTTTCTTACTAACTCGTTAATGAGTGTTGATATATGCAAACCCATCAATTAATTTATCTTTCAATTTTTCTCCCTTATTTACTTGTTTTTGCTTCAAGATTGATTGTATATATTGTATGCTATGAATATGTGATGTTTCTAATTATTCGTTATGTAAAGATCTAGTTATATAATGTACAATTATTTTGAAGGTAGGTGTTGCCTCATTCCTAGCTGATTACTACTTGTAACAAAAATGGACAAAGAATGGATGTCAAAGGATAGACTATCACGTGAATTTGATATTGGAGTAGAATCTTTCTTACAATTTGCACTGAAGAATGCTAACGATCCTAATGCAATACCTTGCCCATGTGCAAGATGTGGTAATATACAACAACAACAACAACAACAAAGCCTTATCCCACTAGGTGGGGTCGGCTATATGGATCCTTTTACGCCATTGAGTTCTATCCCCTACTATATCATCATCTAGATTTAAATTGCAAGATGTGGTAATATAAAGAAGAAAAATCTTCAAACTATAAGGGCGCATTTGTATTGTAATGGTATGGGTTTAACATATCATACATGGATATGGCATGGGGAAAGATTGTTGACAGGGAACTTAGTAAATGGTAATGATCGAGTAAGGCAAGATGAAGACAAATCTTTTGCTGAGGAGCCTATAGACATGGTGCAGGCTGTATATGATAGTTATGGTGAGAATCCAAGTCAGTTCAATAAGCTACTTGAAGATGCTGAGAAATGCTTATATCCAGGATGTACCAAATTTACAAAGTTATCTGCAGTTGTGAAATTATTTAACTTGAAGGCAAAATATAGTTGGAGTGATAAAAGTTTCACCGATATACTTAGTTTGTTTGGAGAAATGCTTCCAGATGACAATGAATTGCTTTTATCTATGTATGACACAAAGAAAATCTTACGTGCATTAGGGATGGATTATGTCAAAATTCATGCTTGTCCTAATAATTGTATCTTGTATTGGAAAGAGTACGACGATTTTGCCAATTGCCCTATTTGTGGGACATCAAGGTGGAAGTTGAGCGACAAATCTAACATAAAAGAAGGAGTTCCTGCAAAGGTCTTGTGGTATTTCTCACCTATTCCAAGATTTCAAAGAATGTTTCGGAATAAGACAATATCCAAGGAGTTAACATGGCATGCTGATAAAAGAATTCAGGATGGATACTTACGTCATCCAGCTGATGCACCTTCTTGGAAATTAGTTGATCGCATGTGGCCAGATTTTTCTTCTGAGCCAAGAAATTTGAGATTGGCTATATCAGCAGATGGGATCAATCCCCACAGTTTGATGAGTTCTACATATAGTTGTTGGCCAATTTTAATGATCACATACAATCTTCCACCATGGTTGTGCATGAAGAGAAAATTTGTTATGCTCACTTTATTGATATTTGGTCCTAGACAACCAGGAAATGAGATTGATGTTTACTTAGCACCTCTCATTGATGACTTAAAATGTTTATGGGATAAAGGTGTCGAAGCATATGATGCATATCGAAAAGAAAGTTTCTCTCTTAAAGCTGTTTTGTTATGGACAATCAATGATTTTCCTGCATATGGGAATATGTCAGGATGTGTTGTGAAGGGATATCATGCTTGTCCTATTTGTGCAGAAAATACTTACTCGACAAGGTTGAAGCATAGTAGGAAAATATCATATACAGGCCATAGAAAGTTTCTACCTTTAAGCCATCCATATCGAAGGCAAAAGAAGGCATTTAATGGGAAGCAAGAGTTTAACCTTGCACCAAATCCATTGAGTGGCCATGAAGTTTTGGAAAGAGTTGAAAGAATTAATTTTGATTTGGGAAAAATCAACAGCAAGCTACAATCAAAGAGGAATGATGGAGAAACATGCTGGAAAAAAAAATCAATATTCTTTGAACTTGAGTATTGGAAAGACCTACATGTTCGCCATGTTCTTGATGTCATGCACATTGAAAAAAATGTTTGTGAAAGTCTCATTGGTACGTTACTTGATATTTCAGGAAAAACAAAGGATTGAGTTGCAGTAAGATTAGACCTTCTGGAAATGAATTTAAGGACTGAATTGACACCAAAGATAGGGGAGAAGAGAACTTTTCTGCCAGCTGCCTGTTACACTCTAAGCAAAGATGAGAAAAGAAGTATTTGTAATTCTTTGTGGGGAATAAAGGTCCCTGAAGGTTACTCATCTAATGTTCAAAACCTTGTGTCGATGAAGGATTTGAAACGTGTTGGCCTTAAGTCACATGACTATCACACTTTAATGCAACAATTGCTTCTAGTGGTCATTCGTGGTGTATTACCAAAACATGTCAGAGATACTATCACTCGATTGTATTTCTTCATCAATGGTTTATATAGTAAAGTAATAGACGTCTTAAAGTTGGATGACTTGCAAAGAGAGATTGTGATGATATTGTGTTCGCTTGAAAAGTATTTCCCCCCTTCATTTTTTGATATAATGATTCATTTAACTGTTCATCTTGTGCGGGAGGTCAAATTGTGTGGACCCGTTTGGTATAGACACATGTACCCATTTGAAAGATACATGAAGATTTTGAAAGGTTATGTGCGCAATCACAATCGGCCTGAAGGATGTATAGCTGAAAGTTATATTGCTGAAGAGGCTGTAGAATTTTGCTCAGATTATCTATCTAATGTCCACACAATTGGGATACCATCAAAGCAGCGCAAATTAGAACATACTAAGCCTTTATCTGGAGCAGTAGTGCTCCCAGCTAGTCATGATGAGTTACAGCAAGCACACCGTTACGTATTAGCGAATGATGATGAGATTGATCCTTATATCGAGTAAGATCTCCAACTTATCAATACTTTCAAGCTACTTGAATACAATAAGATATTGGTTTATTTATTTCAAATAATTCCATTAGGACACACATGGTGGAGTTGAAAGCAAGATTTTCTCAAAAAGCTAAGTCCAAAAAGTGGTTACAAGATGAGCATAATAGAACATTTATTAAATGGTTGCATGATATGGTTGATAACCATCATTTTGTTGATTATTTTTGGCTCTAAAATCCATGTTTGATCTACATTTTATATGCTTAAGTTTGCAATTGTATTAGGTTTCATGTATTCCCTTCATTTTGGCTTTTAATGCTAATCTTTGTATATTTGGGATATTTTTGACACTAAATCTGAATATCATTTTGTAGGCTTCAATTGATCATGGACCTAGATCAAATTGGGTCAGACTTGAGTCAGGATTGGATCCAGATCAAAAGGATCAAGCATCGGATTAATAGGAGCCGTCCATTCCAGAGAACGGCTAGATCTGAGCCATCGGTCAACTGTTGGTCGATCCGAGTTCAAGATAGAATCAATCATGACCATAGATCAAGATCTGAAAATTTCAGTCAAATCCGAAGTAATCTGACCGTTGGATCGATCTCAAGATGTTCTAGACCATCCATTCAAGAAAAGGGAAGATCTGGACCATCCGCCACTGGTCTGGTTAATCCGAGCTGGGGACAGGTAGATCAGGACCATTGATTGGGATCTGTGAAGTTTGGTTCAGATCGGAAGAGATCCGACCGTTGGATGAAGCTGAATCGATCGCAGCCATCCGTTACTAATGATCTGTGAGTTCTGGGCTGAGGCTGGGTCAAACCAAAGCTGAACCAAATCCGGCTGAGCTGGGTCAACCCAAGCCAAGAGTGAACCAAATTCGATTAGGCTGAATCTGGACTGAACCAGTGCTGGACCAGACATGGGCTGGCTGAACCAAAGGACCGAACTCAAGTTAAGCTGTGAACTGGCTTGGCTGCTGGAGTGAACCTGAGCTGGGTGAATCGGACTCAAGCAGAAGCTGACTGAACCGAAACTGGCTTGGCATACCAAACCCAACCGCTGAAGCCGAGCCAAACAAAAGGGACGCACGAAGCTAGGGCACGGCTATCCTCTCGACACCATCTTCTCCGCACAGTGAGGGCGATCGGGGAGAGTGGTTGCCGACGAGGGGTTCCCATCTCAACCCACCTTCTCTACCTTCACCGCCGACGGTATTCCATCCACTTCATCGCCGCCGGCCGGAGATTGAATCGATCGAGTTTGAGGGGTTCCCGACTCGATCAAAGCTTCTCCATCCGCTTTCCACTTCATCGCCGCCGACCGACAGCTTTCTCTCGGGTTTGAGGGGTTCCCGACTCGAACAAAGCAGTCATCTACATCACCACCGCAGAGCTAGGGTTCAGGGGTTCCGAGCCCTAATCTACCTCGCCGACGACGACCTTGTTTTTCTTCATCAGCAGCTTTTCTTTCTAGAGTTTGTTTTCAGCAATTCCTTTACGGCAGTAGCAATTCTTCAATTCAGTTAAAATTAGCAGTAGTTCATCCGATTCAGCACTTTTCGATTCCAGCAGTGGTTTCCAGTTCAATTCAATTGCAATTTCTTTCCAGCCGCTCTTCTTTCTCAGCATGTCTTCATCAACAATTCTTGCTTCCCAGCAGAGTTTCAATTCTTCGCAGTTGTTTACTTCAGCATTTAAATCACAGCAGTTCTTCAGTTTTCCCAGCTAGTTCTTCCTTCATCAGCAGCACCTCGTCAACAGCTACGGCAGCAGCATTTCAACCTTCACTGCAGCTCCTTATCATTCAGTTTTTAGCAGTCGGCAGCCACCTTTCCCAGCAGATCCTTCAAGCAAATTCCATTCCATGTCAAATTGTGTGGGTCATTAAATTTTTGATGTCGTTGCCTTCACAGCAGTTCATCACAGATTCGGCAGCTCCTTCCATGAGCCACCTTGCAATTCAATTGTTGCTGGTTGATTTTTCTTTGATTGTTGAATGTTAATTGTGTGTTTGATTGTTAAATATTTGTATTGATGGATCTTCCACAATTCAAATAGCACTTACTTTCGTCATTTTTATTCGTGCCCATATAGTGTTTGGTTAAATGCCTGTTAGAACAATTTCTTTTAATTGTGATGTTTCCTAGTTGTTAAACTCTTGTTTTGTGTTGCTCTTCCTATTACTTTAGGTTTTACGTCTTAAATTACATGCAATTAAGCTAGGTTAGGGTAGATTTCTTCAATGCTGTAGTTCTGCTCTATGTTTAGTTTCGTTAATGTTTAATTTCTAGTTATCCATTTCTTCGCTGCAATTGTAGTTAGGTTAAATTATATTTTATTACTTGCAATGTCTTTCCTTAATTAGATTAGAGTTCATACTTGCTCTGCTATTCATTTCATAGTCATAGCTCTCAAATCCAAAACCCCGTTTCATATCCAAAAACCCAAAAGCAATAAGATACGAACCATGAGACTTATCATGCATTAACTACATTCGTTGGGAGACGACTCGAGTTACTCTATGCTACATTAGTTTAGAGGAATTCGGTACTTAAATTGTATTTGAAACCGTAACGCGACAAAAAACGATTATCAAATTTGGCGCCGTTGCCGGGGAATGTAGTGGTGCTTGATAATTCTATCTTTTGATTTTGTTCTGATTGCTTTATCTTTTATATACGGTTGCTGCCATTTTTCTTGTTTGATTTGTGACAGGGCTGTAAGATCAAAATGTTTTCACCAGAGGACTGTAAAGAGATCACAAGTGCACTGTCAGAGTTGAAATTTTGGTTGAATCATTTGAATCAACAAATAATCAACAGGCCTTCATCTACTTACCAGCCACCATTACAACAATTAGAGCCTTTTCAGCAACCAAGTCAGTTTTTTCAGTCACAAGATCAACTATCATTTCAAAATTTTCAACAGTTTCAGCAGGGGCAGCCACAATTTCAGAGCTATCAGCCCCAATTTGAGCAACCATATCAGTTTTGTCAGCCTCAAATTCAGCAACTACAACAATTTCAGCCACCACAATAATTTCAGCAAGTGCCACAGAATTTTCCACACCAAAATCAGAACTTTCAAGGTTACAACTCCCAGCAAAGTTTCCAAGAATATCTGCTCTCCCTAACCTCTGATAGCTGCCAAGAATATCAGCCCTTTAATCAGCCTCAACAGCCATGTTTTCAACTAAATCAACAAGCTCAAAATTTTCAGCCTACTTCATCCTTTCAAAATCAGTCAAGGAGCTATGCTAACCAAGGAGGCCTTGAGAATCTTAATGAGAATGAGGCTCAACTACAAAGAATGGAGGAGATTTATCAACTAGTTGTACAATATCATCAACAGCAGCAAAGGCTTCAAGACATCGAAAGAGGCGTTGGACAAATTGCTAGTCAAATGAATCAAATGCAAGTTCAAGGTGACCCTAGTGCAGGGCCAAATCTTTCTTTAATGGACCTTGCAATTTTAGAAGAAGAAGAAGAAGAATACATTAAAGTCTGGGCACCTAGAGCATGCATTCCTCCGGAGACTCCTACTCAAAATCCAATTCCAAATTTTTCAGCCCCAGAAGAAGAAACTGAAGCTCCACAGGACTATTCTAGACTTTTATTTTCTGATGATAGTGTTATTAGTGGTCCTAATTTTTCTGACACTGTTGTTGCAGATATTACAGGAGAGGCATGCAGAGGAGATGATTCCATAGGTGTAGGGGATTGCACTAAGCCCCAGGGACCACCGCAAGATTTAGAGAATGAACCAGAAAGTGTAGGGACTTGCATGGTGGAAGCAAGCACCCAAGGATCACCAGTTGATTGTCCACTAGAGCCTGAGGCTGAAGAGGAGCATGAACATGACCAGGAGGAGGACACAGATACATCTACTACTATAGAACCTTCAGGTATTATCCAGCACGCTCAGGTAAGTATTTCTCCTCGTTCTTCAGAAAAATGCAGTGAGGTACCTAGGGATGACTGTATTGATTCTGATGAATTTATTGATATACCTTGTGTAGAGATTGTTTGTGAAAATCCAATAGAGGTACCAAATATTGATTTCCTTGATCATCATGCATTACTTGATACATCTCTTGTAGATATGGGTGGTGAAATAATTTTAGAGGCACCCATAATTGATGTTGTTTTCTATGATGAATCTTTAGATACATCTTTTGTGGATATGACTAGTGAAAATTTTTTAGAAGTGCCTGAAATTGATGTCATTTATTTTGATGAATCTCTTGCTATATCATATGCTGAGGTTGAATGTGAGAAACTTTTGGAGATATCTGATATTGATTTGATTGGCTGTGATACATTGCTTAATACACCCTTGATTGAAAATAATTGTGAAATTTCTATTGATGAGCCAGAAATTGATTTCTTTATTTGTGATGAGTCTCTTGATGAAAATTTTATAGGAAATAATTTTGAAAATTTCATTGAGATACCAGAACTTGATTTAATTGGACATGATGCAGTTTTGGATTCATTACATGCAGAGACTGATATTATTTTATTTCTTTCTGACCCTGCACACTTGAGAGGGGTATTACATTGTTTTGTAGGGTCCAGAAGACTCCAGGAGTGGGTGCTCCAACTGAACAGACTTCAGCCTCCTGGAAGGACTTCTGAAGGGCATCAAGAAGGAGGAGATGATCTTACTTTAATTAAAAGCACTCCACCCCTTGAATGGCTCTTGAACCTGAATCGCCTGCGGCCACCTGAACATATTTCTGCAAAATTCAAGTGTGGGGGAGTTTCAACATTCCCAGCCACCCAGATTCCTCCACTACCAAGATGGAGGCTACTTCTGGATAGGCTCCGTCCACCAGAATAAAGGGGAGTTGTTCCTTTACTTTACTTTTTTTTGTTTTTCTTTATGTTATACTCGCATGTTTGTTTACTTTTATACTTTGCATTTATACTTTGTTTCCTCATTTTGCATTTTGTTTGGCTTTGAATAAATCTTGTTTGATTTCGAGTTGTATCTCCTTACATGTTCCTTTATTATGCTTTGAGAATCATAAAAGATAGTTAAGTCTGATTATCGAGTTTTGGTTTCCTTGGTATGCTTGGGGATATTAATTGCATTTAGTCATTTGTTGTGGTGATAGACTCTATCTTGTTAGATTAAGCATGACAGATTTATTGTTCACCTAGTGAGGATATTGCCATGCCTATCCTTAATCCTCTTATGTGTGATAGCATTTGTGATACTTGACACTCTAGAACTTGCTTTGATTCTTTTTGAAATTACAATAGCATAAGCTTACATGAATATGATGGAGGCAATCTTTCTTGTTGAACTTTTAGTTTTCCTCTCCTTTGTTATTGTCACTACTGGGTATTTCACCTATTGCTTTCATATTTCATTGTCTCTACTTTATCAGATCTTTTCATTGTCATTACATTTTCACTGTCATATCTTTATTATTTTATTCTTCCTTGGAGCATGCATGAGAGCATAAGGTGATTGCATGATGAGTTACATTTTTATTTCTCTATTATCAGCCTCTATTATTGTGAGTTTTAGATGTTATCATGCTTTACTATCTTGCCCGAGACGGTCAAATTTTAAGTGTGGGGGGGAGACAAGTGTATATGGACGAATGCTTGTGTGAAAAAAAAAATCTCTCTTTGAAAAAAAAAGAAAAGAAAATCTCTCTATGTGAAAAAAAAAGAGAGATAGAAAAAGGAAAGTAAAGATGCAAAAAAAAAAAAAATGAAAGAAAAAGAGAGAAAAGAATGAAAAAAAAAATCTCTCTATGTGAAAAAAATAATAAATCCTCAAGCATTCGAGATTTTGTTAGTGATGAACAAAAAGGAATATTTTCTTAATGTATACTCATTTGATATCTTTATTAGAGAATCTCAAGAGTTATGTTGTAATCTCTACATGCATTTTGAGAGATGTTATAAATTGTTGATGTGTAGTGCATCGAGAATGTGAAAGGATAATTTTGAGTGTTAGAGGCTTGATTGAGTTGTTTATTTTGGCCTATTGTTTGAGTGTATACATCATGTTAATTACCCCAATGCTCTCATATTCTCTTTGATATTCTTTCATGCTCTCTATGATCTTCTTTGTTATCTATCATTCTTGTTTTCTTGTAGCACTTGGGTTCATTATCATTCATTGAAAAGCCCTCTTGATTTGTGTACTTATGTTATAGTAGTGGAGAAGTAGAAGATAAGCAAGCATATGGTAGTGCAATGTCATGAATGTTTTGAGAGAACTCCACTTCCATATCTGTTATTTTTGTGGGCATCAGTGCATATATCCATCTTGTGAGGTTTTTGTCATGCTTAGTTTATTCAAGTTGATAAAATTACCATGCTTTTGACTTATGTAAGATTTGGAACCATAAATACATGGATTCTTGAGACTTGATGATCTTAAGTAATTTTCTTTTATTATCTCTCAAGTATTGATAGGGGATGTAATGTTTGGAAGATATGTTGTTTTCTTTTAGTTTTATTTACTTGTGCGAGACGCCCAAGAATAAGTGTGGGGGAGTTGATAACCATCATTTTGTTGATTATTTTTGGCTCTAAAATCCATGTTTGATCTACATTTTATATGCTTAAGTTTGCAATTGTATTAGGTTTCATGTATTCCCTTCATTTTGGCTTTTAATGCTAATCTTTGTATATTTGGGATATTTTTGACACTAAATCTGAATATCATTTTGTAGGCTTCAATTGATCATGGACCTAGATCAAATTGGGTCAGACTTGAGTCAGGATTGGATCCAGATCAAAAGGATCAAGCATCGGATTAATAGGAGTCGTCCATTCCAGAGAACGGCTAGATCTGAGCCATCGGTCAACTGTTGGTCGATCCGAGTTCAAGATAGAATCAATCATGACCATAGATCAAGATCTGAAAATTTCAGTCAAATCCGAAGTAATCTGACCGTTGGATCGATCTCAAGATGTTCTAGACCATCCATTCAAGAAAAGGGAAGATCTGGACCATCCGCCACTGGTCTGGTTAATCCGAGCTGGGGACAGGTAGATCAGGACCATTGATTGGGATCTGTGAAGTTTGGTTCAGATCGGAAGAGATCCGACCGTTGGATGAAGCTGAATCGATCGCAGCCATCCGTTACTAATGATCTGTGAGTTCTGGGCTGAGGCTGGGTCAAACCAAAGCTGAACCAAATCCGGCTGAGCTGGGTCAACCCAAGCCAAGAGTGAACCAAATTCGATTAGGCTGAATCTGGACTGAACCAGTGCTGGACCAGACATGGGCTGGCTGAACCAAAGGACCGAACTCAAGTTAAGCTGTGAACTGGCTTGGCTGCTGGAGTGAACCTGAGCTGGGTGAATCGGACTCAAGCTGAAGCTGACTGAACCGAAACTGGCTTGGCTGACCAAACCCAACCGCTGAAGCCGAGCCAAACAAAAGGGACGCACGAAGCTAGGGCACGGCTATCCTCTCGACACCATCTTCTCCGCACAGCGAGGGCGATCGGGGAGAGTGGTTGCCGACGAGGGGTTCCCGTCTCAACCCACCTTCTCTACCTTCACCGCCGACGGTATTCCATCCACTTCATCGCCGCCGACCGGAGATTGAATCGATCGAGTTTGAGGGGTTCCCGACTCGATCAAAGCTTCTCCATCCGCTTTCCACTTCATCGCCGCCGACCGACAGCTTTCTCTCGGGTTTGAGGGGTTCCCGACTCGAACAAAGCAGTCATCTACATCACCACCGCAGAGCTAGGGTTCAGGGGTTCCGAGCCCTAATCTACCTCGCCGACGACGACCTTGTTTTTCTTCATCAGCAGCTTTTCTTTCTAGAGTTTGTTTTCAGCAATTCCTTTACGGCAGTAGCAATTCTTCAATTCAGTTAAAATTAGCAGTAGTTCATCCGATTCAGCACTTTTCGATTCCAGCAGTGGTTTCCAGTTCAATTCAATTGCAATTTCTTTCCAGCCGCTCTTCTTTCTCAGCATGTCTTCATCAACAATTCTTGCTTCCCAGCAGAGTTTCAATTCTTCGCAGTTGTTTACTTCAGCATTTAAATCACAGCAGTTCTTCAGTTTTCCCAGCTAGTTCTTCCTTCATCAGCAGCACCTCGTCAACAGCTACGGCAGCAGCATTTCAACCTTCACTGCAGCTCCTTATCATTCAGTTTTTAGCAGTCGGCAGCCACCTTTCCCAGCAGATCCTTCAAGCAAATTCCATTCCATGTCAAATTGTGTGGGTCATTAAATTTTTGATGTCGTTGCCTTCACAGCAGTTCATCACAGATTCGGCAGCTCCTTCCATGAGCCACCTTGCAATTCAATTGATGCTGGTTGATTTTTCTTTGATTGTTGAATGTTAATTGTGTGTTTGATTGTTAAATATTTGTATTGATGGATCTTCCACAATTCAAATAGCACTTACTTTCGTCATTTTTATTCGTGCCCATATAGTGTTTGGTTAAATGCCTGTTAGAACAATTTCTTTTAATTGTGATGTTTCCTAGTTGTTAAACTCTTGTTTTGTGTTGCTCTTCCTATTACTTTAGGTTTTACGTCTGAAATTACATGCAATTAAGCTAGGTTAGGGTAGATTTCTTCAATGCTGTAGTTCTGCTCTATGTTTAGTTTCGTTAATGTTTAATTTCTAGTTATCCATTTCTTCGCTGCAATTGTAGTTAGGTTAAATTATATTTTATTACTTGCAATGTCTTTCCTTAATTAGATTAGAGTTCATACTTGCTCTGCTATTCATTTCATAGTCATAGCTCTCAAATCCAAAACCCCGTTTCATATCCAAAAACCCAAAAGCAATAAGATACGAACCATGAGACTTATCATGCATTAACTACATTCGTTGGGAGACGACTCGAGTTACTCTATGCTACATTAGTTTAGAGGAATTCGGTACTTAAATTGTATTTGAAACCGTAACGCGACAAAAAACGGTTATCAATGGTACGCTCCAAAAATACTATCTATTAGCATACATACAACTCTTTCTATTTTACAAAAAATATAAATTTTATTATATTGTTAAATATAGGTTGAACATGGACTAGACCATTCCACCCTTCAAATATCTGAAAGATTAAAGTGGATAGCACGCGGACCTAGCAAGAAAGTGTTAAAGTATTGTAGTTATTTGATTGATGGGGTTACTTACGCTATGAAACAGCGTGATGATGTACGAGTTACTCAAAACTCCGGAGTAAGCTTAGTCGCAAAGACAATGCAAGTTGCTAGTGCCAAGGATAAAAATCAAATTATTTCTGATATGGTTTTCTATGGAGTTATTGAAGAAATATGGTCACTCGATTACCACCAATTTCAAATTCCAATGTTCAAATGTAATTGGGTGGAGAATAATAATGGTATTAAAATAGATGATCTTGGTTTCACGTTGGTAAATCTGATCAGAATTGGATTCAAATCAGATTCTTTTATCTTGGGAAGTCAAGTAAAGCAAGTATTTTACATTCAAGATCCTCACGATCCCGTATGGAGCATTGTACTTTCAACTCCTAGTAGAGATCTAGAGTCATTTGAAAATGCAAATGAGGATGAACTAGAAGACACTGTAATGCACTATTAATCTTTTACCAGAGGGTTACCATCAATGGATGTTGACGGAATAGATGACAATGAACCCCCATGCCTTCGCGAAGATTGTGATGGGATTTGGGTCGAGAATGTTTAACAAATTATATTTTGCAGTGTTGATATATGTTTAATTTGCAGAGTTGCTTATGCATCATTCACTTAAAAGTTTGTCTTGGGTTGTTGCAACTTCTTATCTTCTAATGAACATGATGTTAAATTATGAAAGCTTCTATGAATTCATTTGTGTGAAACCAAATTTGATGTCAGCTTGCAATGGTTATAAATTCGAGTAGCTCTCAGTTCAATTGTTCAATTGTTCTAAATTTCTATTGCTAATGACAGCTTGCAATGATTGGGAAGGGCAAAGAAAAAATTCCATCTACATTCACTAATAAAGGTTTTGAACGAAATGAGGACGAATCTACCGACACTCAAACAACAAGAACATCTAGAGGTCGTACCCATCTGGGTAAGCTTACTAGACAAAGGGTTCAAGGAATTCGAAAGAAAGTAAGATTCAATAAACTCGGGCAACCAGTGGGAGAAGTTGCTGTTGAAATGCAAAGTTACATTGGCTTGCTTGCTCAAGAAAAGGTCAAGATAACTTACAAGACGTGGAAGAAAGTTTCAAATGAAGTTAAAGATTTGATATGGGAATCGGTTAATGTAAGTTGTTTGTTTGTTCAAATGTTAGTACAATATATTTTATGTTATGTGATATTTTTAACTGTATTTATGTTTTATAGTTGACATATGATGTTCCCTCAATATGGAAGAAGGGATGTTTGATTTCAGCAAGTAATAAGTGGTGTCAGTTTAAATCCTATCTCACTCAGACATTCATTTCAAACAAGGCTGACAAACCCGAAGAGTTGTATGAACCACCAAGTGGCTATGGTCTTACAACAGATGATTGGATGTCTTTTGTCCTTAGTCGATTGTCTGATGACTTCATTGTAAGTTTAGTTTTTCATTGTTTCAAAATAAGTAAGTAGACTTTAAGACAATTGACGAATCAGTAAATTTGATTTGTTTACATATGTTTTACTTGACTAGAAACTAAGTATCAACAAAAGGCAAAAAGGAAGAAGAACATATACCCTCATCGCCTTGCTCGTAAAGGCTATGCACAATATGCTGAAGAAATAGTATGTATATTTCAAAATTTCTCATAATACTAGACTGTTCTTTTTCTTATTAGCATCGTGAAATGCTTATAACAATAGTTTTTTTGCTGCATTTATAACCATTCTTAGTTGCCATACATCATTCAATTGTTCCTGTTGTTAGGCAAATGAATTATGTGAAGATGATGAAATCAATAGATCTATTATTTGGAAGAAAGGAAGGGTCAATAAAGAAGGAAAATTTGATGGCCAAGAGTTAAATCAAACAATAGACAAGATTGTGAGAAATTATACATAAAAATCAATTATTGTATTTCAATGAAATCTTACAAACTAGTTTATTTTTTCATTTGGATGATAGGATGATTACATACAATAGAAACGTCAAGGTACATTGGAAATAAAAGAGGCAAAAGAAGATATTCATACTAAAGCACTCAATTCAAAAGGGCATGGTGGGTGTGTGAGGGGTGTTGGAGGTCATATTACTCCATCATTATTCTTTAGTATTGGTGGAAATTGGAAGACTAATGATGTTGACAGAGAGCTAATCATTGAGAAAAAGATAGAGTTGGTGGAGGCTAAAAAATTAATTCAAGAACAAGATGTACGTATTCAAAAACTTGAAGCAATTGTCTACAAAAATAGTATATGGGGAAGTGATATTGATGACAAAGGCAGTTGCTCGGTAAAGTTACCTCAACAAAATGATAATGAAATGAAAACTGACAAGATTTCCCCTCATGAAGAGTTGAATGATGTCGAAGTGGAAATTGTGGACAAAGCATTTGCTTTACAGGTATATAAGTTATTATGGTAATATATATTACTGAAATATAGAGTTAGTACAATTCAATGACACAACTATTTATCTTTTAGGGTAAATCAGTGATTTTGAAATTAGAATCTAACGCAGACATTGTTGCATATGGAACAGTTATTAAGGCCAATGGAGTTAATCACTTTATCCATGGTATTCCATTAACCAAGAATTGTATGCGTGTTTCCATCGATGAAGCAATTCAAAAATCAGCACGTTTGCCAGTTCCAATTCCCAATGAATGTGAAACTATTGGTGATGCTGTTGGAACACATGTGGCTTGGCCAAAACACTTGCTAATGCTACGATAGGAGGTACATCTAAGCTAATATTTCAAAGTAATTATTTGTATAATTATTAAGTATTGCACCTATCTAACAAGCTAACGTTTCTAATTGTTCAAAGCCTCAAATGAAGAAAACAGCCCGTGTAGGAAACAACCAAACTTTGCCATCAAGTGTGCCAAAATCGTTGCACATGCTATATTGTTATTCAAAGCGTGCTCTCGAAAATGGAAGGAACTTGTCAATTATTTTAGATCATGAGGTATTTCAAGATGATTATGAACTGAACTTGCACTTTGAGGACATCAGTCCTTTGAATCACTTGGAGCCTATTTCAGGAAATTGTGTGGTTGTTTACATATGGTAAGTTTTCGAATTACCTTCAACTTTAATTTTTGTTTTATTTGTTCTTCGGCATACTTTATTTGTTTAGTAATACTAATATAATTCTGATTTTCTTTTATTTTAAATGGTAGGCATCTTTATAAAAAGTTGGTGAAAGAAAACAAGATTGATAAATTCAAATTTGTAAATCCGCACAGCATCCCATACTTTCAACAAACCACACAGGACAAAATAGGTAAATCTAAACGGTTGAACCAAAGGGCGAGTTTTTTAGCTGATAGGATGAGTGGTGCATCAGTTAATCAATTGATTTTGGTGCCAAGTTGCAACGGGTAATTGACATCCATAATAACATTTTCAATTATTTTTTAAGTGAATTGCACTGATTATGTGTTTGTGTGTAGTTTCCATTGGAATCTCACTGTTATTGAACCTCATAAGGAGATTGTTTACTTCTTGGATTCCCTAAGTCATCGCATTCGCGATCAGGATTGGAAATATGTTGTCGAAATGTGAGTTCATATATTGTTTTTATTATACAGTTAATTTAGTCATAAAACAATCATATATCAACTATATTGTATGTATACATGAAGGGCGTTAAAATTGTTTAAATCGAACAAAGGAAAGAAAGGAAGAAAGAATGTACAATGGGAAGTAATCAAGGTATTGTACTTCTATTTCAATCAAATATTTTAATATGTATATTGGTCACTAACCAGATGATTTGTCTTTAACGTAGGTTCCTAGGCAGCCAGATGCTAAACAATGTGGTTATTACGTAATGAGATTTATAAGACAAATTACTGAAGAAATTGCAACAATTGAGGGCGATGCATTGCGATCGATAGTAATATTATCTTTATAATCTCAAATAATTAGAAGTTATTTTGTTATCCTTTTTTTAATTAATTATGTTTTGTTCTTTAAGATTATATAATTTATGTGTGTTCGCAGTTCACACAAGTGGAGTACTCTCAACAAGAAATTGATGAAGTGCGATCTGAGGTAGCCGAATGCATACAAGATTATATTTATGAATAGGTATGTACAAGTTCCTTTTCTTATTATTATTTTTCTACTATTTTAAACAAATTTGGGCCAAATGTTTTATTTTGTGCATGACTATTACTTGGAGCCATATTAATCTAATTTGTTTAATATTCTGTTGCTGTGTTTGTGTAGATAACCCTTTTCTGAGTTTTGATATCATTTATAGGCTTAAATTTTGTTTTATATTTAATTAGTTGATCTCTTAATAGAAACTTAAGTTGATTTGGTGATTATTTATACCAACAGTTTAACACTGAATGCTGTTTCTAAATTTGGTGTTTCTGAATTCTCTTTTGAAGCGAGATCTGAATGTTGTCGAAAGCTAACATTGATATTGTTGGTGCAGGAAGCACCAGATCGAACCTTGTTTTGATATTGGCAAAGGATTCAAAGTTAAGGGTTGTTTGGTATCTAACAATGCTGCTTGAGAGTGCAGAAAACCAAGTCCTAGCGAAGGGATGCTAGGCACCTGACGATGGGCTGTCAGGAACTCAAGACCTAGCGAAGGGCTGCTAGGCACCTGACGATGGGCTGTCAGGAAACCAAGTCCTGGCGAAGGGTTGCTGGGCGAAAACCAAGTCCTAGCGAAGGAATGCTAGGCACCTGACGATGGGCTGTCAGGAACTCAAGACTTAGCGAAGGGCTGCTAGGCGAAAACCAAGTCCTGGCGAAGGGCTGCTAGGCGAAAACCAAGACCTGGCGAAGGGCTGCCGGGCAAAAGTCCAACTGGAGGATCCGGTTGGCACCAGGTAAAACTCTCCCGAGAGGAGTAGGTGAGGACGCGTTCCCCTCGAGGGAACATTAGGCGTCGGTTCGACCTAGGGCTCCATTTTGGAGATCCAAAGTCAGAACCAAGACAGCTAAGGCTGTTTTAACTAACTTATTATTTGCTGTTTTTGACTAACCCTGGATGCAGGACCGAAGGACTGTGTTTCTGCAGCTCAGAGAGCCTCAAAGGAGTGAGGCCGTAGCTGAGTAGGGGGCCCCGGATGTGTCGGGCGCCCCAGAGTCAACCCAAAGTCAGCAGAGAAGTAAACCTCCGACAGCACAGCGTTGGGGGGCGCCCCGCACATATCGGGCGCCCCTCTTGTCGCGGGCGCCGCGCAAATCGGGCACCGCATGTCGGGCGCCCCGCGTGTCTCGGGCGCCCACTGTGCCACGCCACTGAAGGCAGTTGCAGCTCACCCTCGCGAAGCCTCGGTGATAAAGTTTGACCGGTCAATCGGGCGCCCCGTGCGCGTCGGGCGCCCCAGTCAAAAACAATCCCGAAGATAACGAGATCAGCTTTGACTAGAGCATCGCCTGATCTGCAGCCACGTGGAGGGCGCCCCGAGCATGTCGGGCGCCCCCTGCCCTATATAAAGAGGGCCTCGACCCTCTTCAAAAATCAATCAATTGCTTCGACAATTCTACGCTCTTCTGCTTCCACGACACGCTCCAGAAAGCTGCCAACTCAAGCCGACGACGTCCCGCTGCTCCAGAACTTCAATCTTCACCGGACGTCGGTAACAAGAGTTGTATTTAAAGTTTACTATTCTGCCTTATTGTAAAATCTAATTGTAAACTTTGCGAACTTATAGAATTGCTCGCAGAAAACGGTCAACGACCGTGGGCCTTGGAGTAGGAGTCGACCCAGGCTCCGAACCAAGTAAACCTGCTGTGTTTGCGTTGTTTTACTCTCTTTTATTTCCGCTGCACACCCGCTCTTTTAAATCCGAACGAATTGCGACATTCACCCCCCCCCCCTCTCTCGCATTTCTCGATCCAACAGATATTATGTTGCTGTGATAGCTAACATGAATTCTCTTTGAAGCAAGATTTGGGCTGCCTAGCTACTTCCTTAGATGCTTTAGAACTCAATTTTGATCTCACTTTTCGAGATGCATTTTCTGATAAGCACTAGCTGCACGTTTACAGGTTCAACGGTTGGTCTTAACACTATAGACTTTTGGTGATGAAGCTAGCTGCTGGGGATATTTTGATGATGTAATTATCTTAGTTTCTGGTACTTCTTGATGTATATGATACTTTGATGATGTTATCTGAATTTGGACTAATATTGGGGATCTTGATGTATGATATTTGCGGAGTATAATGTATAATATTTGATGATATTTTGATGTGTATATATGATAGTTTGAAGTGTGTTTGCTGAATATTGTTTAATTATTAAAATAATTTAATTTTTAATTGGTATTTATTGTAAATTGTTGGCTACCTCAACCAAAAATATGATTTTTATTTGTTGTTAAATTATACATAAACAACGGTTTATTACTAATGTTAACCTGTTGTCGATCACATTAAAAGGCAACGGTGAAAACCTATTGCTACACTGTTGTTATTGACTATAAACGACAACGGTTTGTAACTGTTCATGTAGACCACCCCTTTTAACAACATGGCCTTTAACAACAGTGATTTTCGCCTACGACAATGGTGAACGCCCGTGGTTAATTAGCAATTTTCTACTAGTGAGGGAGCACACAGTGAGGTTGGAAACCTATTGTACTGCTCCTGATCGATCCGGTGACCGATCAGGGAGTGCGTGTTTCACCCACTGCTTGGCTCCTGATCGGTCTGGTGATCGATCAGGGAGCGAACAGTGAGGTTGAGTTCCCTTGCTGATCTGCACCTGATCAATCAGGTGACCGATCAGGATCACTGTGCAGATCGTTCCGGAAAACGATCAAGCGTCGCAGGTTCCTCTCTATGATCGATCAGGACGGAGCTTGATCGGTCAGGTCATGATCTGATCGGTCTAGTGACCGATCAAGAGGTTGCCTGATCGGTCCGGCGATCGATCAGGAGGCCTGGACTGCGAAGCTCAGAAATCGCCCAAGAAAGGGGTGGATCGGTCAGGTGATAGATCCACAACCTGGGATCGGTCTGGTGATCGATCCAGGAGAGTCCCAAAGAAATCGCGATTTCTAATCGAGTGTTGGGGATTGATCAGGACGGAGCCTGATCAGTCTGGACCCAGCTTGATCGGTCTAGTGACCGATCAGGAGTCGCTCTGATTGGTCCGGTGACCGATCACTTTAATTCAGACTGCACTGTCAGACGCTCTGATCGCGTCTGAACGTATCCGATTCGCTGCTACTTACATCTGATACTTGATTTACTGTGTGATACGCTGCTCTAACACTCTGATTAAGCTGCAGGTGACAGGGGAGGATTCAATCACTCAAGGAGAGGTCAATGGAGGCTTTCCTTAGAGCAGGTTTGTCCGATTCTCCATTTCAGGCTGCAACGGCTGGGACTGCAGACTGGGTTGCCGACTGGGGCTTGGCTGAGGGGATCTTAGGAAGACCAGAGAGGGCTCAGTGGTAGCTGGCGTTGGCAGTGAGGTAGCTGGAGGCTGCAGGGGATGTTGTCACCTGGTGCTGTGTGGAGAATCAAAAGGGCGGAAGATGGCTTCGTGGAAGCAGAGTTCGTGAACTAGTGTTCTTGCCGTGCCTTGAGTTTTCCACAACATGCTTGCTGTGTTCTTAAAGTTTTCATCACTTTGAGCAAGCGATCAAGAAGCAATCATCCATTACTTGAGCGCTTGAAGGAGAGAACAAGAAGCTTGGAGTCCGACAGTGGGAAGACACAAAGAAGGGTTCTTGCGTGAGATCGCCACTAGGTGGAGCTCAGGGAAGCTTGCTGTGTTCTTGTCCTTGCTAAGTGTTTGAGTAAGATCCTTCTTGTTGTTTCTTTATGCTTAAACTTTATCTGTGATTGAAACACTGTGGAGAGGTTTCTCCATCGAGAAGGAGGTTGCTTTCTATCCGGTGATAACCGGGGCTTGATCTGCCGACGATCAAGGGATCGCCCACTTAAGGGCACACCAAGGAGTAGGGGCAAGTTATCCCCGAACCTTGTAAATCCTTCTTGTTAGCGATCTTGGTAGATGTAGTTGTTTCCCTTCATTTTCTGTTTCTGCATTTTCTGTTTTCATACTTCCGCTGTGCTACTAACAAAGCTAAGTATAGAAACTTGTTAAGTGCCAAAGATAAAAGTGATTGGCTATATTCACCCCCCCCCTCTCTAGCCATCCCGTTTCCAACATTGGCAATGTAAGTCTAATTGTTTGTTTTGCATTGTTTTTGCTACTTATTACTATTTGTTTCCCTAACTTAAACATATTGCCAAACATCAAAAAGGGGGAGATTGTTGAGGCAATCGATGGTCCGGAGTGACCATGATTTTTGATGTTTGGGAAAAGGGTTTAAGTTAGGTTTCCCTTGTGTACTAATATGTGTATGTGAGTGTGCAGGATGTATAGGTTTACACATATTGACTCAGCTGGACGGCTTCGGTATGGTGAAGGGATGCATTGAGGCAAGCTGGAGGCTTGTGTGCATCCGAGGGACCTTGGATAGCAGGGATGATGAGCCGAGGGGCACGAACTTCGAGGCCTACATGAAGGATGGCATGGAGATAAGCTGGAGGCTTGTGTGCATCCGAGGGACGAGAGCCGAAGATGAAGATGGCGCGAAGGCAAGAGTCAAGGCTGCTGGTGAAGAGTCAGCTGAGGCAAGGACAAGAGCCGAGGGAGGAGGACTCCAAGGGCAACCCGGGAAGTGGACTTCAAAGGGCACACGTGAAGGGTGGCATGGAGGCAAGTCGAGGACTTGCGTGCACATCTAAGGGATGATAGCTGGTGGAAGAGGACTTCAAGGGGCAAGCCAAAGGAGTGGACCTGAAGGCACGCGTGGAGGAGGGTCAAGAGAGTGAGTAGAAGTGTTGTTGTAAGCTGAGCAGTCGACTGGGGATTGTCCAGTCGACTGCCAAAACTCACAGTAGGTTCTGGACCCTGGACCAGTCGACTGCCATTTTGGCAGTCGATTGATAAGTCATCAGAATTCAAACGTTGGGGTTGTCAATGGTTGTATCTGAGTGGCGGCAGTCGACTGCCCTGGGAGCAGTCGACTGCCAGCGGGTTCTCCAGCCCGAGTTCTATTTAAAGAGAACTCAGTTTGGGCTGGGGTTTTTGGCGAAATCTACTTGATAAGAGTAGATTAGTAGCCTTTGGTGCTCAGGGATTGTCAAGGTGCTACGGCGAGGTTTCTCCACCCATAAGGAGTGACAAGGGCTAGCCAGAGGTTATCCGGGGATTGATCCACCGAAGGATTCTTGGATTAGTCACCCGTCCGGGGTGGATACCAAGTAAATCGGTATTGTTAGCGTTGCTTTTTGTTGTGAGTTTTATTCATTTGTATTTCCGCTTGTGCAACTAACAGCATAGGAAGAAGAAGATTCGAAAAACGCTATTTACCCCCTCTAGCGTACGGAATCG
This sequence comes from Boesenbergia rotunda, assembly GCA_024364735.1. Taxonomy (NCBI): domain Eukaryota; kingdom Viridiplantae; phylum Streptophyta; class Magnoliopsida; order Zingiberales; family Zingiberaceae; genus Boesenbergia; species Boesenbergia rotunda. The sequence goes on along the minus strand of JAGFNQ010002240.1, from coordinate 263,426 downwards.
ATCGAACAAAGTTAACCTAACCTTATTTGTAAAAACTTTAAAATCTGATATTTTTATAACACAAGTTTATATAGATGACATAGTTTTTAGATCTACTAACTCAAACTTTTTACATGAATTAACAAGTTTAATGGAACAAGAATTTGAAATCAGTCTAGTAGGACAACTAACTTTTTTCTTAGGCTTGCAAATTAAACAAACAAATGAAGGAAATTTTGTTTATCAACAAAAATACACTAAGGAATTACTTTCAAAATTCAAAATGGAAAACTCCAAAGAAATTAAATCACCTATGGCCACAAATCAAAACTTTGGATAGTGACCCAAATGGTAATCAATTAACTTCAAATACTATAGGAGTGTTATAGGTAGACTACTATATCTAACTGCAAGCAAACCTAATATTTTATTTATAGTTAGCATGTGTACTAGATATCAAACCTGTGCAAAGAAATCTCACTTGACCAAAGTTAAATGAATTTACAAATATCTTAAAAGCACACTTAATATAGGAATGTGGTGCCCAAGAACCACCCACGTTGGCCTTATTGGTTTCTTTGACTCAGATTATGCTGGTTGTAAGTTAGATAGAAAAAGTACAAGTTGTCGATGTCATCTTCTAGAATCATCACTTGTCGGCTGGTTTAGTAGAAAACAACACTGCGTTGTACTATCCACCACTGAAGCAGAATATATAGCCATGGGGGAATGTGTAGGTCATTTATTGTGGATGATACACACCTTAAAAGACTTCAACCTAGACTTTAATAAAGTACAAATCTTTATTGATAACTTAAGCTCAATTAACCTAACAAAAATCCAATGCATCATTCAATGATAAAACATATTGAAATTAAGCATCACTTTGTTAGAGATCATATAGCTACAGGAGAAATTGAACTTAATCATATTGAATCCAAATCTGATGTAGTCGTATTCACTAAACCACTTCCAAATCTGAATTTAGTAAATTAAGAAGACAAATTACAATGCATATTATAGACTAGGATCCCACCACTAACTTTTAGTTTACAATTTTTTTTAACTTTTGATTCAAACAATTCTATTTTTTTTTTGAATTTTTGTTTTAAATTTATTTACTTGAAAAATTGATTGGGCAAACCTAGATTAAGATGAACCCCTAGAACAACATGAACCTATAGCTCTAGGTAGTCTGCATCTCATAAAGCACATTAAGGTTAACTTGATTGTGATTGCAATAATATAGAATGATGTGAGTTGCATAGGTCTTTGTTTGGACTTTAGAATACTTATGTTAGTGCATCACAGTAAGTTTGGGCACTAAATACAAAATTATAGTAATCAAGTTAAGTAGTCCTAGCAAGTAAACTACTTAACTTGACCAACCAAGTAAACACTACTATCCTTTGATAGTTAGTTAGTAACTAAGGGTTGGACATGTAATTAAGGATAAGCAATCAATTGAGTCAAGGGGAGCAAATCTATTTTTAATTATTCCTTTTGTTATTTTCTTTATAATTTGCTAAATCAATATTCTTCCCCTTTGAAATTGAAACTAAGTAAATTAATTACTTCAGGAGGAGGATTAAGACTATTTTTTTTGAATAATATTTGACAAATAAATCATCACTTTAATATTTTCATCTATGTTTTTTTTCCTTTTTCAAACCTTATCTTTAAAAGATTACTTTTTTTTTAATTTTTTTGTTTTATCATTACTTTACTTGGTGATGAAAATTTAATTTTGAAAACTCATTTTTGAAACTAATATGTTAAAATGGTTTTCAAAATTTTCATGGTTTTTGGTAAATCTTGACTTATCACTTATACTTAGCTTCAAGGTTGAAATTTTTTTTTACTCATTTTTTTGACTTGCAAGTAGTCTAAAAGTGTTGAAAATAATATTCATGAACTATCTTTTCTTTTACTCATAGCTCACATTTCTTTGATGTTAAAACTATCATATGAAAATTAATCTTCACTTGAGTTTTGAAAATTATTACTTGACATATTTTTAACTAAGTGAAGTCTAACACCTATGTTGACATATTTTTGTAAAATTATTTTTACTTAAATTAACTTGTCCTTGCAATCTACATGGAAAATAAGCAATATTCTTGATTTTTTTGGTTTGAAAAATTATTTTTGATACAAAAAAATTAACCTTCACTTATGCTTTAAAATTATTTAAGTTAGGTTTAATGAATATATTTTCTTAAGTCTCCCCTTAGATTCAAATATTACTAGCAAGTCTTTATCCTTAGTTTCAAAATTACTTATGCTCACTCCCTTGATGATAACGTTATTGCTTATTTTGATGAATTCCAAAGGAGGAGGGTTAAGGGTTACATGCTAGAGAAGTCGAATATCTAAAATATTGTAAGCCAACCCTGGTTTTAGAGCATGTCATTATTATTGTGTGATTACCTGTGTATCTTTATTTGATGTTGATTTTTCTAACTTTAACCCAGGTTGCCATTCTATCAAAAAGGGGGAGATTGTTGGTACAGTTTGCATTAATAGTCAAACTTAGGTTTTGATGAACGACAAATAGGTTAAAGTTAGGTTTGTGGTTATCTAACCTTGTTACTAAGTATGCACGATTGAAAGGCTTAGAACCTGACACCAAGTTGATGCCAAGGGTGGTGGAGTCCTAGCAAGAAGTCCAAGGTGGTGGAGTCTTGGCAAAAGTCCAATTGGATCTGAGGGGCTGGTTGCTGTCCGAAGTCTAGGGTAGTTGAGTCCTTGCAAAAGTCCAAGTTGATGGAGACTTAGCAAAAGTCCTAGTGGGTTAAGGATCTAAGTACATCTGCACAAGGTAAGTGAGTTAAGTTACTAGTGGAGCGAATTCCGGTGAGGACAAGTCCCTGTTAGAGACTTTAGGTGCGATCAAACGTGGAACCATTTTGGATCACTAAGTTAAGGCCTCTGACTAGATCCTGGTCTTGGAAAGATAGGATATATTTAATACTCATTAAATTTAGGTCATGCTATGTATTTACTAACCTTGTTTTGTAGGGTATATTTGATTTTGGACTAAATTGGTTTTGTAGGGGTGTTTTTGCAAATGTTCCCTCAGATGAAAAAGTACACAAGGTGCCTTAGTTTGGACTGGAGGTGCCTCAGGTGGATGAGAGCCTCTTGAGAAGTCTACACTGAAGATAAAGTTTCAGTGAGCTAAGGCACCTCGGTTTAGATCCGAGGGGTCTCAGTTGGGAACTGGAGGGCCTCACTTGGGATCTGAGGGGTCTCACTTGTGATCTGAGGCGCCTTCTAAAGGATCAGCAGTGAGAGTGATGGCTTCGAATCAAGATCATATTTCTCTTATCTGAGGCACCTCAGATGCCCTTTATAAAGGTGTCTTGACCGAGAGCTATGATCATTAATTGCTTTTACATTAATCAAGCTCACGCACTCATCCAATGACTTCCTCGTCTTCCTAATGTGGCCCCACTTCAACAAGACTATGTCCAACCACTTCCGGATGATGTATGCCAACACACGAACTGATTCAGATCCTACTTGAGTATTGATAACGAGTTTATTTTCTAGTATCTAATTTATATCAAGTAGGAAGTGTAGGGTTGTTACACTTCCTATTTATTTCTTGCACTGGATCACTCTATTAGGTGTTTACCGGTAGAGGATTTTTAGTGAATTTCCCATAGGAATGGTCCAAGGGACCTGGGCCTTCGAGTAGGAATCGCCGAAGACACCGAACGAAGTAAAAAATGACTTGTATTTAGATTTTCTATTTTTCGTTTTGACTTATGCTGCTCACACATTCTTTCTATTTCAAAAAGCAAAATGTTTTTTAAAGTCACGTGATTCACCTCCCCCCCTCCTCTCATGTGCAACGGTCTTACAGTGTTAACTTATCTTAGATTAAGTATAGCTTTGGGGTCTACCAAGCAAGCTTCCTTAGATAAGATTTCAGGTTGTGAAGAGTCACTTGGACATCCTTAGAAGTAACCATATGCGTTTGACAAAGCTTTTCAATTTATCTTGCCTAAGAGACATAATACTAAATTTTAAATTTAACAAGTTAGAACTAACCCTGATTTATTTAGTTATAGCCAGGAGGATAGTTTGAGGTTCCAACTAATTTCTGTTGGGACCGGGTGCATGTCGACAGGGATACGAGTTCGTAAAATTTAAAATTTTTACGTGCAGCGGAAGAGTTTGCATAAAATAATTTCCTAAATTATTTTAACTTCGTATCTAGCATGCAATCTTATGGTGTGTTGACATAATCATAAAATAAACTTTGCGGAAAAGTAAACTAATTTACTAAGTACCTCTCGTAACTCGAAGTAAGGGACGAGATCCAACCGTAGCGTCCCTTGGAAGCTCCGCCTCTATTCGCGTCCACGCCGAGTTCTCTTCGGGATGACTTCACAAAGTCACGAGTTTTGTGCCGACGAGAACTACTAGATTCTCGGAAGGCACAACTAGAAGAATAAGAGAAATAATGGAAAAACTAACCAACGAAGTAACGGAATCGAATTCCGGGAAGAGAGGAATCGCTATCCGCTTCTTCTTCTTCGTGTTCGGGTTCTCCTTCTTCTTTAATGCTCACGGCACCACCTCCTTGGTTGTGGTTGGGCGCCGGCCCTAGAGGAGCTAGGGTGCACCGGCCCTAAGGGAGGAAGAAGAGAAGGAGGAGAGGAGAGATTAAGAGAGAGAGAGAGAGAATTCTTAATCTCTTAATTAGTTGATTCGAATTAAGGGCTAGCCTTTGGTTCCTTTATATAGTAGCAACTCCTTTGCTAAGTCTCCCTCTAAACCGAATTAACGGAATTAACGGAATTAGTTATAAGAAATTTATCTTATAAATTTTCTTATTGCTTATTCCGTTTAAGCCTAGTCTTATTATAAACAATTTATAATAAAACAAATTAGTTATCATAAGAGATTTATCCTATAAATTCTCTTATGAATTTTATTATAACTAACTTTATAATAAAACTAATTAATTATCATAAGAAATTTATCCTATAAATTCTTATGAATTATTCCGTTTAAACCAAGTCTTTATTATAAACTAATTTATAATAAAACTAACTTTTCTTCTCTTTAAATTATGGAATAAATTTTTATAAGAAATTTATAAACTTTCTTATTATGAAAAAATCAATTCATAATTGATTTTATAAAATTAAAATAAACCAATTCATGGATTATTTTAATCTTCCATAAAAGAATAAATTTCTAAAATTTATTTATATAAATTTCTTTATACAAATTTATTTATCCATAATTTATAAAATAAATCACACTAGATTTATTTTATTAATTAAACCAATTAAATTGGTTTTTCTCCTCTTATTTGGCCGGCCACCAAAGAGGGTTTAACACCCTCTTTGGCCGGCCAAACCAACCCAAACCGCGAATTAAACTCATTTAATTCGCCCAAAAAGCCTTCAAAAGACTTAGCCATTTTGCTTCCATTGGCCTCTGACTAACTCAGATTCGACTCGTTTCTCTTGATCGGAAAATCCAATTTTCAACTCGTTTTAAATCCCTCGGATTACTCGTATGCGTGTGACTAAATAGGCTTTCGATTTATGTTGGCCGTCTATAATTAACCCATTAATTATAGAACGATCATGAGTGGCACCTAGTAGTACATCATGATCCCCAATTAATCGAAAGATCAACGGTTTGACCTCAGAAGAAATTATTCTGAAACCCTTCAGCAGCTCTAATGAATCGTGCCTCATTCCCTTCACCACCTTATACCCACTTGGTTCAGGACACGGTCTATGGTGTCAGTCCCCACTAGGCTGACTACGTCACACCTAGCCCAAGTAGTGTCTTTCTCGTCCTTTGGATTTCTAATTACTCTCATGTATTTAAGAGACTCACACTCTTATCATGATATGCTCTGGCCAGAGGCTTTGAGTAACAATCCGACGATAGGCCTGGGTATACATCTCCTCGCAAGGAGTGGTGAATCCTTTGTAGGCTGTTCAAACATCTTCGGGCACTTCGGCTTATACCCGATCATCCTGGGTCCACACCTCCTTGGAGATGCTTGCTTAAGATGTCAAAGTATAAGTCTCCATGACCAAGATGACTTGAACACCGCAAGTCAAAGGAACATCGCACTTAAGCCGCAGTAAGATCTTCATTGACATATCTACATGTAGATTCCCATATGAAGTCTTACAGCTAGTCACTCCAATGAACTAGTTCCCTTAACTAGCATCCATGTTTATCTCCGGACATCCCAATGTCACCAGCTAGTGAGAATCAGCTGATTAGAGAATAACCCATGCTAGTCTCAGCAGAATTGATAGTGTCCGTTTTTATCAATTCATCGACTAGGGATAATTTCAATACTTCACAATTGCACATTAGAGATAATCACTAGTTGTGATCCCATCACAAATTCTCTTATGCTGTGAGTTGTATTGCGGACATTCAGTAGTGAGTTTAAGATCCCAATCAAATACACAAAACATGTATACTCAAATAGTGAATTATCATTTATTAAAATAAATGTTTACATCATAAGGCGATTGCCTTAGGACACTTCTCTCATATCACTAACAAACTCCCACTTGGCCTAATGTCAATCGCTATGGTATCCAATACCACAAGCTCTTACATGCCCCTCAAACTTGTTTTGAGGCAAGGCCTTAGTTAAAGGATCCGCTAAATTCCTTTCAGTGGGGTTTTTCTCAATTTGTATTCATTCCTACTTATAATCTCTCTGATCAGATGATAGCGGCGAAGCACGTGTTTGGATTGTTGATGAGACCATGGTTCCTTTGCTTGTGCAATAGCTCCATTGTTGTTGCAGTAAACCGGCACTGCACCATCAATGGTTGGAACCTCATCAAGTTTCGAGACAAACTTCTTGATCCAAACTGCTTCCGTGGTATAATCCGCTACGGTGTCTTGTTTGGAACTTTTCCAACTTACTGCGCTTCCGTTCAATGTATATACGTATCCAGACTTCGATTTGGAGTCATCCTTATCTGTCTGGAAACTGGCATCTGTATACCCACGTATTACCATATCTCCTTCCCCATATATTAGGAACACATCCTTTGTTCTTCTTAAGTACTTAAGGATTGTCTTGACAGCCGCCCAATGACCCATTCCTGGATCCGACTGGTATCTGCTTGTGACACTCAAAGCATATGATACATCGGGCCTTGTACATAACATAGCATACATGATAGATCCTATTGCGGATGCATAGGGAATCTTATTCATGCAAATCCTCTCGTCTTCTGTGCGCGGACACATAGACTTTGAAAGGTTGATCCCATGCCTGATGGGAATGTAACCTTTCTTGGATTCCGACATGCTAAACCCTTTTAGCACTCGGTCTATGTACGTAGACTGCGAAAGACCAAGCAACCGTTTTGATCTATCTCTATAGATTCTAATCCCAAGGATATAGGTTGCTTCTCCCAGGTCTTTCATGGAGAAAGTTTTGGACAACCAAATTTCAACTGTCTGTAAAACTGATAAATCGTTTCCTATAAGTAATATGTCATCGACATATAATACTAGGAATACGACCGCACTCCCACTAACCTTCTTGTACACACAAGGTTCGTCAGGATTTTGTGAGAAATCAAACTCTTTGATTATCTCATCAAAACGGATGTCCCAGCTCCTGGATGCTTGCTTCAGTCCATATATGGATCGTCGAAGCTTGCATACTTTGGTTTTATCAACCGATGTGAAACCTTCAGGTTGTATCATGTATACGTCCTCAAGTAGGTTTCCATTAAGGAAAGCTGTTTTCACATCCTTTTGCCATATCTCATAATCACAATGAGCTGCTATGGCTAGGAGTATCCGAATGGATTTAAGCATAATTACCTTCCATGTCGGTTTTCTTCTTGAAAACCCACTTGCACCCTATGGGCTTAATCCCTTCAGGTGGGTTAATCAAGTCCCATACTTGATTTTCGTACATGGAATCCATTTCCGACTTCATGGCCTCAAGCCATTTGTCCCTTTCTGAACTTTTCAGGACATCTTCATAACTGATAGGTTCGTCATCGCCAATGAGTAACACGTCGTTCGATTCACTTACGAGAAATCCGTATCTCTCTGGAATATTGCGTGTCCTATCAGACCTACGAAGAGGTGGTGTAGTTTTAGGTTCAACTGATAGCTCATCACTATGAATTATCGGTTGTGGGCCTAGACTAGGTGTCTCTGTAATGTCTATTGGAGTTTCTTGAACTTCATCAAGTTCAATCCCACTCCCACTGTTTTCTTGTAAAAGAAACTCTTTCTCTAGAAATACAGCATGCCTTGAAACAAACACCTTTTGTTCCAAGGGATGATAGAATTGGTAGCCCTTCGTTTCCTTAGGGTATCCAATAAATAGACATTTATCAGACTTAGCATCCAATTTGTCTGATACAACCCGCTTCACATAAGCAGGACAACCCCATATCTTAAGGTGAGTTAAGTGAGGTTTCTTACTATTCCAAATCTCATATGGAGTAGTAGAGACTACCTTAGTCGGGACTCTGTTTAGTAAATAAACAGCTGTCTTTAGTGCATAGCCCCAAAAGGATTTTGGAAGAGTTGCATGATTCATCATAGACCTAACCATGTCCATCAAGGTTCGGTTGCGCCTCTCAGATACACCATTATGCTGTGGTGTATACGGCGGAGTCCATTGGGACAATATCCCATTGTCCCTTAGATAATCTTGAAACTCTTGACTTAAGTATTCACCACCTCGATCGGATCGAAGTATCTTAATACTTTTGCCAAGCTGTTTCTCTACTTCATTTCTGAACTCTTTGAATTTCTCAAAGGCTTCAGATTTGTGTTTCATCAAGAACACATACCCGAATCGTGAGTGATCATCGATGAAGGTGATGAAGTAGCTATAGCCTCCTTGTGAAAGAGTTGACATTGGTCCACATACATCGGTATGTATTAGACCAAGCAATTCTCCCACTGGATTACCTTTTCCGGGAAAGGGTAATTTGGTCATCTTGCCTTTTAAGCATGATTCGCATGTATCAAATGAACCGGGTTCAAATGATTCCAAAATTCCACATCGGTGTAATTCGGTCATGCGTTTCTTACTTATATGGCCAAGACGACAGTGCCACGTGTAGGAGTCTATTCGATTATCTATTCGAGCACGTTTGTTGCTAACTTCGATATTGAAAACGTCACTGGATAAATCTAACGTGTAGATGCCATTGCACAAAGTTCCATTCCCATAAAGAACGCCATTTAAAGTTATGTAACAACAATTGTTACTGAAAGTTAAATGATAACCTTTTTCATTCAAACATGAAATAGATACAATGTTCTTTATTAATGATGGAACAAAATAACAATTATCCAATTCTAAGACACGTCCAGTGGGGAGCTTTAGCAAATAGGTTCCGATGGCAACGGCAGCAATCTTTGCTCCATTTCCAACTCGCATATTTGCTTCTCCTTTGACAAGTCTTCTTCTATTCCTTAGCCCCTTTATGTCATTACATATCTGTGAGCCACACCCAGTATCAAGTACCCAGGTATTTGAGGAAATAGAGTGACATTCAATAACGAAGATACCTAAAGAAGATGGGGCATCGGATGCCTTCTTCTTCAAGGACTCAAGATAAACCTTGCAGTTTCTTCGTCAGTGACCCTCCTTGCCACAGTGATGGCAAGTTCCTTTTGGTTTCTTTTCAGTTTTCTTGGCCTTTTTCTTCTTCCCTTTATTCTGTTCTTTGGCCTTCCTCTTAGAACCTTTCTTCGAGGATCCAACTAACAGTATTGTCTTCTGATCCTGCTTTACAGAAGGCTCTACAGTCTTCAGCAGGTTGAGCAACTCTGGAAACTGGTCTAGAGTTGCATCTTTAGAAGGACGGTTGGGAAGTTGTTCTTCAAGGACATAAGCAAGCTTTTCTGCCTTGAGGACTATCCTTAGGTTTCGAAGCCAGTCCATGAAGTTCGGCCCAGTCAGTTTATTGGTGTCCAAAATGGAACGCAAGTTTATGTAAGACATGATCGAGTGATTATCTTAGAAATACAAATTGAGATTATGTGAGAAGATTGATAAAGAATGTATCAACATACACAAATTAAATCCTATTTATTTTACGAATTGAGTCACCCTTATTATCAATTCGGGAGATCGTAGGAATATCTCCAAATAGGTTGATATCCAACCATAGATAAGAACCACCATGGCTGTGGCCATCAAGTTTTCTTAGCTATGAAGGTAGGTAATTATACCGATTACATATCACATATATGTAACTATCACGTTATGCTATCAACTAATTGAATGTTTGCATAAATCATTGGGTTGTTAACTCATTAACAAGTATGCATCATATACATAGCACCCAACTGCACCTCTCTTTACATCGACCTTGGCTGTGGCACAACAAATCGATGCTCCAAGCTTAAGGCTGACCCATTAATCAAGAAATAGTTTTAATATGGTTGGAGCTCATTCAACCGTTTAGTCAGGCTTGGATGTGTCCAACAACCAAAACTAAGGATTGACCTCTGACTCCAACTATATTATTCATAAACTAATTCCATGGTTTGAACATGTTAAGGTTCAAGTCGGGCATGGATGTGTCCATCAACCCAATCGAGAAACAAAACTCCGATTCTAACCATATTAATGGAAGGTGTTGGCCTTAATATTTTGTAAGGGGTTTTGGTCTCATCTTTTCCTTTTAATGCACATTCATGACATATGTCATGACTAACGATTTCCTTAATAAAGTATGTATGTGACTTAATTTATCAAGTCTCATGAATTGAATTAGGGNTTGACTTTGCCATAGACCTTGACTAAGGGCACTTCCTTACTCCTCAGCTTCTTGATTTCCCTGTCCAAAATCTGGATGGGTCTGCTCTCATAGCTTAGGTCCTCTTGCACTTGCACCATCTGTGGCTCGATCACTTGGTCCATATTTGGGATACACTTTTTCAGCAGGGACACATGGAATACGTTATGGGTAGCTGACATCTCTGGAGGCAGCTCTAGCTCGTATGCCACCTTACCAACTCTTTTCAGAATCAGGTACGGCCCCACATAGCGCAGACTTAACTTTCCTTTCTTTCCAAATCTTGTCACCCCCTTCATAGGAGCCACCTTCAGAAACACCCAATCTCCAACATTAAACTACAGGGGTCTACGCCGGACATCGGCATAACTCTTCCGGGTCGCTGGTGTTCTGCCTTTACTTGCTGGCAAGTTAGGCATGTACCAACATGCTGCGCCACATCTCTCTTCATGTCGGACCACCAGAATTTCTCCTTCAGGTCTTGATACATTTTGGTGGATCCCGGACGCATCGAATAAGGGAAAATTCTTCCACTCAAGGAACCGATAATATTACTAACATGATTATGTGTACTTTATTCACGGCTTCTTAATTGCTTATATCCTTGATGATATAAGTGACATACATGATTGTCATAGTTGAGCTAGTGTCATTAATAGCCCTATGATGTAATTATATGCATATATCATAATTATATACTTATTATAATTATGGGTAAACATAATAATAGTATGGTTCCGAAATATTAGTTCACAACATGAGCTATGAATTATATTAGTTAATGGTTATTATATGATAAGTGGGATCATATTTATTATTTTACCATAAAATAACTTAAGGTAATCTTATATATTATATATAAGATAATAGTGAAACATAGTTGATAATACTAATATTTATAATTAGTATGAAAATATAGTGGACACATAATCTATAATAGGTGTTAATATAATTAGGACACTACCCTATGCGTATCATTTTAGGTTATACCGTATGACTTATACCATTAACTATATTAGTATTAGTATAATGGAACTAATACTATACGCTAACATAGGTGAGAGTATTATAATCTTATGTATGTAGGCTATCATATAATTCCCTACATGAGACTATATTATAGGTTATACATAATATCATAAATTATAATTACTTATCATATAAATTATAGGTATAATACCTATAATTGCTTATGGAATATATGTATAGGTGGAGATGATACATGTCAACCTGTATGTAGGCTCATATCAAGAACCTATATGATAGGTGAATTATGGCAATACTTATATGATAAGGAATTAGTATTATAATTATATTTATAATAATCTGATATTAGTACACCCTCTCATATTATTACCATTCGCTTTATATGATATAATATAATTATGTTATATGATTGATAACTAATATACTGTACAGGTTATATAACATTATGTTAATACTAGGTTCACCTTAATTACTAATATTACGATGGCGCTCAATTAATACCATGTTTATGAACATAAGGTTGAGTCACACTTATGACTAATTGTATTATGACTAACTTAGACCCAAGGTATAAGGTAGGATACTTATACATGATTGTCTTATGATGTGACTTAAGATAGGTTATAATATAAGGTATATTGAGCATCAGGTCAGGCGATGAAGTAGTCTCGTTAAGTCGGTTACTCTGTCTTCTAGCCATACTTTTCTTCATAAAAGACAAGTATGGTCAATATCAGTTTCTTTTCTACCCCTATATTATTCTAAATATTTAATTCCTAAAATAAGATAAAGTATCATTCATCGTTACATATCGTAACGTACATTTCATCATAAATATCATTCATACTGGCATACCTTAAAATCATAAAACATCTTCCTACTATAAGATATGTAAAGAGGTACTTACTTGGAAGCTGCAGGAAGAGGGCTTGATGTGTGTAGTAGTGAGATGGTTACTGCTCTGATACCAACCTGTAACGCCCGTTTTTTTTTTCATAAGCGGCGTTACGTTAACATGCTTAGGGCATGTAGACATCATAAGGCAGCGGAATAACTTTAACTTATACATGCCCTGTTACCATTCTTAACATAATGACATAGGAACCTTAGCATATTAACTTTGAACTTAAGCATCATATCATATCATGTCGTACGTAACATCATATCATAAGGTTCCATAGGTCATTATTCAAACATATAAGTAACCAAGGTGAAGTTCTAGCATAAACAGTAAACATAGAGTTTCCTGGGCCAAGTCACTACTACACACATACGTTCTTGCCCTCCTGCTGCTTCCATCATTGTCCCCTTGAATGATCTGCGGTATAAGGAAATAAGACTATAAGCACACAGGCTTAGTAAGACTCTTTCCTACTCACAAAAACCATTCATCGTTCATCATCTCATAATGAGCACATGAAACTTTAACATACTTGGTGCTCTACTTAAAACATAACATCTTAAATCACTTTAGCATGACATGCACATAAACATGGTAAACATTCTAAGCATGGCATCATACATGGCATAAACATAAACATAGTGAACATCCTAAACATAACATGATACATGGCATAAACATGAACATAGTAGACCTTCTAAGCATGGCATAATTCATGGCATAAACATAAACACAGTAGACATTCTAAGCATGGCATAATTCATGGCATAAATCATAAAAATAGTAGCATGGCATCTTTCATGGCATAAATCATAAACATAGTAGCATGGCATCTTTCATGGCATAAATCATAAACATAGTAGCATGACATCTTTCATGGCATAAATCATAAACATAGTAGCATGACATCTTTCATGGCATAAATTATAAACATGGTAGCATGGCATAATACCTATCATAGCATATGAACATCTTCCTAACATAATCATGGCATAGATCATTCATTCTCATGCATACTTCTTAACATGAAACGTAAGCATAAAATCTTATCATCATAGCATAATGCATAACATGAATGGATGCATGAGTGGAATACATATACATAAGGGATGCTTAACTTTTTAAAACATACTTTTAATTTGCTTAAACATAATCATCATAACATCATTTGGGGTCCCCGGCTTGTACCACATACATACATCATAGCGCGCATCCCTAGCAAGTCCGAGGTCGCGAGCCCCAACCTACTAGGGTAAGGACAACATAGTCGGTAGTCCCCGAACCGATGCGTTCTTAAGGTGCCCATCCCTGTTGCACAGCTCCGGTAGTGCCAGAACCGTGGACAGCTTCGGTAGTCCAAAACCGGGGCATTCTTAAGGTACCCATCCCTTGGACCCATACTTCGGTCCGGTACAAGCCCATACATAAAGTAAAAATACTTTTCATGCTTCATCATTCATAAGCCATTCATGGCATCTTTAACATAGCATAACTTGTTACGGCCCGGCCCGTCTACCGACCCATTTATCGGTCCTCACGACCGTCGTACCATCGACCATCGACCGTGCCGTTTAGCATATTTATGCCTTAAAGACATAAGCATCATCTTTCATTCATTCATCATACTTAAACTTCATTCATCATTTTCATTCATAAACATGGCATATCATTCATAAACATGGCATATCATTCATAAACATGGCATATCATTCGTGAACATGGCATATCATTCATAAACATGGCATATCATTCATAAACATGGCATATCATTCGTAAACATGGCATATCATTCTTAAACATGGCATATCATTCATAAACATGACATATCATTCGTAAACATGGCATATCATTCGTAAACATGGCATATCATTCATATCATGAACCTAACATATCATAGCATCATTTTTATCGTGATCATAACCCTATCATTCTTAGCATGACATCATTCATATCCTGAACATAAACTTATCGTACTTATCATGGCAACACATAAACATGTACTTGAAGTTAAAGGCTCAACCCTACCCTTGGGTCCTTGAGGTTGGCCGAAGCATATGGGGTCTCTAGGGTAATCCAAAAATTCCCAGAAATTATACTTACCCTCCACACATCATAAGGGAACATAAATTAACATTATCAAGATTTTTGTCTTAATTATAGACTTTTAAATCATGGTGGCCGAAACCCTTATACTTAGGGTTCTTAGTTTTGTTTCTTTCATGTTGGCCGAAACCCTAGGGTGTCCTAGGGTACTCCAAAAATTCCCAAAAATTATAGTTAACCTATAAACATCATAAGGGAACATTAAATAACATTATCATAATTTTTAGCATAATTATAGACCTGTAAAACATGGTGGCCGAAACCCTTAAACTTAAGGTTCTTAGTTTTGTTTCTTTCATGTTGGCCGAGACCCTAGGGTGTCCTAGGGTACTCCAAAAATTCCCAAAAAATATACTTAAACTCTACACATCATAAGGGAACATTAAATAACATTATCATGATTTTTAGCATAATTATAGACGTGTAAAACGTGGTGGCCGAAACCCTTAAACTTAAGGTTCTTAGTTTTGTTTCTTTCATGTTGGCCAAAACCCTAGGGTGTCCTAAGTTGCTCCAAAAATTCCCAAAAATTGTACTTAACCTCTACACATCATAAGGGAACATTAAATAACATTATCATGTTTTTTAGCATAATTATAGACCTGTAAAACATGGTGGCCGAAACCCTTAAGCATGAGGGTCTTGGTTTTCTTTCCTTTCAACATCAAATTCGAAAACTAACCAATATATCATGCTAAAAATCATGGAAATCATAGGGAACTATTATACCATAGGTGAGGGAGTCTTACCTTGGGTTTCTTGATTTTTCGAACCTTAGAAGAGAAGAAAATGGTAAGATCTTGGGATACTAGAGCCCCCTTGTCCTTGTATGCTTGTGAAGACCTTAGATCTAGGAGATGGAACCTTGGTGGAAGCTTTTCCAAGGGGAAAACCTTTTCTTGGTGCTCGGCAAGAATGAGGGGAGGAAGGGGTTCGAATATGCAAGTTATGGGAAGAAGAGGTAACCCCCAAAACCCCCCTTTAATAGCCCATTAAGAAGGTAAATGAAGAGTCTCTCCATGACTCTTCATCTTCTTCTTAATCTTAGCCTACATCCACTTCATTTTATCATAGAAATCCCTTGCTAGGTGAGTTGGTTAAGGCATACATGGTTGTACAAGAGGTCCAAGGTTCAATCCTTGGCTCATGCACCTTATTTTTATTTTATTTTGATTTCATTTATTTTATTATTTCTATTTCCTAAATTCCAAAAATCCTCCTAAAATCACCCATAATTATGCTAATATTCCTAAATAAAATTCTTTTATATTAATATTAATTTTACCTAATTTATATTAATTTTACCTAATTAATACCCATTTTTGGAGCTCATTTAAAGCTCATTGGTACTTAGTTTTCTCAATTTAAATGAGAAAACATGGATTTTCTAGGCCAAAGTTCTCCTTAATATTTCTAGGTCCCTTGGAAAATTATATAAACATGCTTAATATTTTAAGAAAATATTAAGAGAATTTTTCGGATCGTTACATTTTCTTCCTTACTTACTTATATCATTGCGTATGAATCTAACATTGCAGCGGAAATGAAACATAACTAAAAGCATATGCAACGATAAGGAAGTGATAACGGCATATAACATCTAATAGCATCCATACTTAAATAGACTCCAAAAGAACTAGCAAGTATCATGCATAAAGAAACAACATATGTCTTATTAGAAATAAGAACTAAGTCTATAGATAGCACTAAAGTGGATCGATCAGTCAAGTCACCACCACACACATTAGCCCTTCCTGCAGCTTCCCTTTCTTTAGAAATTTCTATGTTGATCTGCAACATAAGCAACCAAACTATAAGTATAAAACTTAGTAAGCTCTTTCCTACTCACTAAATCCGTATATCGCATGCATTTTAAAACATATAACATTTCATGGATAGCATAAAATTCATAAGGCACATAAGATACATGAAGACATATAAACATAGAACATGTGCATTTCAAAACATTAGGATGCTCTTTGGAAAACATACTAAATAATACTTTAAAATCATATACATCATCTTCTTTGGGGTCCCCGGCTTTGTACCCATTCTTTCTTTTGCGCGCATACCCCTATGTAGGATGCGAGGTAGCTAATCCCGACCTACAGGGGTCTACATTCTAGGCTTACTATCTTTCAGCCTAGGGACAGCTTCGGTAGTCCAGAACCGTGGATCTTTTTCAAGACCCGGTACAAGCCATTCTTTAAAGTAAAATACATATATTCATTCTTTTCTTTTCTTTCTATCTTTCATATAGAACATGCATTCCTTTCTTTCTTTCTTTCTTTCTTTCATATTGCATGTACTATAGACATTCAATCATTCATAATCATAAGCATACTTTCATATATAGAACATGCATTCTTTGTTTCTTTCATATTGCATGTACTATAGGCATTCAATCATTCATAAACATAGGCATACTTTCATGGCATAATCATTAGCATAAATAGCAAGATATGGAAGGACCTTTCTTTTAACACATGTAAGTGAAGCAACCATCATGCTAGTTTCATCAATACATCATACTTATAACATGCTTGTCTTAATTAAGGCAATATGTTAGTTTAATCTTTCTTTTCTCATCTTAATACATGCTGGCCGAAACTTCATAGCAAGGATATCATAGCATAAGAGTCATATAATCATGGAAATAAAATCATACATTACATAAGAGGTCATTTACAAGTACACTAGTAGTCTAGACTTCACTAAACACTAGTTTAGGTGCATGAATTGTACTTGAACTTATTCTTAGCCTTTATTCTAGTAATTGGCCAAAATTCACAGTATGTATAACATGGTATAAAAGTTCAAATAACATGTAAACAAAAATATATTTTACCATTAAGGTCATATACAAGCATAAAGGTAGTCTAGGCTTCATTAAATACTAGTTTAGGGGCATGCTTTGTACTTGGACCTATTCTTAACCCCTATTCTTGTAATTTGTTGAAACTCACAGTAGGGATTTCATAGCATAATCATTCACCTAACATGGGAATAAAAGCATATTTTTCATAAGAATTCATTCACAAGTGCAAAAGTAGTTTGTACTTCACCAAACACTAGTCTAGGTGTATGATCTAGAGTTCTACTTGGATTATTATGCATATGGGTACATGTAACATTTTTCTAAACATCAATACATAGAATGAAGTATGAGTTTAGGCTCAAACAACATAGACAAGGTACTGACCCTAAGGTATAAATTATTTCCATCATGAAATAAAACACCCAATCACATGCATATCACTTGATTTAACCATAACTTCATGAAGGTCTATAAAAATCTGTTTTAAGGCATAATTTAAGGTCCCTTGGCCAAATGTTACAGCGGTCCCTTAGCATAGATTCCACAAAATTTCGTGGCCTAAAACATTTATATAGCAAGGAAACAATCATTAGAACAATAGCCTACTTCATGCATCAACATTTATCCATTTCATGACTTGGCCGAATTCTTCCAAGTCCTTTACATCATGGAGGGCATTCAAACACCATGTATCCATCATATATTCATTACAAAAAGCTAGTAACAATTTCATGAACTCTTCCTTTAAGTTTTGGACATAGAAAAGGGGGTACCCCTTTATGGCCAAAACTTCCCTCAAGGATTTCTTCCATTTTCTTTCACCCAACATCACAAGCAACATAAAAATCATAAAAACACATAAAAAGCCATTATGTTGTAGGTGAGGGAGTCTTACCACTTGTTCTTATGTTCCCAAAAGATCTCCAAATTTTGGAGAAGAAAAGACCTCTTAAACTCTAGCACTCCTCTTGTTCTTCTCTTCTTTTGGTCCGGTTTTCTCTAGGAGGTGAAGGACTTGAAAATGGTAGCAAGGGGACCAAGGATTTCGGTGAGGAAGATGAGGAAGGAGAAGAGTTTGGTGGAGAGAAAAGGGGAAGGTTTCTTGGTCGAAATGCATTAGGCATTTCCTCCTCTTCATGGCCTTTTATGATGAGTAAAGAGGCAAGCACCTCTTTAATGGTGTCTCTTCATCTTCTTTGTGTCTCTTCATCTTCTTTCCCACTTATCTACAATTCCCCATCCTCTTCTAATAGCACTCCCTTGCTAGGTGACTTGGTTACATGAATATTATTAAGGCTTTGCTTTCCTTTGAGGTCCAAGGTTCAATCCTTGGTACCCCCTCTTCTTTTTGCTTTCTCTTCCTTTTATTATTTCTTTTTTTTTCCAAGCCCGCATAACCAAAGCCCACCTAGAGAATGCTACTTATTTAATTCATACACATGCATATTTATATCATTATTCATTCATTCATGTGCATGATGTCAAGCATAATATTAATGTAGCATATAAACATAATTACCACACATCCACTACGTGTCAAGATAATGTCTAACATTTCTTTATTCGCAACTTTTCTCCCTAAATTCATAATATTATTCTTGGCCACATGTTCCATTATTACTACACTAGAGTGGAAAATTTGGGGCGTTACAATCCACCCTCCCTTCTGAAAAGTTCATCCTCGAACTTAAAATAACTCGGGTGGATGCCATTGTTTCTCTCGAAGGCAGGGTTGTTAAAAACTTGCTATCTAGAACTTGTAAGGTTATGTCTATCTTCTTAACATGTATCATGGAGATATAGGAATGCGTTGCCCTAATATCAAATAAAACAGTAGCATGCTGACTGTAAATAATTATCTGACCTGTGACAATGGTGGAAGCATTTGTCGCATCCTCCTTTGTAAGAGAAAATACCCTTGCGCTCGTAGTAGCAGGCAGGGCCTCCAATCGGCCTTGACTTAATTGAGGACCTTCTAGTGTGGCTTGCATATAGTGCAGTTGTGCAGGAGCATTCTGATACTGCATCTGCTGCTGAGAAGGTGTCGGGGCCTTGGCAGGACAGGCGAAGGCCTTGTGTCCCTCTTGTCCGCATGTGAAGCACTTGTTTGTACCCATGCGGCATTCTCCAGGATGCGTGTTTCCACATTTTGCGCACGGGGTGTACTTGGGCTTCTTATTTGCTGGGTCGCCGTTAGAATTGTTCCACATTTTCTTATCATTGCGGTCCCCCTTCCATCTAGTACCCGCGTGCTGAGGCTTCTGACCTCCTGAGGGGGCTTGGCTCTTGCTTTCAGTTGGCGTCTTCCTTTGCTGATTTATGTTGTTCAGATAGTGCTCGGTGATCAAAGCACTGCTAAACAGCTCCTCGACGGTCTGCGGTCGGTTAACTCCGCCGGCCACGTTCAGAGCTATCTCCGGTCATAACATCCTCAGCATAAGGCGGACCTTTTCTTTCTCTGTCTAACCAACTCAGGACATAGGCGAGCCAGTCGGGTGAACCTCTTGACGGCTTCGCTGACGGATAGGTCACCTTGTCGGAATTCCGTGAATTCATCATAATGTTTGTTGGTGACCCGTATGTGGAAGAACTCCTTGAAGAATTTCGTCTCAAAGTCTGTCCACTTCATCCGGTTTACGGGTCTCTTGGCCTTGACCCTCTCCCACCACATTCTAGCATCGCCAGAGAGGCAGAACGACGCACATTTTATCTTCTCATGCTCCGACCAATCTAGCAGCTCCATAGTACTCTCCATGGTCTTAAACCAGACCTGTGCATCCCATGGCTCGCAAGCACCCGAGAAGGACTCCGGCTTCAGCCTCTACCACTGGATTAAATAGGCTTCCGGTCGCATTCCGGTGGCAGGGCCTGTCGGGGGTGCTACAGATATCACAGTCTGGTTTGGTGGTGGAGTGGTAGTGTTTCCCTATTGAGTCATCAGGGTGTCGATGGTCTGCTGTTGTTCGGAGATCTGACGCTGAAGTTCTGCGACTATGTGCGTCAGGTCAGGCTGGGGTGCAGTTTCGTTTGTTCTGGTACTTCTTCTAGCCATGCTATCTTCACGAAATAACACATAGGCTAGTATAAAGTTACTGTCATTTTCTCCTATTATCTATCACTTAGGTATATCACGTACAAGAAAATATTTTTATTCTACTAATATCTCTTTCTAGATGTTCTTACATCTTAAATTTTATGTAGTCTTCTTGCTCTGCTGTTTAAACATTTTACAACAATAAGATAGTATAAGATCATTTTCATCATTTTCATGTATATACATGCATTTGTATCTTTTTCATTATAAGGTACGGTAAGGTACTACCTTAGGTTTCCATTCATATACATCTTAAATCATTGTCATTACAAGGCATGATAAGGTATCTTCCCAGTTTTATCCAAGGTAAAATCATACATATCATGCACCATACTTGCATAATTCAGTTATCAATATAAACATGAAATAAGGCAAGTATAGAATTTCTTACTTGGAAGCGGCAGGAGGCAGGCTTGATGTGTGTGTAGTGAGATGACAAACTGCTCTGATACCATACTGTAACGCCTCGCCCCTTACCGTTAGGCGGCGGCGTTACCTTTAACCTTTTTTTTCCTTACTTACTTATATCATTGCGTATGAATCTAACATTGCAGCGGAAATGAAACATAACTAAAAGCATATGCAACGATAAGGAAGTGATAACGTCATATAACATCTAATAGCATCCATACTTAAATAGACTCCAAAAGAACTAGCAAGTATCATGCATAAAGTAGCAACATATGTCTTATTAGAAATAAGAACTAAGTCTATAGATAGCACTAAAGTGGATCGATCAGTCAAGTCACCACCACACACATTAGCCCTTCCTGCAGCTTCCCTTTCTTTAGAAATTTCTATGTTGATCTGCAACATAAGCAACCAAACTATAAGTATAAAACTTAGTAAGCTCTTTCCTACTCACTAAATCCGTACATCGCATGCATTTTAAAACATATAACATTTCATGGATAGCATAAAATTCATAAGGCACATAAGATACATGAAGACATATAAACATAGAACATGTGCATTTCAAAACATTAGGATGCTCTTTGGAAAACATACTAAATAATACTTTAAAATCATATACATCATCTTCTTTGGGGTCCCCGGCTTTGTACCCATTCTTTCTTTTGCGCGCATACCCCTATGTAGGATGCGAGGTAGCTAATCCCGACCTACAGGGGTCTACATTCTAGGCTTACTATCTTTCAGCCTAGGGACAGCTTCGGTAGTCCAGAACCGTGGATCTTTTTCAAGACCCGGTACAAGCCATTCTTTAAAGTAAAATACATATATGCATTCTTTTCTTTTCTTTCTTTCTTTCATATAGAACATGCATTCCTTTCTTTCTTTCTTTCTTTCATATTGCATGTACTATAGACATTCAATCATTCATAATCATAAGCATACTTTCATATATAGAACATGCATTCTTTCTTTCTTTCATATTGCATGTACTATAGGATTCAATCATTCATAAACATAGGCATACTTTCATGGCATAATCATTAGCATAAATAGCAAGACATGGAAGGACCTTTCTTTTAACACATGTAAGTGAAGCAACCATCATGCTAGTTTCATCAATACATCATACTTATAACATGCTTGTCTTAATTAAGGCAATATGTTAGTTTAATCTTTCTTTTCTCATCTTAATACATGCTGGCCGAAACTTCATAGCAAGGATATCATAGCATAAGAGTCATATAATCATGGAAATAAAAACATACATTACATAAGAGGTCATTTACAAGTACACTGGTAGTCTAGACTTCACTAAACACTAGTTTAGGTGCATGAATTGTACTTGAACTTATTCTTAGCCTTTATTCTAGTAATTGGCCAAAATTCACAGTATGTATAACATGGTATAAAAGTTCATATAACATGTAAACAAAAACATATTTTACCATTAAGGTCATATACAAGCATAAAGGTAGTCTAGGCTTCATTAAACACTAGTTTAGGGGCATGCTTTGTACTCGAACCTATTCTTAACCCCTATTCTTGTAATTTGTTGAAACTCACAGTAGGGATTTCATAGCATAATCATTCACCTAACATGGGAATAAAAGCATATTTTTCATAAGAATTCATTCACAAGTGCAAAAGTAGTTTGTACTTCACCAAACACTAGTCTAGGTGTATGATCTAGAGTTCTACTTGGATTATCATGCATATGGGTACATGTAACATTTTTCTAAACATCAATACATAGAATGAAGCATGAGTTTAGGCTCAAACAACTTAGATAAGGTACTGACCCTAAGGTATAAATTATTTCCATCATGAAATAAAACACCCAATCACATGCATATCACTTGATTTAACCATAACTTCATGAAGGTCTATAAAAATCTGTTTTAAGGCATAATTTAAGGTCCCTTGGCCGAATGTTACAGCGGTCCCTTAGCATAGATTCCACAAAATTTCGTGGCCTAAAACATTTATATAGCAAGGAAACAATCATTAGAACAATAGCCTACTTCATGCATCAACATTTATTCATTTCATGACTTGGCCGAATTCTTCCAAGTCCTTTACATCATGGAGGGCATTCAAACACCATGTATCCATCATATATTCATTACAAAAAGGTAGTAACAATTTCATGAACTCTTCCTTTAAGTTTTTGGACATAGAAAAGGGGGTACCCCTTTATGGCCAAAACTTCCCTCAAGGATTTCTTCCATTTTCTTTCACCCAACATCACAAGCAACATAAAAATCATAAAAAACACATAAAAAGCCATTATGTTGCAGGTGAGGGAGTCTTACCACTTGTTCTTATGTTCCCAAAAGATCTCCAAATTTTGGAGAAGAAAAGACCTCTTAAACTCTAGCACTCCTCTTGTTCTTCTCTTCTTTTGGTCCGGTTTTCTCTAGGAGGTGAAGGACTTGAAAATGGTAGCAAGGGGACCAAGGATTTCGGTGAGGAAGAGGAGGAAGGAGAAGAGTTTGGTGGAGAGAAAAGGGGAAGGTTTCTTGGTCGAAATGCATTAGGCATTTCCTCCTCTTCATGGCCTTTTATGATGAGTAAAGAGGCAAGCACCTCTTTAATGGTGTCTCTTCATCTTCTTTGTGTCTCTTCATCTTCTTTCCCACTTATCTACAATTCCCCATCCTCTTCTAATAGCACTCCCTTGCTAGGTGACTTGGTTACATGAATATTCTTAAGGCTTTGCTTTCCTTTGAGGTCCAAGGTTCAATCCTTGGCACCCCCTCTTCTTTTTTGCTTTCTCTTCCTTTTATTATTTCTTTTTTTTTTCCAAGCCCGCATAACCAAAGCCCACCTAGAGAATGCTACTTATTTAATTCATACACATGCATATTTATATCATTATTCATTCATTCATATGCATGATGTCAAGTATAATATTAATGTAGCATATAAACATAATTACCACACATCCACTATGTGTCAAGATAATGTCTAACATTTCTTTATTCGCAACTTTTCTCCCTAAATTCATAATATTATTCTTGGCCATATGTTCCATTATTACTACGCTAGAGTGGAAAATTTGGGGCGTTACACGACCATTTCACACATTCTTATTGTATGCGTTGATCCACCATCTAAACATTGACATTGGCCTTCATATGTTACACGCCATCTTACATGCCTCCAGTGTCACCACTCAGGGTCGGGTACGCACCCCCATCTGTCACATCATCACCTCCATCCTTCATCACCACGGTCGCAGCATTACCGTAGGTGAAATGACCGCGATGATCGATTTTGACGAGATAGGATTTAGGAACTTTTCCTTACCTGGTATAGAGGTCTCGACTACCGGGGTTCTGTCATGGAGACGCCAGCGAGCCAGACAGCCGATCGACTCTGACGAGGATGTTGAGGTCGACGTCGGAGACTTGGCAGCCGAGATCCGTGAGCACATAGACGAGCCACCACCACCGACACTGTACGAGAGAGTGACACGGCTCGAGACACAGGTCCAAAGCCTCCAAGAGGAAGTGGAGGCAAATCATGCAGGAGAACTGGAGACAAATCAGGTATATTACTCCGAGTACATGAGCGCCCTTAGAGACGAGAAGGAGACCAGCGACGCACGATATCACGAGATGATGGCGCTATTTCGATCCTAGCAGCCAGGCTCTTCTGATCATCCGGGTCCCTCCTCTTAGAGTTGATTAGCATTGTACTAGTGACTGTTTGACTTACCCTACTCAGTAGGGTTGACTGATGTTTGACTTGTGTGACTGTGCTGGTTCTCTCTTATACCAGCTAACTTATGGATTTGACTAGTTGTTGTTAGGATTATGCTTGGTAGAATAGGGTTACTATATTTTTTCTACTTTAAGTGATTTGAAAAAGCAACTTTTAAAACAGTTCAAAAATTTACTTTACTTAATTTTCAAAATCTTTTTACAATAAATTTTTCGACTTAGTTTTATTTTCAAAAAACTACCCCCTTCAAAACTAGGGCTTTTTCGCAAATAGACTTAGCCTAGGCCCTAACCCTAGAAATATATGCACCTATAGATCTAGAAGCCAGCATCTCACAAGCACCTTAGGATACTGTTGATTGATAACCTAGAAAGGGTTGAGATGCTTAGGTCTTTACCTTAATTCAAGATGCTTTAAGTCAGTGCATCTGCAGTAATTGGGGTACTAAATATAGTAATCAAGTTAAGTGTCAAGCTTAGACAATCTAACTTGAACAGAACACTTAACTCGACTAACCCTAGCGAAAACTACTATTTATAACAGTTAGTAAGTAGCTAATTGGGTTAGACAGGTCCCTACAGAGAACTTAAATGGTTTGATTCAGTTTATCTTGCATTGGTTCAGTACAGCACATTATTCTGTTATATGCAAGTTATTTGTTGTCTTACTATATTGTTTTTTTTTATATATGGCAAAGGGGGAGAGATATGAAAGGAGAGAAACTTTAAATTTTTAAGTTTAAATTTTTAAGCTTAAATTTTTTTCAAAATTTTATCCTTTTTCAAAAATTTTATCCTTTCTTCAAAAAGTACTTACTCACACTTACTCGATTCTTCTCTTTCAAAGTACTTAACCTGTTTTTTTCCAAAACCATTTTCAAAAGTACTTAGTCTAAATTATTTTCAAAATAAAGCATTTTCTAAGTACTTAAACTCAAGCTATCACTAAGTACTCATTTCTAAACTTCCTTAGAAAAGTTTCGAAGTACTAAAGAGATTGAAAAATTTTAAAGTACTTTCAAAAACTCAAAAGAGATGTTTTAGAAACTTTTTGTTTCACTAAGTTATTTTTCTAAAAATTTCTAAGTATAAATTTTTTTGGGGAAAATTTACTTTTGAAAAATCTTCTAAGTTTTGAAAAATTAACTCCATCATGTTGACTTAGAAATTTTTCAAACCCCACGAAACTTTGAAAAACCTAGGGGGAGACTCCTTCCAGGGGAAGGGAACTAGTTTATCATTTATTCTGATTAACTTAACTTTTTGAATCAGGTTGCCATAAATCAAAAAGGGGGAGATTGTTGGTGCAAACAGCACCCAAGTCGAACCTGTGTTTTGATCAATGGCAAAGGGTTCAAAAGTTAAGTCTTATTGGTTATCTAACATGCTGCTTGAGTATGCAGATTGAAGTCCTAGCAAAGGAATGCTAGGCACCTAGCGAAGGAATGCTAGGTACTGAAACCCTAAGTCCTAGCGAAGGACAACTGGGCAACTAGTGAAGGGCTGCTAGGATATGAAGACCTAGCGAAGGACTGCTAGGCACCGAGCGAAGGACAGCTTGGTATCCAAGACCTAGCGAAGGACTGCTAGGCACCTAGCGAAGGGCTGCTAGGATACGAAGACCTAGCGAGGGACTGCTAGGCACCGAGCGAAGGACAGCTTGGTATCCAAGACCTGGCAAAGGAACGTCAGGCAAAAGCCCAACCGAGGAGCCGGTTGGCAACAGGTAAATTCTCCTGAGAGGAGTAGGTGAGGACGCGTTCCCCGTTGAGGGAACAGTAGGCGTCGGTTCGACCTAGGGCTCCATTTTGGAGACCCAAAGTCAGAACCAAGACAGCTAAGGCTGTATAAACCTAATACCTTATTGGTTTATATTGTTTTGGACTAACCCTGGATGCAGGACCGAAGGAACGTGTGTCTACAGCTCAAAATGCCCAAAGGAGAGAGGCAAGTAGCTGAGCAGGGCACCCCCAGTGTCCCGGGCGCCCCCAGTGCCCAGGGTACCCCGCACTCAAGCCAACGAAGCGGATCAACTTCAAGCCAGCGGATCGAGTCAACCCGAGCGCCCCCAACATCCCGGGCGCCCCCGTCAAAGCTCGATCCCGAATTTGGAGGGATCAGAGCTGGCTGATAACCATCATTTTGTTGATTATTTTTGGCTCTAAAATCCATGTTTGATCTACATTTTATATGCTTAAGTTTGCAATTGTATTAGGTTTCATGTATTCCCTTCATTTTGGCTTTTAATTCTAATCTTTGTATATTTGGGATATTTTTGACACTAAATCTGAATATCATTTTGTAGGCTTCAATTGATCATGGACCTAGATCAAATTGGGTCAGACTTGAGTCAGGATTGGATCCAGATCAAAAGGATCAAGCATCGGATTAATAGGAGCCGTCCATTCTAGAGAACGGCTAGATCTGAGCCATCGGTCAACTGTTGGTCGATCCGAGTTCAAGATAGAATCAATCATGACCATAGATCAAGATCTGAAAATTTCAGCCAAATCCGAAGTAATCTGACCGTTGGATCGATCTCAAGATGTTCTAGACCATCCATTCAAGAAAAGGGAAGATCTGGACCATCCGCCACTGGTCTGGTTAATCCGAGCTGGGGACAGGTAGATCAGGACCATTGATTGGGATCTGTGAAGTTTGGTTCAGATCGGAAGAGATTCGACCGTTGGATGAAGCTGAATCGATCGCAGCCATCCGTTACTAATGATCTGTGAGTTCTGGGCTGAGGCTGGGTCAAACCAAAGCTGAACCAAATCCGGCTGAGCTGGGTCAACCCAAGCCAAGAGTGAACCAAATTCGATTAGGCTGAATCTGGACTGAACCAGTGCTGGACCAGACATGGGCTGGCTGAACCAAAGGACCGAACTCAAGTTAAGCTGTGAACTGGCTTGGCTGCTGGAGTGAACCTGAGCTGGGTGAATCGGACTCAAGCTGAAGCTGACTGAACCGAAACTGGCTTGGCTGACCAAACCCAACCGCTGAAGCCGAGCCAAACAAAAGGGACGCACGAAGCTAGGGCACGGCTATCCTCTCGACACCATCTTCTCCGCACAGCGAGGGCGATCGGGGAGAGTGGTTGCCGACGAGGGGTTCCCGTCTCAACCCACCTTCTCTACCTTCACCGCCGACGGTATTCCATCCACTGCATCGCCGCCGGCCGGAGATTGAATCGATCGAGTTTGAGGGGTTCCCGACTCGATCAAAGCTTCTCCATCCGCTTTCCACTTCATTGCCGCCGACCGACAGCTTTCTCTCGGGTTTGAGGGGTTCCCGACTCGAACAAAGCAGTCATCTACATCACCACCGCAGAGCTAGGGTTCAGGGGTTCCGAGCCCTAATCTACCTCGCCGACGACGACCTTGTTTTTCTTCATCAGCAGCTTTTCTTTCTAGAGTTTGTTTTCAGCAATTCCTTTACGGCAGTAGCAATTCTTCAATTCAGTTTAAATTAGCAGTAGTTCATCCGATTCAGCACTTTTCGATTCCAGCAGTTGTTTCCAGTTCAATTCAATTGCAATTTCTTTCCAGCCGCTCTTCTTTCTCAGCATGTCTTCATCAACAATTCTTGCTTCCCAGCAGAGTTTCAATTCTTCGCAGTTGTTTACTTCAGCATTTAAATTACAGCAGTTCTTCAGTTTTCCCAGCTAGTTCTTCCTTCATCAGCAACACCTCGTCAACAGCTACGGCAGCAGCATTTCAACCTTCACTGCAGCTCCTTATCATTCAGTTTTTAGCAGTCGGCAGCCACCTTTCCCAGCAGATCCTTCAAGCAAATTCCATTCCATGTCAAATTGTGTGGGTCATTAAATTTTTGATGTCGTTGCCTTCACAGCAGTTCATCACAGATTCGGCAGCTCCTTCCATGAGCCACCTTGCAATTCAATTGATGCTGGTTGATTTTTCTTTGATTGTTGAATGTTAATTGTGTGTTTGATTGTTTAATATTTGTATTGATGGATCTTCCACAATTCAAATAGCACTTACTTTCTTCATTTTTATTCGTGCCCATATAGTGTTTGGTTAAATGCCTGTTAGAACAATTTCTTTTAATTGTGATGTTTCCTAGTTGTTAAACTCTTGTTTTGTGTTGCTCTTCCTATTACTTTAGGTTTTACGTCTTAAATTACATGCAATTAAGCTAGGTTAGGGTAGATTTCTTCAATGCTGTAGTTCTGCTCTATGTTTAGTTTCGTTAATGTTTAATTTCTAGTTATCCATTTCTTCGCTGCAATTGTAGTTAGGTTAAATTAGATTTTATTACTTGCAATGTCTTTCCTTAATTAGATTAGATTTCATACTTGCTCTGCTATTCATTTCATAGTCATAGCTCTCAAATCCAAAACCCCGTTTCATATCCAAAAACCCAAAAGCAATAAGATACGAACCATGAGACTTATCATGCATTAACTACATTCGTTGGGAGACGACTCGAGTTACTCTATGCTACATTAGTTTAGAGGAATTCGGTACTTAAATTGTATTTGAAACCGTAACGCGACAAAAAACGGTTATCAAATTTGCACTTCTAAAAAATTTTCACAATTATTTTCATGATCTGTATCACCACATGCTTCAAAGTCAACCAATTCAACACTAGGTACCTCTAGAGATTTTTCACAATTATTTTCTACAAAAAATGTATCCACAAGTGTATTACAAACAATAAGATCAATTTGAGGTACCTCTACGCAATTTTTAGAAAAATTTGGAGGAGTGTTTACCTCAAATTGATCTTATTGTTTGTAATACACTTGTGGATACATTTTTTGTAGAAAATAATTGTGAAAAATCTCTAGAGGTATCTAGTGTTGAATTGGTTGACTTTGAAGCATGTGGTGATACAGATCATGAAAATAATTGTGAAAATTTTTTAGAAGTGCAAATTTGATAACCGTTTTTTGTCGCGTTACGGTTTCAAATACAATTTAAGTACCGAATTCCTCTAAACTAATGTAGCATAGAGTAACTCGAGTCGTCTCCCAACGAATGTAGTTAATGCATGATAAGTCTCATGGTTCGTATCTTATTGCTTTTGGGTTTTTGGATATGAAACGGGGTTTTGGATTTGAGAGCTATGACTATGAAATGAATAGCAGAGCAAGTATGAAATCTAATCTAATTAAGGAAAGACATTGCAAGTAATAAAATCTAATTTAACCTAACTACAATTGCAGCGAAGAAATGGATAACTAGAAATTAAACATTAACGAAACTAAACATAGAGCAGAACTACAGCATTGAAGAAATCTACCCTAACCTAGCTTAATTGCATGTAATTTAAGACGTAAAACCTAAAGTAATAGGAAGAGCAACACAAAACAAGAGTTTAACAACTAGGAAACATCACAATTAAAAGAAATTGTTCTAACAGGCATTTAACCAAACACTATATGGGCACGAATAAAAATGAAGAAAGTAAGTGCTATTTGAATTGTGGAAGATCCATCAATACAAATATTAAACAATCAAACACACAATTAACATTCAACAATCAAAGAAAAATCAACCAGCATCAATTGAATTGCAAGGTGGCTCATGGAAGGAGCTGCCGAATCTGTGATGAACTGCTGTGAAGGCAACGACATCAAAAATTTAATGACCCACACAATTTGACATGGAATGGAATTTGCTTGAAGGATCTGCTGGGAAAGGTGGCTGCCGACTGCTAAAAACTGAATGATAAGGAGCTGCAGTGAAGGTTGAAATGCTGCTGCCGTAGCTGTTGACGAGGTGCTGCTGATGAAGGAAGAACTAGCTGGGAAAACTGAAGAACTGCTGTAATTTAAATGCTGAAGTAAACAACTGCGAAGAATTGAAACTCTGCTGGGAAGCAAGAATTGTTGATGAAGACATGCTGAGAAAGAAGAGCGGCTGGAAAGAAATTGCAATTGAATTGAACTGGAAACAACTGCTGGAATCGAAAAGTGCTGAATCGGATGAACTACTGCTAATTTAAACTGAATTGAAGAATTGCTACTGCCGTAAAGGAATTGCTGAAAACAAACTCTAGAAAGAAAAGCTGCTGATGAAGAAAAACAAGGTCGTCGTCGGCGAGGTAGATTAGGGCTCGGAACCCCTGAACCCTAGCTCTGCGGTGGTGATGTAGATGACTGCTTTGTTCGAGTCGGGAACCCCTCAAACCCGAGAGAAAGCTGTCGGTCGGCGGCAATGAAGTGGAAAGCGGATGGAGAAGCTTTGATCGAGTCGGGAACCCCTCAAACTCGATCGATTCAATCTCCGGCCGGCGGCGATGCAGTGGATGGAATACCGTCGGCGGTGAAGGTAGAGAAGGTGGGTTGAGACGGGAACCCCTCGTCGGCAACCACTCTCCCCGATCGCCCTCGCTGTGCGGAGAAGATGGTGTCGAGAGGATAGCCGTGCCCTAGCTTCGTGCGTCCCTTTTGTTTGGCTCGGCTTCAGCGGTTGGGTTTGGTCAGCCAAGCCAGTTTCGGTTCAGTCAGCTTCAGCTTGAGTCCGATTCACCCAGCTCTGGTTCACTCCAGCAGCCAAGCCAGTTCACAGCTTAACTTGAGTTCGGTCCTTTGGTTCAGCCAGCCCATGTCTGGTCCAGCACTGGTTCAGTCCAGATTCAGCCTAATCGAATTTGGTTCACTCTTGGCTTAGGTTGACCCAGCTCAGCCGGATTTGGTTCAGCTTTGGTTTGACCCAGCCTCAGCCCAGAACTCACAGATCATTAGTAACGGATGGCTGCGATCGATTCAGCTTCATCCAACGGTCGAATCTCTTCCGATCTGAACCAAACTTCACAGATCCCAATCAATGGTCCTGATCTACCTGTCCCCAGCTCGGATTAACCAGACCAGTGGCGGATGGTCCAGATCTTCCCTTTTCTTGAATGGATGGTCTAGAACATCTTGAGATCGATCCAACGGTCAGATTACTTCGGATTTGGCTGAAATTTTCAGATCTTGATCTATGGTCATGATTGATTCTATCTTGAACTTGGATCGACCAACAGTTGACCGATGGCTCAGATCTAGCCGTTCTCTGGAATGGACGGCTCCTATTAATCCGATGCTTGATCCTTTTGATCTGGATCCAATCCTGACTCAAGTCTGACCCAATTTGATCTAGGTCCATGATCAATTGAAGCCTACAAAATGATATTCAGATTTAGTGTCAAAAATATCCCAAATATACAAAGATTAGAATTAAAAGCCAAAATGAAGGGAATACATGAAACCTAATACAATTGCAAACTTAAGCATATAAAATGTAGATCAAACATGGATTTTAGAGCCAAAAATAATCAACAAAATGATGGTTATCAACTCCCCCACACTTATTCTTGGGCGTCTCGCACAAGTAAATAAAACTAAAAGAAAATAACATATCTTCCAAACATTACATCCCCTATCAATACTTGAGAGATAATAAAAGAAAATTACTTAAGATCATCAAGTCTCAAGAATCCATGTATTTATGATTCCAAATCTTACATAAGTCAAAAGCATGGTAATTTTATCAACTTGAATAAACTAAGCATGACAAAAACCTCACAAGATGGATATATGCACTGATGCTCACAAAAATAACAGATATGGAAGTGGAGTTCTCTCAAAGCATTCATGACATTGCACTACCATATGCTTGCTTATCTTCTACTTCTCCACTACTATAACATAAGTACACAAATCAAGAGGGCTTTTCAATGAATAATAATGAAACCAAGTGCTACAAGAAAACAAGAATGGTAGATAACAAAGAAGATCATAGAGAGCATGAAAGAAGATCAAAGAAAAGATGAGAGCATCGGGGTAATTAACATGATGTATACAATCAAACAATAGTCCAAGTAAATAACTCAATCAACCTCCAACACTCAAAATTCTCCTTTCACATTCTCAATGCACTACACATCAACAATTTATAACTTCTCTCAAAATGCATGTAATGATCAACAACTTCACTCTTGAGATTCTCTAATAAAGATATCAAAAGAGTACACATCAAGAAAATATTCCTTTTTGTTCATCACTAATACAACTCGAATGCTTGAGGAAATTTTTTCACATAGAGAGATTTTTTTTTTCATTCTTTTCTCTCTTTTTCTTTCACTTTTTTTTTTTTTTTTTGCATCTTTATTATTTTTTCTATCTCTTTTTTTTCACATAGAGAGATTTTCTTTTTCTTTTCTTTTTTTTTTTTTTCAAAGAGAGATTTTTTTTTCACACAAGCATTCGTCCATATACACTTGTCTCCCCCCCACACTTAAAATTTGACCGTCTCGGGCAAGATAGTAAGGCATGATAACATCTAAAACTCACAATAATAGAGGCTGATAATAGAGAAATAAAAATGTAACTCATCATGCAATCACCTTATGCTCTCATGCATGCTCCAAGGAAGAATAAAATAATAAAGATATGACAGTGAAAATGTAATGACAATGAAAAGATCTGATAAAGTAGAGACAATGAAATATGAAAGCAATAGGTGAAATGTCCAGTAGTGACAATAACAAAGGAGAGGAAAACTAAAAGTTCAACAAGAAAGATTGCCTCCATCATATTCATGTAAGCTTATGCTATTGTAATTTCAAAAAAAATCAAAGCAAGTTCTAGAGTGTCAAGTATCACAAATGCTATCACACATAAGAGGATTAAGGATAGGCATGGCAACATCCTCACTAGGTAAACAATAAAACTGTCATGCTTAATCTAACAAGATAGAGTCTATCACCACAACAAATGACTAAATGCAATTAATATCCCCAAGCATACCAAGGAAACCAAAACTCGATAATCAGACTTAACTATCTTTTATGATTCTCAAAGCATAATAAAGGAACATGTAAGGAGATACAACTCGAAATCAAACAAGATTTATTCAAAACCAAACAAAATGCAAAATGAGAAAACAAAATATAAATGCAAAGTATAAAAGTAAACAAACATGCGAGTATCACATAAAGAAAAACAAGAAAAGTAAAGTAAAGGAACAAACTCCCCTTTATTCTGGTGGACGGAGCCTATCCAGAAGTAGCCTCCATCTTGGTAGTGGAGGAGTCTGGGTGGCTGGGAGAATTAGGACTCCCCCACACTTGAACTTCACAAAAAATTGCTCTGGTGGCCTAAGTCGATTCAGGTTTAAAATCCATGGAAGGGGTGGAGTGCTTCGAATTATAGTAAAATCATCTCCTCCTTCTTGATGCTTTTCAGAAATCCTTCCAGGAGGCTGAAGTCTGTTCAGTTGGAGCACCCACTCCTGAAGTCTTCTGGACCCTGCAAAAACATGTAATACCTCTCTCAAGCGTGCAGGGTCAGAAAGAAATGATATAATATCAGTCTCTACAATAAGTGAATCCAAAACTGCATCACATTCAATTAAATCAAATTCTGGTACCTCAATGAAATTTTCAAACTTATGTTCTACAAAAGTTGCATCCAGATACTCATCACAAATAAAGAAATCAAGTTCTGGCTCATCAATAGAAATTTCACAATTATTTCCTATCAAGAATGTATCAAGCAATGTGTCACAGCCAATCAAATCAATATCAGATATCTCCAAAAGTTTCTCACATTCAACCTCAGCATATGATATAGCAAGAGATTCATCAAAATAAATGACATCAATTTCAGGCACTTCTAAAAAATTTTCACTAGTCATATCCACAAAAGATGTATTAAGTGATTCATCATAAAAAATAACATCAATTATAGGTGTCTCTAAAATTATTTCACCACCCATATCTACAAGAGATGTATCAAGTAAAGCAGTACGATCAATGAAATCAATGTGTGGTACCTCTATTGGATTTTCACAAACAATCTCTACACAAGGTATATCAATAAATTCATCAGAGTCAATAGAATCATCCCTAGGTACCTCACTGAATTTTTCTGAAGAAAGGGAAGAAATACTTACCTGAGCGTGCTGGATAATACCTGGAGGTTCTATAATAGTAGATGTATCTGTGGTCTCCTCCTGGTCAAGTGCATGCTCCTCTTCAGCCTCAGACTCTGGTGGACAATCAACTGGTGATCCTTGGGTGCTTGCTTCCACCAAGCAAGTCCCTACACTTTCTGGTTCATTCTCTAAATCTTGTGGTGGTCCCTGGGGCTTAGTGCAGTCCCCTACACCTATGGAATCATCTCCTCTGCATGCTTCTCCTGTAATATCTGCAACAACAGTGTCAGAAAAATTAGGACCACTAATAACACTATCATCACAAAATAAAAGATGAGAATGGTCCTGTGAAATAGGAATGGGTGATTCTTGGGGCTCTGTGCAATCCCCTACACTCTCAATCCTATCCTCTGAATTTCCTGATGCATCAATCAATATAGGTGGTTCCTGGGGCTCTGTGCAATCCCCTACACCTATAGAATCATCGGATTGTTCTAATCTTTGGGCTTGTATCTGATTAATTCGATCTTGTATGTTTTGCAACCGTTGTTGTTGTTGTTCTTGTTGTTGTTGGATTTATTGACACATCTCCATCATCCTTTGGTGTAGAGCCTCATCCCAATCAGGATCATCAAAACCTCCTTGGTTAGTGTGGAACCCCTGTTGGTTTTGAAATGGAAAATAGGGCTGCTGAAGTTCAGGAGGAGGTTGTGCATGCTGAAATGGAAACTGTTGGGGCTGCTCAAATGGATGAAATGACTGATTAATTTGCTGAATATTTGGTTCACAAGTTGGTGGAGATGGCTGAAAACTGTAGCCCTGAAAATCTTGAATCTGAGGTTGAAATTGTGGTGGTGAACACTGAAATTGAGTGGGCTGGAAATTTGGTTGATTTTGCTGAAAATTTGGATCGCATGGCTGTGAATATTGAAAAGGTTGTTGAAAATTCTGTATAGGTTGAAATACTTGCTGCCATGGCTGAGGTTGAAACTGAAATTGATTATTTTGGGGCTGAAAACTTTCAAAAGGCTGCTGGAAATTTTGTGATTGCTGAATTTGTTGAAATGGTTGCTCAAACTGGGGCTGAAATTGTTGAAATGGTTGCTCAAACTGGGGCTGAAAACTCTGGAATGGCGGCTGCCCGTTCTGAAAATTCTGATTTGGTTGAAAATCTTGTTGAAATTGTTGACATTGTGGCTGAAAAAATTGATTTGGTTGCTGATTGAAAGGTTGGTTCTGCTGAAAATGTGGACACGGCTGCTGATAAGTAGATGAAAACATTTTGAACCTGCAGCCCTGTCACAAATCAAACAAGAAAAATGGCAGTACCCGTATACAAAAGAATAAGCAACAAAAAAATAGAACCCAATGATATGTCTAAAAGTATACAAGCAAAAATCAAACAATTCAACTAGTTGCTTCCCCGGCAACGGCGCCAAAAATTTGATAACCGTTTTTTGTCGCGTTACGGTTTCAAATACAATTTAAGTACCGAATTCCTCTAAACTAATGTAGCATAGAGTAACTCGAGTCGTCTCCCAACGAATGTAGTTAATGCATGATAAGTCTCATGGTTCGTATCTTATTGCTTTTGGGTTTTTGGATATGAAACGGGGTTTTGGATTTGAGAGCTATGACTATGAAATGAATAGCAGAGCAAGTATGAAATCTAATCTAATTAAGGAAAGACATTGCAAGTAATAAAATCTAATTTAACCTAACTACAATTGCAGCGAAGAAATGGATAACTAGAAATTAAACATTAACGAAACTAAACATAGAGCAGAACTACAGCATTGAAGAAATCTACCCTAACCTAGCTTAATTGCATGTAATTTAAGACGTAAAACCTAAAGTAATAGGAAGAGCAACACAAAACAAGAGTTTAACAACTAGGAAACATCACAATTAAAAGAAATTGTTCTAACAGGCATTTAACCAAACACTATATGGGCACGAATAAAAATGAAGAAAGTAAGTGCTATTTGAATTGTGGAAGATCCATCAATACAAATATTAAACAATCAAACACACAATTAACATTCAACAATCAAAGAAAAATCAACCAGCATCAATTGAATTGCAAGGTGGCTCATGGAAGGAGCTGCCGAATCTGTGATGAACTGCTGTGAAGGCAACGACATCAAAAATTTAATGACCCACACAATTTGACATGGAATGGAATTTGCTTGAAGGATCTGCTGGGAAAGGTGGCTTCTAAAAACGGTTATCAAATTTGCACTTCTAAAAAATTTTCACAATTATTTTCCCCGGCAACGGCGCCAAAAATTTGACGAGGCCCAAATCTACTAGTTTAATTTGTCACGAAATGTATGGGCTCATCAAATTTAAATATCAATGAATAACTGGAAGCTGGAAACCCTTTTACAATCAAAAATATAAAAATGTAATATAGGGGCCACAGGTCGTATTTTTCTCGGGGACTAGTTGGCGTTGTGTGATTCGCGCTTGTGTTTAGGTGTCGTTTGTGTTTTCGGGTTTCAAATCAAAATTTGGGTTTTGGGTTGCAATTGGAAATCAAAGCGCAATGACGATAAAGGAAAGTTAGCTAATAAGCTAAACAAAGTGATGACAAGTTATAACTCATCCCAAAGGACTTCTTAAGTGTGACTAAGCTCAAATTGGAAAACAAATCAGTTATGAAGTCAAACCAGTTTCGATTGATACTTATGCCAAGAATAACTAACTCATGTGCTAATATAGAAATCTGATGGTAAGTTCAAGACATGGACTGATCAAGTAGTTTTGTAAAACACAGCAAATGGAACCAAGTTTCAGGAACTACACATGATGCAGAAAGGAATCCATTGCAAAGCAAGAGTGCAGAAATTCAATAGGCCAATTTCAGAGTTTCACACAATCTGATGTGAAACCAAATAGAACAGCTGAACTTAAATGCTCCAATCCAGGGTTCGGATAAGATTTGATAGATTTAAATCTCACTTGATACAAATTTCGGCAGCTTTAACCAAAACAATCTGTTAAACATTAAAAAGCAGAAATTCTGCTTTTACAAAGATGCATGAATTGACACCAAGGGCTTTTGAAATGCAACCAGCTGCAATATTAACTCAGGAAGTAAATCTATAATCGAAATATTGTACATGAGCTGACAGAATTCCAAGCTCGTTGCTGATCAATCAAACAGCTGCAAATTCAGCTGTTTGCAGAAACTAAATGCATGAATGCAGAATTGATGCCTGCAGAAACTGTGTATAGAAAAGCAGTGCAACTCCAATGCAACAATTCAACAACAAACCAAACACAATAGGAGTGAACAAACTGCAATGTAATGTGCAGATGAAAACCACGGTTTAGAATTAATTCGGAAACAGCTAAAGGCAACAAGGAATTTCAGCACTTCACAATACAGCTGCAGAAATTCAGATAATTTGATGCAGAGTTGATACACAGGAAAATAAGAATTAAATTCAGAGTTTCACATGTCACAAATTGAATGCAAGGGCAACAGCTGCAAGCTGAAACAAAATTTCAGAAATGGAAATGCAGAAAACTAATTCGAATGCAGTGAATGGAGTGCAGAAATTAAAATGCAAAGCTTGAACAAACAAGGGCAGTGATGCAGGGACAGATTCAAGGGCTGTAGCTAACAATTTCAACTTAACTTGAGTCACTAGTCGAGAATGCAGAAAAAACTGAGAGAAACTAGAGATTACTTGGTATGAATTCAGAAGCTACAGCTAATAACACTTGCAGAAATTAAATCCGGCACGCATCAATGATACACAAGCAACAAAAATGGCACGCAAGGAATTCGAACTAAAATTAACTGAAATTAAATCTAATTGTCATCTAAATAAGTTCCTAACTTACTGACATTGAAGTTTAGCATCCTAATTAACCTAAACAATGAAGAAACTTGAAACTAAGTTGCTGAAAAGAAAATTCAGTAACGAAACATTTCAGAAATGAAACTACAGCAAACAAACTGAACTTAACTAACTAAACTAGCATCTATCCCTTCTCTGAGCTCAAGTTCGTCTTGCCGTCACACAAGATATGAGCCTCGAACCCGCAAGCTCAACACATCGCCGGAAAACTGCCTCTGCGAAGCAAATCTAGCTCAACTCTGCTCAATTGCGAAAACCCATCCAATTCCTTCAACTCAGCTGCGATGATGAATTGAGATTGGTCCGAGCACTCCAGGGAACCCCTCTGAACTTCTCAGATGGATGAAATGGTGCGCAGCATTGAATTCCAGGAAGTGATGGCAAAACTGACGAGACCTCGATCAGTCCTTTTCTTGGGCAATTTAGAGCTAGATTCTTCTCGGAAACCCTTTTCCAATGATCTGAAACTTGATCCAAAGGAGAGAATGATGCGGTCGCGCCTCGGATTGAAGAAAAACTGAAGAAAACTGAGAAACTATCGAAGAAGAAGTGCGTTGCGGCGAAGACGCGACGAGGAGAAAGGTGCGCAGAATTTTGATTAAATAGTTAAGCACGGACGGTCCAGATTGATTTGAGGAGATCCAACGGCTGATCTTCATCTGATTGGAGCCAAACTTTTATGATGATGATCTGGGGTCAGGATCTGCCTTGTGGTAGCTCGGATCCTCCAGATGTGCAACGGATGGTCCAGATCAACTCTATCTGTGAATGGACGCTCTAGAGCCCTCCTTGCTTGATCCAACGGTTGATTGAGCTCTGATTGGAATGAAACCTTCAGATCTTGATCATAGAGCTTGATCAACCCTAACCCTAGCTCGGATTGCTTCAGATCGTCCCGGATGGCTCAGATCTAGCCGCTCTTGAATCGGACGGCCCGGATTAATCGTAGGCTTGATAATTCGATCCGGTTCACATCCGACTCAGGTTTGACCCAGTATGCTCTAGGTCCAGGATCCTTTCATGCCTACAAAAAATATATCAGAAAATTAGTGGCCAAATAATCCAAAAACTGTGTAATTTTGCAATTAAGTCCAAAATAAGATAAAGTTCCAAAACCTAGGGTAAAACCATAATTAAGCAATAAAAACATGGGTCAAACATGGATTTTAGCAATTAAAATAATCAATAAAATGGTGCTTATCACTGGCCGAGACCTGTTCGGATCGGATGACACGTGGGGGGCGCCCCCAACGTTCCGGGCGTCCCGAGAGGCTATAAAAAGCCCCTCGACCCCAAGGCTTCGAACAACAATTCTTCCAATGCATTCACGCTCTCCTACTTCCGCGCTCTGCTCCGGAAACCTCCCGACTCGAGATACAAGCGCCGACGACGTCCTCCTGCTCCAAAAATATAATCTACACCGGACGTCGGTAACGAAGAGCTGCTTTTAAGTTTACTATACTATTCTTGTAACATATTTTGTATACTGTTTTTGCGCACATATAGAATTGCCCGCAATAAACGGTCAACGACCGTGGGCCTTGGAGTAGGAGCCGACCGCGACTCCGAACCAAGTAAAATATTAGTGTTCACGTGTGTTTTACTTTATTTATTTCCGCTGCCAATTTTCTTTTACAAATCCGAACGTTTTACGATATTCACCCCCCCTATCGTTCTTCTCGATCCAACAAGACCCACCCAGCTGGTATAATTGAAAATGTTTTGGTGAAGGTAAAGGAGCTAATATTTCCTGCAGATTTTTATATCTTGGATATGGAGGGAGATTATCTTGCACACCGTTCTCCACTTATTTAAGGAAGACCATTTCTGAAGACTGCAAGAACAAAAATAGATGTTTATGCTGGTATGATTTCCATGGAGATTGGAGACACGGTCATTCAGTTTAGTATTTTTGATGCTATGAAGCACCCGAGAAAGGACCATTCCATTATGAGCATGGATATTCTTAAGGAGTTGGAGGATACAGAGTTAGAGGCTGAGGGATTCCTACATGATTTTTCTGGAGGAGTTATTTATTCAGAGGAGGCTGAGGGAGTATTTACTGCCGAGACTGAGGATATTTCAGAAGATATTTCAAATGCATTTCCAGCTGGAGAGGTTTTTCTAGGTGTAGGGGATTGCACAGAGCCCCAAGGATCACCTATTTCTATTGAGATTCATAGTGTAGGGGATTGCACAGAGCCCCAAGGATCACTCATACCCACTGAGGAAGGCCAGGTTGAACTAAAGCCACTACCAGGCCATTTGAAGTATGTATACCTAGGAGAGGAGCAGACTTTTTTCGTGATTATTGCACAACATTTGGAGTCAGAGCAAGAAGAGAAATTATTGCAAGTCCTGAGGCATTACAAGAAGGTAATTGGGTGGACTTTATCAGATAAACTCGGTATCAGCCCAGCTATCTGTATGCACAGGATATTTTTGGAAGACAATGTCAAACCCGTGAGGCAGCCACAGAGGAGACTTAATCCACTTATTTTGGACGTTGTAAAGAAAGATGTGACTCGACTTCTACAGGCAAGTATCATTTACCCTATTTCTGACAGTCAGTGGGTTAGTCCCATACACGTGGTGCCTAAGAAATCTGGAGTGACAGTGGTGGCAGATGAAAGCAACGAGCTAGTGCCCACCAGAGTTAAGAATTCCTGGAGAGTCTGCTTTGATTATAGGAAGCTCAACAAGGTCACAAGGAAAGATCACTTCCCTTTACCCTTTATTGATCAGATACTTGAAAGACTGGCAGGGAAGTGGCACTATTGCTTTTTGGATGGATACTCAGGCTACTTTCAGATTTGTATAGATCCAGCGGACCAGGAGAAGACTACCTTCACTTGCCCCTTTGGCACTTTTGCCTACAGACGTATGTCATTTGGACTCTGTAATGCACCCGGTACATTTCAGCGATGCATGGTAAGTATATTTGGTGAGTTGTTAAAGCATTGTATGGAGATATTCATTGATGATTTTTCAGTATTTGGCACATCTTTTAATTCATGCTTAGAAAATTTGTCTAGGATTTTACATCGTTGCATTGAAACTAACCTTGTTCTCAATTTTGAAAAATGTCACTTCATGGTAGAGCATGGGATTGTACTTGGACATATAGTCTCTCGGAAAGGTATAAAGGTAGATCCTACAAAAATCAGTGTTATTTCTTCTTTATCTTACCCCGTATGCATACGGGATATTCGTGCTTTCCTTGGACATGCAGGTTTCTACCGCAGATTTATTAGAGACTTCAGCTTGATTGCTCGACCCTTGACAAGACTTTTGCTAAAAGATGTTGTTTTTCATTTTGATGATAAGTGCAAAGAAGCTTTTCACAGACTCAGGGAGGCTCTTACCTCAGCTCCTATCATTAAATCACCTGATTGGAATTTACCCTTCGAATTAATGTGTGATGCTTCTAATTTTGCAATGGGAGCTGTTCTAGCACAGAGGGTTGATGGAGCACCTCATGCCATCTGCTACGCCTCCAAAACCCTAGATGCCGCCCAAGCAAACTACACCACCATTGAAAAGGAGCTTCTTGCCATTGTTTTTGCTTTAGACCGTTTCAGATCTTATTTATTGTGCTCACATGTTATTATTTTTTCTGATCATGCAGCTCTGAAATATTTGTTGAAAAATCCTGATACAAAACCTAGACTGATCAGATGGATGCTCCTGCTCCAAGAATTTGACCTGGAGATCAGAGACAGAAGTGAAAAAGAAAACCTAGTTGCATATCATTTGAGCAGACTTGAAGGAGATGGATCTCCTACCACCATTGATGATGATTTCAGAGATGAGCACCTGATTGCAGTACATGGTGAGACACCGTGGTATGCAGACCTAGTTAATTTTTTGGTAGAACATGTTTTTACTACACACTTTTCTAAGGCTCAAAAAGATAAACTTAAAAGTGATGCAAAATTTTATGTGTGGGATGATCCTTATCTATGGAAATTTTGTAATGACCAAATAATTAGGAGATGCGTACCAGATCATGAGTTTTCTTCTGTACTTTCATTTTGTCATTCATCAGCTTGTGGGGGGCATTTTGTTGGTGCAGAAAGCACCCAAGTCAAACCTGTGTTTTGATAATAGCAACAGGGTTCAAAAGTTAAGTCTTACTTGTTATCTAACATGTCACTCTAGTGTGCAGGGTAAAAAGCCCTAACGAAGGAATGCTAGGCACTGGCGAAGGAATGCCAGGGTAAAAAGCCCTAGCGAAGGACTGCTAGGCACTGGCGAAGGAATGATAGGGTGAAAAGCCCTAGCGAAGGACTGCTAGGCGCCAGGCGAAGGACAGCTTGGGACTGAAACCCTAGCGAAGGAATGCTAGGCACTGGGCGAAGGACAGCTCGGTATCCAAGACCTGGCAAAGGACCGCCAGGCAAAAGTCCAACCAGAGGAACGGTTGGCATCAGGTAAATTCTCCCGAGAGGAGTAGGTGAGGACGTGTTCCCCGTCGAGGGAACAGTAGGCGTCGGTTCGACCTAGGGTTCCATTTTGGAGGTCCAAAGTCAGAACCAAGACAGCTAAGGCTGTATAAAAATTAATATGTTACTTCTTTTTGGACTAACCCTGGATGCAGGACCGAAGGACTGAGTGTCTGCAGCTCAGAGAGCCTCAAAGGAGTGAGGTAGAAGATGAGCAGGGCGCCCCGGATGTTCCGGGCGCCCCCAAGGTGAAGACCAACTAGCAGGAGCAAACTCTACTTCGACAACTGACTGTCGGGGCGCCCCGGATGCTCCGGGCGCCCCCATCGCGCGCGGGTGCCCCGCATGCTGCGGGCGCCCCGCATGCTGCGGGCGCCCCCAGCGCCAACTACCGAAGCAGCTCCCCTCGAAGCCAACGGATGAATGTTTGACCCGGTCAATACGGGCGCCCCGGTCAAAGCTGATCCGAATGTAAAGGGATCAGAAGCCGACCGAGCAATTACCGGATCAACTGACACGTGGGGGGCGCCCCCGACGATCCGAGCGCCCCCAGGGCTATATAAAGGGCCCTCGACCCCAAGGCTCAAAGCATCACTTGATTCAACGCTTCTACGCTCTTCTGCTCTCGCGCCTCACTCCGGAAACCTCCCAACACGAGCCGACGACGTCCCTACGCTTTCAAAAGTCAATCTTCCTCAGACGTCCGTAACAAAAGAGCGATCTTTTAATTTTGTGCTTAACACATTACTATTGTAATCAATCTTTGTAAACTGTTTTGCGCCTCATATAGAATTGCCCAAAGTAAACGGTCAACGACCGTGGGCCTTGGAGTAGGAGTCGACCTAGGCTCTGAACCAAGTAAAAATCTCTGTGTTTGCGTGTTTTGTTTTAATCTTCCGCTGTGCAATTTCTCTATCTTAAATCCAAACGTTTTCCGATATTCACACCCCCCCTCTATCGGTTCTCTCGATCCAACAAGTGGTATCAGAGCGGAGAAGTTCAAATTTGGTGCAACCACCAGTTTGAAAATTTTTCGGATTTTTAATTTTATTTCTTTCTCTCGTTCAAATTTCTTCTAATATACTTTTCGTTCGAATTTTTTTTCGTTAATCGAGGTTGGTGCAACACCTCTCGATATTTTCCTTATCCCGCACTACTAATCCAAGACCAAGTCTTGGAAAAAAATTTTTAGTTATTTTTTTCAGATTAAATGGCCATGCAAGAAGGATTCAGCACCGCCAGACCTCCACTTTTCAGTGGAGAAGACTTTTCCTACTGGAAAAGTCGAATGGAGGTCCACCTGAAAACTCAGGTGGACATGTGGATTATCATCCAGTCCGGACTGGAGATACCCAAAAATGCTGAAGGAGTTCCTCAAAGCTACACAGAGTGGGACACCGCTCTGAAACGAAGAATCGAAGCAGATGCAAAGGCAACTCAGACCCTCCAATGCGGCTTAACAAAAGAGAAGCTGAATCGGGTGGGCCCCTTCAACAGTGCTAAGGAGCTGTGGGCAAAATTGATCGAGCTGCACGAAGGAACATCAGACACTCGGATCAGTAAGAGAGATCTGCTCCTGAACAAATTGTATACCATCAAGATGACCGACAACGAAACAGCAGCCCAGCTTCACGCACGAATCCAAGAATTGATGAACGGTCTTCACGCTATAGGTCACAAGGTCGAAAACCGTGACCTAATAAGGTATGCTTTAAATGCTTTCCCTAGAAACACCTTGTGGGCATCTATGGTAGATGCATACAAGGTTTCAAGGGATCTCTCAAAAATTAAACTAGATGAATTATTTTCCGAATTAGAACTTTATGAACAGACTAACTGCAATATGGCCGAGATAGGTATTGCCTTTGTTGCAGGAAAAAC
Source organism: Boesenbergia rotunda (assembly GCA_024364735.1). Lineage (NCBI taxonomy): Eukaryota > Viridiplantae > Streptophyta > Magnoliopsida > Zingiberales > Zingiberaceae > Boesenbergia > Boesenbergia rotunda. The sequence goes on along the minus strand of JAGFNQ010002240.1, from coordinate 218,515 downwards.
TGGAAGGACAACAAAGAAAAAGCCACAACCTGAACCCGAGTCTAACTCAGACTCAGACTCAGAAGACGAAGAAGGAGATCGACCTAAGCTGGTCCGACTGGCCCGAAGCTACTATAAAGAATTGAAGAACCAAACCAATAGAAGGAAGGCTAATCGAAGAAAGGACGAACCAGCTGAACCCACAAACGATAAAAATAAGCCCAACGTAACTTGCTACGAGTAAAAGAAGAAGGGTCACTACAAGACAGAGTGTCCAAACCTGAAGGAGACCAAGAAGACAAGAAGAAAGAAAGCACTCCAAGCAACCTGGGACGAATCTTCCTCAGAAGAAGAAGAAGAAGCACCCCAATCAAACCTACTAGCCCAGACCTCCTCAGAAGAAGTCGAGACCGAGTCAAAACCAGAAGAGGACGATGGCAGACTAACCTTTTCAGAAGACGGCGAAATCAAGGTAAGTGGTTTCAATAGAAGTCAATTAAATGATCTTATTTCTTATCTTTCTCGAGATTTGGCGAAAGCCAAACTCCGAGTCGAATCCCTCCGACAGGAAGTAAAACTCCTGAAAGAGGGAGCTGACTCTAAATCCTTAACCGAGAAAGTTCAAGAAAGAGGGAGCTGACTCCACCCAGCGACGATCTCACGCAAGGACTCCCTCCTTCGTGTCTTCTCACTGTTGGACTCCAAGCCCCTTGTTCTTTCCTCCCAGCACTCACGTAAGAGTTGGTTGCTTCTCGATTGCGGTTGCTTGCTCAAAATGATGAAGACTTCAGGAACACAGCAAGCAAGTCATGGAGAAACACAAGGCGCAGCAAGAACTTCAGCAAGCTCAACACAGAAACACTGTTGAATACTTCTTTTCTGCAGCCGAAGTCTCTTCTGTCTCTTTTGTTTCTCTACCAAGCATCAGATGGCACCATCTCTGCAGCTCCCAGCTGCTCATCTGGCAACGCCAGCTACCACTGAGCTATCCCTGCACTCCCTGAGCTTCCATCAGCCAAGCTCCAGTCTCAGCTCCAGTCTGCAGCTCGGTCGTTGCAACCTGAGATGGAAAACGGACAAACCTGCTCCAAGGAAAGTCTCCATTGACTTCTCCTTGAGTGTTTGAATCCTCCCCTGTCACCTGCAGCTTAATCAGAGTGTTAGAGCAGCATATCAAGCAGTAAATCAAGATTCAGAAGTGACGCACAGAGAATCGGATATGTTCAGAGCGTCTGACAACGCAATTTGAATTAAAGTGATCGGTCACCGGACCGATTCAGGGTTTGTGGATCGGTCACCAGACCGATCTATTGCTTTGCTGGGACTCCCAGCTTTTACGGTAACACAGGCCTGATCGGTCACCGAACCGATCAGAGTGAAGCCTGATCAGTCACCAGACCGATCAGAGTGAAGCCTGATCGGTCACCAGACCGATCAGAGTGAAGCCTGATCGGTCACTCAGACCGATCAGGATAGATGAACAGTGATTTTTTAATCAGATACTAAGTCCCTGATCGGTCAGCGGACCGATCAGGACTTGATCAGTAAGGGAACTCACTCACTATTTGCTCCCTGATCGGTCACCAGACCGATCTGGGGCAAGGCAGCGAGGAAGCAGCTTGCTCCCTGATCGGTCACCGGACCGATCAGGAGCCATACAGTAGGTTCCCAACCTCACTGTGCGCTCCCTGATCGGTCACCAGTCCGATCAGACATCGCTGGATCGGTCACCAGACCGATCCACGAAGGAGCAACGTGCCAATGTCCCTGATCGGTCACCAGACCGATCCAGGGACTCAAACCTAGCCCTCCAAGCTAGGGTTTCATTCACCTTAGCCCTCCAAGCTAAGGATTTTTCCATCTAACTCTCCAAGTTGGGAATTTGCACCTAACCCTCCAAGTTAGGACTTTTCACCTAGCCCTCCAAGCTAGGACTTTTCACCTAGCCCTCCAAGCTAGGACTTTTCACCCAACCCTTCCGAGTTAGAACATCATCCAACCTAGCCCTCCAAGCTGGGCACCTGACCCTCCAAGCCAGGACTTTTTCACCTAATTCTCCAGGATGGGAATTTGCACCTAACCCTCCAAGTTAGGACTTTTCACCTAGCCCTCCAAGCTAGGACTTTTCACCCAACCCTTCCGAATTAGGGCTTTCCAACACCTAGCCCTCCAAGCTAGGATTTTCAACACCTAACCCTCTAGATTAGGATTTTCCAACACCTAGCCCTCTAGACTAGGATTTTCCATACCATGCCTGATCCCCGATCAGGACTTAATTATAATCAAACATCATCCACCTAAACTAAAATCGGTGTCAACACCAAAATAACAATCAGGGCCAGACTGCATCAACAATCTCCCCCTTTTTGTTGTTTGACAACCCGATTTTAAGTTTAGGGATTCTTAATCAAGTTTTTCAAATTTAGAATCATAGGGAAATCCAGATCCTCCCCCTTCAACATGATCATCCAAAACTTAACCAACCACACTCTCCCCCTTTGTCGAACACAAAAAGGGTCTAGACGGGCTATCAAGTTCAACCATACTCCCCCTCAACCCTAGGGGTATCCCAAAACAACAAGGATTTAATTGAATATTGATAAGCATATGATCACATATGGCAAAAAGATATAGGCATGGCAAAACATGCATATGTATCATATGAGTATGGTAGCATAAGCATGAACATGACAGTGTAGCAAATATGCAAATAAAACTCATTTAAACAATATAGCATCAACAATAAGCATACGAAGATTAGATAAGCATGTGAGGCAAAGTCAGACAAGTCAAAGCATAAAATATCCAGACAAAACACAAGATGCAATACACATGCATCACAGTCAAAATTCGCGTGGCACAAGACCACAATAGACAAGTCAAGGGGCATACAGCCTGAGAGTCATACAAGGCAAGAGATCATCAATCGTCAGCGGTCATCGTCGGAATCATTGATATATATGATATCCCCTGGTGAAGGGCCACTGGGGGAAGCACCATCAGGAAATGTATGATGATACCACTCGTCATACCATCTGTCCTGGAGTGAGCTCATCTCCGAGACATCTGATGCTAGGGCATCAAGACGGCGATCAAAAGACTGAAACTCGGAGCGGACCTCCTGTCGCCAGAGCTCGAAAATGTGTAACTCGTGCTCCATCATCTGCTCTATCTCCGCAACCTGCCAGCGTAGATCAGGAGCCCACTCATCATAATCTGCAGTAGTAGCTGGCGGCCCCTAGTCATGAGCTGCTCTGCGATCCTTCCACCTCAGCCCCAGGGTCCCGAGAATAATGCCGGACTGAGCAAGCATTCGACGATTCAAACGGCAGTCCTGTCGAATCATTGGCACAATGCGGCCCTGTGAAACATCGATGCCCACCGACTCCAGCCAAGCGGTGATGATATGGCTGAATGGCATATAGACTGACTGGGATAACGGCATACTATGGACGATGATAGAGAAATAGACCGAAGCCACTGGGTCAAAGTCTAACTGCTGATGCATCCCGTAAAGCATCAAGCAGTGGAACGGTTGAATCTCATCAAGGTGTTTCGAAGTAGTTGGGTGGAGACAATTGGTGATGATTTTAAACAACACATAGTCAACAGGGGAAAGACGAAGAGCAGGAAAAGTGGGAAATTCATGGGTGTGCTCACCAGAAACCTCTGGCCTGGGATGACCTAGAAAGTACTCGTAGAAGGAATCGGGAGTCACTCCATCGAAGGGAACTGGAAGGCGATCAGGAGGATAAGGGTAGAGAAAGAAATCATTGTCTGACCGGCGACAGCCGAGAAAATCAGTGAAAATAAATCGATTAAAATCAAGATCAATACCGGCAACACAGGTCCTCCACCCCATGCCCTCTCCACTCACCATGTTGTTATTGAATTCAGAGACCAAGTCAAGGTTGATTGGCCTCTCAAGATAAAGAATGGATTGGAGATTATAATGTGTGATAATGTGTCGGATGGTTGGGCAATGTTCATAGATGAAGGAATGGTCTATTGTTCGACATGACATTAATTTGAAATTGTGCCACTGGAATTTGAGAGCAAGACTAATACTCTGAAATCGAGTATGTTGAGGTGGTGGAGGCCTTGGAGACGGTGTAGCTATCGAAAGATTTTTTCCCTTTGAGCTTTCCACCATAGGTTCTTTACCCTTAGAAGACTTCCTAAAGAGTTGAATTAATCAAATATGATCAAGACAAAACCCAATCAGAGAACAATGGTTAACAGAACACAGTTGGATCAAGGAACAGAAATTTGATCATCAAAGGGAAGACCAAATCATAGGTAGACATTAGATCAAGATCAAAAGTAGAATAATAATGAGGTGAAAAATCGATTTGATCATTTGGTGAGAAAGTGAGGTCACGGCAAATACACGAGGGTCACGGCACCACACCAAGAACAACACCAACCCATGATTAGCCTCAAAACACAATTTTATGAACTGATTTGCAAGAAAAAAACTGAGTTCAAAACTTACTTAGGTGCCATTGGTGAGGTTTTGAAGGTGGAAAAACCAAGCTTGCGCAGGAGACGCTCGTAAGATAGAGACGCAGAAGACTTCGAGCAAAAGAGAACTTGCTGGGAGCAAGAAAACGCCCGTAGAAGCCTTCACAAGAGTTCGCACGCACGAGAAAGAGGGAGACAAAAGCACTGGAGAGCTCTCGCACAAAGTACAGGTTGCGCGAGTGGGGGTTTCGGCGCTATTTGGCAATGAGAGGGTTTTCGCGTAGTTAACCGGTTGGTGGATCGGTCCACCAACTGCAATTTAATGCTATGGAACGGATCACCGTTCGATCTGGTAGCGCCCAGACCGATCAGGCCATAGCCTGATCGGACTGACCTGGGCCTGATCGGTCGGGTGACCGATCAGGAGAGCTCCTGATCGGTCGGTTGACCGATCAGGACACGAACAGTAGGCTCGGAGAGAAACCTCTGAGCTCCCTGATCGGTCTGTGGACCGATCACCATAGGGTACCAGATCGGTCCGGGGACCGATCCAGGCTAGCTCAGAACACTTGGTCATAATTCCGGAAGGTCACTGCTTGCCTCGCTGATCGATCAGTGGACCGATCACCACAGGAAGGAGCCAGATCGGTCCGGGGATCGATCAGCCCTATGCCTGATCGGTCCGATGACCGATCAGGGTTCCTGATACTCCCTGATACGAAATGAAGTGTTCAGTTTCAGAACTTCTGAAACTTTCCAACGAGATCTGGTGAAGTTTATCGAACTTGGACATGATCTCATGACTAGAATTGATCCCTGAACAAGAATCAAAAGTCCTTATAGGTTCAACAATCACTTTGATCCATCTAAATGGAGTCAAACTCAATCAACAATCATTCAAGCAATTTCAACTAAGTTTGAATCAAATTCAGTGTTCCAATCAAGTTTCCTTGATTGGAATATCCAAGTATGATCATGGAGCCATATACACATATGTTATGCAATGGTTTTCCCGATACTTGGTCACCACAGTGATTATTATCTTGTCAACTTAATTTCTCAAGGAATGCATTGACATTTTGAGAAATTGAGTTGATCCTAACATCTCACCCCATATCTAGCAAACAAAAATATTTTGGTAAACCTTATAGTTTGTGTGAGATGTTCCCAAAGTTACCCAATTGTTTTCCAACAATTTCGAAATAACCATGAAGGGTTTTGAATGCAATTCAACCCTATGAAGCACAACACATTCCCAACTCCCGTCTTAGGAAACTAAATTCATTTTCGTGAAGTGGTTTAGTGAAAATGTCGGCTAGGTTTGATTTGGACTCTACATGAGAGAGTACAATATCTCCCCTAGCTACATGATCTCTAATGAAGTGATGACGCACCTCAATATGTTTGGTCCTAGAATGATGGACTGGATTCTTGGTTAAGTTAATTGTGCTTATGTTATCACATAACACTTGCACACCCTTGAAACTCAATCCATAGTCATCTAAAGTATGTATCATTCACAATAATTGTGATACACTCTCTCCCATGGCGATATATTCTGCCTCGGTCATGGAGAGAGCAACACAATGTTGCTTCCGACTTGACCAACTTACTAAGGACGAACCTAAGAATTGGCAACCCCCACTTGTGCTTTTCCGGTCCAACTTACATCCAGCATAGTCGGAATCCGTATAGCCAATTAAATCAAAAGATTCGGTACGGGGGTACCATAGACCGACTCCAATCGTGCCTTTGAGATATCTCAAAATTCGCTTAACGGCGATTATGTGAGATTCCTTGGCACAAACTTGATACCTAACGCACATACCCACAGCAAATAGAATGTCTCGTCGGCTGGCTGTGAGGTATAGCAAACTACCTATCATGCTTTGATATTGAGTTAGATCAACGGGTTTACCACTCTCATCATTGTCTAATCTTGTGTTTGTAGCCATGGGAGTGGTTACCTCTTTTGAATCATTCATGTTGAATTTGCGAAGCATTTCTTGTGTATACTTTGATTGGTGCACATGGATACCATCGCGAGTTTGCTTGATTTCAAGCCCAAGGAAGAAGATCAACTCTCCCACTAGACTCATTTCAAACTCACTCTCCATGTCTCCAATGAACTCATTTAAATAACCCTTATTATTTGAGCCACGATGTGCTGCAAATGCAAGCATCAATCGAATGGACTCTAATCGTGCCACAGGAGCATAGGTCTCATCATAATCAAGGCCTTCAACTTGACTATAGCCCTTGGCTACCAAGCGTGCCTTGTTTCTAATGATTTCTCCCTTATGGTTTAATTTGTTTTTGAAGACCCATTTGGTTCCAATAATGGTGGTCTTCTTGGGTCTAGGGACTAAGTCCCAAACTTGACTCCTCTCAAATTGACCTAGTTCATCTTGCATTGCAATGATCCAATCGGGATCATTTAATGCTTCATCAATTTTCCTAGGTTCAATTTCGGAAATTAAGGCAACTTCATTAGCCTCATTCCGAAAGAATGATCTAGTCCTAACCCCATGATGGATGTCTCCAACAATTTGGTCTTGGGGATGACTAGAGGCTAACCTAGTTTGCCTAGGAGTTGGTGGTGCTTCTTGAACGGGTTCACTAGACACAAGTTCAGCCTCAGGATCTGGCTGATCAATGGGTTGTCTAGGTTCACCGTCATCAGACTCATCATCATCAACAACACTTGGAGTTTCTTTCAAACTTAGTCTCCTAAGTTCGAGTTGAACTCCTACATTTTCTGATTGGTCAATTGATTTTGGAATTTCTTCAAAGACCACATTAGAAGACTCTTCAATTAATTTAGATTTCTTGTTGTAGACTCGGTAGGCTTTACTAACGAGGGAGTACCCGACTAGTATCCCTTCATCAGCCTTTGCCGTGAACTTTCCAAGGTGGTCCTTGGTGTTTAGAATGAACACCTTACAACCAAACACCCTAAGGTGTTTAACTGTATATGGTTTTCCAAACCAAATTTCATGGGGAGTCTTTCCTAAAAACCTATGGATAAGGACTCTGTTTTGCACATAGCAAGCCGTATTTACAGCTTCAGCCCATAAGTAACTCGGGAGAGAGTACTCATTAAGCATGCTTCGTGCAGCCTCTTGAAGAACACGGTTCTTCCTCTCTACAACATCATTTTGTTGTGGTATTCTAGGAGTAGAGAACTCATGCTTATAACCTCTATCTTGACAAAATTCTAAAAACCTTTGGTTTTGAAATTCACCTCCATGATCACTTCTAATTGTCTTAATTGTTAATGATTTTTCATTTTCAACTCTTCTACAAAAAGAAATGAAAATGTCTAAGGCTTGGTGCTTATATTTTAAAAAGTAAGTCTATGTGTATCTAGTGAAATCATCAATGATCACAAAGCATTACCTACTTCCATTCAATGATATGATAGTACTACAATCAAATAAATCCATATGAAGTAAATCTAAAGCATTAGAAGTACTTACAGCGCTTTTACCTTTATGTGCAGATTTTGTTTGCTTACCCATTTGACATGCATCACAAAGTTTGTCTTTCTCATACTTGATGCTTGGTAAGCCACGAACTAGTCCCTTGTTGGCCAACTTCCGGATGTTCTTCATGTTCACATGTGCTAGCCTCCGATGCCAAAGGGTGGACTCTTCTTCTTTTGACATGAAACACTTAGCAAAAGCATTAGTAGCACTTTTAAATGAAACTTGATAAATATTGTCTACTCTTGCTCCTACTAGTACCGTGTCCAAGGTGTCATTTTGTCTAACTAGACATTGACTTGGTTGGAAGTCAATTGTGTAACCCGTGTCACACAATTGACTCACACTTAGGAGATTAAATTTCATCCCCTTAACTAAAAGGACATTTGAAATTCTAAGACATTCGGATATTAGAATGTCTCATATTCATATGACCTTAAGACTACCATTGTTACCAAATGATACATTACCTCTACTTTTCTTGTGAAGTGTGGTAAACAATGATCAATCCCCGGTCATGTGTTTGGAGCATCCACTATCAACGAACCAAGTTGATAGATGCTCCCCCTCAATCATAACCTACACAATTCGAAAAATAGAAGTTTTAGGTACCCAAACCTTGGGACCTAAAGCATCAACTAAACATGACTTAGGCACCCATGCCTTGACAACTTTCTTTTGAGTCTTGGGTGTCCTAGATTGTCTCATATCAGTCCTAGACATCAAGGACACGAATGAGGGTTCTTTGGGTCGGTAACCAATACCGGCCCTATTGTAAACTGCCCTTTGGGCATTTAGGATCATATCTAGGGTCTTAGAGCTAGTTGAGAATTTTCCAAGAATATTCTTGAGCTTCTCAACTTCACTCTTCAATGATTGATTTTCCTCTACTAGCAATTCATCATGCAAATCATTGACTTCCTCAACCTTAGAGGACTTCAAATTTTCAATTTCAAGTTTCAATGATTTAATTTCATCTTCTAGCAATTCAACATGCAAATCATCAATGTTATCATCCCTAGATGCTTTCAATTGATCAATTTCTAATTGCAATGCTTTAACATTATTTTTGGACTTCTTAAGCATACTAGTTAAACATGCAATTGCTCTATAACACTTTTCAAGCTCGGGAGAAGTTACCTCTTCATCATCCGAAGATGATGAAGCCGCGTTTGAGGAGCTTGAAGATTCATCACTGCTCTCCTCTCCAAGAGCCATAAGTGCCACTTGCCTTGTGCTCTTCTCCTCCTCTTCATCGGATGAGCTTGAGGATGACTCATCCCAAGTAGCCTTCAACGCCTTCTTCTTCTTCTTGGATTTCTCTTCTTTTCTTTTGGATTTCTCCTCCTTCTTCTTTAGTTTTGGACATTCATTCTTGAAATGCCCTTTTCTACCACACTCAAAACAAGATGCATTAGTCTTATCAAGTTTGGATTCACTAGAGTTACCTCTACTCTTGAAACGTCGATCCCTTCGCATCATTCTTCGCACAAAGTTTGCCATTTCGGATGAGGAAGAGTCGCTGCCATCTTCCTCGGAATCGGACTCGGATTCGGAAGAGGATGAGGATGAGGAGACCTGCTTCTCCTTCTTCTTCTTGTTGGTTCGGTCCCCTGCAACTAAGGCAATCCCCTTCTCCTTGGGGCCTTTGTTAGCCATTTCATGCAATTCCATCTCACAAAATAAATCATCTAACTTTACAATAGATAGATCCTTGGATACTTTGTAGGCATCCACCATGGATGACCACAAAGCATTCCTTGGAAATGCTTTCAAGACATACCTCACAAGGTCGCGATTCTCGACCTTTTCATCAATTGAATGAAGCCCATTGAGGACTTCCTTGAACTGGCTATGAAGCTCACTTACTGACTCATTCTCCTTCATGGAGAGATTTTGAAGTTGATTGAGGAACAAGTCCCTCTTTGCGATTCTAGAGTCTCGGGTGCCTTCGTGAAGCTCAATGAGTTTGTTCCACAAGTCCTTCGCACTTGTGAAAGGACCAACCTTGATGAGTTAGTCTTTGTTCATGCCACATTGTAGAGTGACAACCGCCTTCGCGTCAGCTTCACTCTTCCGAGTTTGTTCAGCAGTCCACCTCCACGACTCAAGCTCTTTGCCTTCATCATCCTTAGGAGGGGTGAATCTCTCCTTCACTACAAACCAAGTATAGATGCCCATCTTCAAATAGTATTTCATCTTTGATCTCCAATATTGAAAGTCAGCACCATCAAAGAATGGAGGTTGGGTGGTGGAGAAGCCTTCTCTCAAAGCCATCTTGTTGATAACTCTTGGATGTTAAGCCGTAAACAGAGCACCAAGCTCTGATACCACTTGTTGGGAACGGATGGCTAGAGAGGGGGAGGGGTGAATATAGCCAATCTCTTTGACTTTAAACACTTGTGAGGTTTCTGCACTCAACTTATCAGTAGCACAGCGGAAGCAACAAAAGAAAGGAAGCAGTGCAGTAAACAAAACAGAAATGAAATCTAGCAAGAACAACTACCAAGGTCGCTAACAAGAGGATTTACAAGGTTCGGGGATAACTTGCCCCTACTCCTTGGCATGCCCTTAAGGTGGGTGATTCCTTGATCGTCGACAGATCAAGCCCCTGTGTTCACTGGATATAACGCAACCTCCTTCTCGGTGGAGAAACCTCTCCACAGCGTTTCAAACAAGGATATAGATTTAAGCTTAATGAAACACAGAGAAAACTCTTACTCAGCACCTAGCAAGGACAAGAACACAGCGAGCTTATCCTGAGCTCCACCCAGCGACGATCTCACGCAAGGACTCCCTCCTTCGTGTCTTTTCACTGTTGGACTCCAAGCCCCTTGTTCTTTCCTCCCAGCACTCACGTAAGAGTTGGTTGCTTCTCGATTGCGGTTGCTTGCTCAAAATGATGAAGACTTCAGGAACACAGCAAGCAAGTCGTGGAGAAACACAAGGCGCAGCAAGAACTTCAGCAAGCTCAACACAGAAACACTGTCGAATACTTCTCTTCTACAGCCGAAGTCTCTTCTGTCTCTTTTGTTTCTCCACCAAGCATCAGATGACACCATCTCTACAGCTCCCAGCTGCTCATCTGCCTACGCCAGCTACCACTGAGCTATCCCTGGACTCCCTGAGCTTCCCTCAGCCAAGCTCCAGTCTCATCTCCAGTCTGCAGCTCGGTCGTTGCAACCTGAGATGGAAAACGGACAAACCTGCTCCAAGGAAAGTCTCCATTGACTTCTCCTTGAGTGTTTGAATCCTCCCCTGTCACCTGCAGCTTAATCAGAGTGTTAGAGCAGCATATCAAGCAGTAAATCAAGATTCAGAAGTGACGCACAGAGAATCGGATATGTTCAGAGCGTCTGACAACGTAATTTGAATTAAAGTGATCGGTCACCAGACCGATCCAGGGTTTGTGGATTGGTCACCAGACCGATCTATTGCTTTGCTGGGACTCCCAGCTCTTACGGCAACACAGGCCTGATCGGTCACCGGACCGATCAGAGTGAAGCCTGATCCGTCACCAGACCGATCAGAGTGAAGCCTGATCGGTCACTCAGACCGATCAGGACAGATGAACAGTGATTTTTTAATCAAATACTAAGTCCCTGATCGATCACCGGACCGATCATGACTTGATCGGAACTCACTCACTATTTGCTCCCTGATCGGTCAACAGACCAATCAGGGGCAAGGCAGCGAGGAAGCAGCTTGCTCCCTGATCGGTCACCGGACCGATCAGGAGCCACACAGTAGGTTCCCAACCTCACTGTGCGCTCCCTGATCGGTCACCAGTCCGATCAGACATCGCTGGATCGGTCACCAGACCGATCCACGAAGGAGCAGCGTGCCAATGTCCCTGATCGGTCACTAGACCGATCCAGGGACTCAAACCTAGCCCTCCAAGCTAGGGTTTCATTCACCTTAGCCCTCCAAGCTAAGGATTTTTCCATTTAACTCTCCAAGTTGAGAATTTGCACCTAACCCTCCAAGTTAGGAGTTTTGACCTAGCCCTCCAAGCTAGGACTTTTCACCTAGCCCTCCAAGCTAGGACTTTTCACCCAACCCTTCCGAGTTAGAACATCATCTAACCTAGCCCTCCAAGCTAGGCACCTGACCCTCCAAGCCAGGACTTTTTCACCTAATTCTCCAGGATGGGAATTTGCACCTAACCCTCCAAGTTAGGACTTTTCACCTAGCCCTCTAAGCTAGGACTTTTCACCCAACCCTTCCGAATTAGGACTTTCCAACACCTAGCCCTCCAAGCTAGGACTTTTCACCCAACCCTTCCGAATTAGGACTATCCAACACCTAGCCCTCCAAGCTAGGATTTTCAACACCTAACTCTCTAGATTAGGATTTTCCAACACCTAGCCCTCCAGACTAGGATTTTCCATACCATGCCTGATCCCCGATCAGGACTTAATCATAATCAAACATCATCCACGTAAACTAAAATCGGTGTCAACACCAAAACAACAATCAGGGCCAGACTGCATCAACAATCTCCATAGCATTTTAGAGTCTTTTGAAAATAAATTAAATTTGATTGTTAAAACTTAGGGTTTGAACTAATGGATGAATTCTTGGATGCTTGAGTACTACTTGGCTTTAGATTCTTAATTGATGACTTGAGATGAATTATTTGTGCCTAGTGAGAATTAGCCTTATTTTTGTGACACACATATGTAATTGTACTCTAGAACTAGCTTAGGTTCTTTCAAAACCATATTTCAATTAGTGGATCACATTTATAGAGGCTAATCAATTTGTTTACCTTTCCATATCAACTTTTGACAATAATCATGTTTATTCTATTTTTCTTTCCTTATTTCCTACTCCTAATCACACTTTTCTATGGACTTATTTGTTTGGTATGTTTCATGATGCTACTTTGCCCGAGATGGACAAAGGATTAACTGTGGGGGAGGTGGCTAGTGTTTTGGGAAATATTTGGTATCAAAGAGGCATTTCATGTCAAGAAAAAAATATTTTCTGCAATTACATGTGTCAAGTTGAGTTGAGTTTGGTGGCAAGAATGAGCAAGAAGAAGTGGTTAAGGATGGAAACAATTGAGGCATCTAGATTCTTTACTACATTTTGAAGATCCAAGTGGCACGCAACGAAAAAAAAATCTGCAAGGAGAGAAAAATGGCACGCAAAAGCAAAAAGAAAAAAAATTGTGCCAAAGTGAAAAAAAAAATTTGTGGAGCTGACTTGAACCGGAAATGATGTGGATCAAGAATTGGGAAGTTGGAATTAAGGAAGTTAATGTCAGCAACAACTCAAAAAGAGGGGAGTTGTGCCAAAACTAATGCAGAAAATCTGTGCTAAAACTGAAATGATTTGAAAATTCTGTGTAGATTAGTAGGTGAAGTGTAGCTGAACTGATTTGAAGCCGAAACTGAATTGAATTGCAAGGATTGTTGGTAAGGGTTAAGCACAATTGTTAGACAACTATGAGAGACTAGGGAAGGTAGCAAGATTAAGAGGGTAAGCTGAAAATGCAGCTAGGAAAAAAATTTTAGAATCAGTTTGAATACTAGTGGGACTAAGATTGTATCAACTTGAAGATGAACCTGAGTTTCAGAAACTATGAATCAAGGTATCAAGTATAAAAATGTATCTGAAATTGTTGGGCACATTCACTGCTGATCGAATTTAAGAAAAATGTAGCTGCTAAAATTTTTGGAGGAGAGCAGAAAAAGGAAGTGCAGTGTAGGCAGTGGTTGAAATCCAATCTACTGATCAGAAATTTTCGAGTGGAACAACTGAGATTCTCCACTGATAGTTGGTACTAATTGCTGTGAAGAAATCAGAGAATTGCAAGGATGAAGAACTTAAGGATTCTGGATTCTGAATTTAAATCCGGTGAGCTGGAAACTAAAGGCACAGCAGCTAAATTCATTTGCAAGGAGTAGAACTTGAGCTGAAAGTGCAGCTAGAGAAGAATTGATACAAGTTGCTGAATTGATACTGTTATTCCGAATTGCAGCTGTATAGATCAGTGATTTGAGTGTAGCTTAACTATTCTAGATTGAAGCAGAGAAATGCAGAAATCTGAGACAAGTGCAGAGAATTTGTGCCAAAAATAGAGGAAGGAAAAATTCTATGCAGTTCGGTAATTGAAGTGCAGGGGAACTGATCTGAAACTAATGTGGCTGCTGCAAGGATTAAGAACAAGACCACTCGACAGCAAGGTTGAGAATGTGAGCTGAAAATGCAGTTGGAAAAGAGAAAAATCAGAAAGTTATTCTGCCATAAAGTCAGTTTGGTATCAAGAGGAAGCTGAAATTGGGTTTTGTATCATTTGATTGCAAGTACTAATTGATGCTAATGGTTTTGAGAAATTAGAGTTTTGAAAGGTTTGAAAGTGATGCCGTGTAGCTAAAATCTGAAACAAAAAAAAATAGAAGAAAAAAAAAAAGAGAAAACAGTTTTGAAAAAAAAAGAGGATGAAACAAAGTTAGCACACAATTGGAGTTTCAGCATCATGAATTTAGTGAAGATAATCTCATCCAAATCCAAGCCTTACATCACTGCCATTCTGACTTTACTGGAGAGAAAGAAAGAAGAGAAAAAGATATGATGAAAAGAGGAAAAGAAAACAAGTGGCACGCAAAAGGAAAAATTGACAAATTGAGACCAATAGGGTTTTCTTCATCCAAATCAAAGGCATTGTTCAAGATTGACTTCACCACACTTTTTATTTCACTAGAGGACTGACAAGAGGGCAAAGCACATTGGAAATATTCTTGAGTAACCAAGTCTCCCACCTCATCAATTTATCTATTTTCTTGGCTTTCACTTCATGCTTATCATTTTCCATGTTTTTCACTTGTTTTTGTAGATGTGGATCCTAATCATGAATAATGGTGGAGAGTAGATAACAAGCAAGCCTATGGTAGTGCAAAAAGCATGTGTGTTTGAGTGAGCTCCACTTTCATCATGAATTTAGAACTCAAGAAGAGAGCCACCAAAAATTTCCCTTGAAAGGCTAGTGAGTTAAATTCATCTCAATGAATCATGAAGGATGAAAAGGCTAAGTTGTTGATTTAAGGACGAGATACTAATCCATAGAGCTTAGATTTTTTAGAATTGACAATCTTAAGTAATTTCTTTTCATTTTCTTCTAATCATGCTTGGAAAAAGTCTAAGAGATACATACTTAGTAGTTTCGTGAGACGCTCAAGCTTAAGTGTGGGGGGGGGGGGGGTTGATAAGTGTTATTTTATTGGTTATTTCAGATGCCAAAATCCATGTTTGACCCATGTCTTTCTTACTTAATTATGAATTTACCCTAGGTTCTAGGACTTACTTTTATTTTGGACTTAATTGCAAATCTTTACATATTTGAAATGATTTGCCACTAAATTGTTAACTTATTTTTGTAGGCATGAAAGGATCATCGACCTAGGGCATACTGGGTCAAACTTGAGTCAGAAGTGGACCCGGATCGAATGATCAAGCTTCAGATTAATCTAGGATGTCCGATTCAAAATTGGCTAGATCTAAGCCATCTGGAAACCTTTGAGGCGATCCGAGTTAGGGTTAAGGCGGATCAAGCACTTAGGTCATGATATGATATTTTCATCCAAATCAGAGATCATTCAACCGTTGGATCGAGCTCAGAGGGCTCTAGACTATCCATTCAAAGATCAGGTTGATCTGAGCCATCCGTTGCAAATCTGGAGGATCCGAGCTACCCCAAGGCAAATCCTGACCCTTGATCAACATCATCAAAGTTTGATTCAGATCGGACAAAGATCAACCATTGGATTTGACCTTAACAATCTGAGTCGTTCATTTCAAAGTATTTAATCATATTTTTCTCCACACTGCAGCTTTGTCGCGTCTTCGCCACTACTTCGTCTTCTTCAGCATTTTCTTCATCGTTTCTTCAGTTTTCTTCAATCCAAGGGCACGACCACCTCAATTCCTCTATTAGATCGAGTTCTAGATCCTTGGGAAGCTGTTGCCGTGAAGATTCCAGCTCCGAATTGGCCAAAAATAGAGCCGAGTGAGGGTTTCCTCGGTTCTGACATTGATTGCTTCGATCTTGGTTTTGCTCCATCCTTCATCCATCTGAGCTATCTGGAGGGGTTCTCTGGAGTGCTTGGTTCATCCCCACACCATCAGCGCGATTGGACAAGGCTGGATTAAGGAAATCGAATGGGTTTTCTGTTGGAGCAATCGGCCCTAAGATGGTTCAGAGTGACCATAGGTTTTGATGTTTGGGCAAAGGGTTTAAGTTAGGTTCACCCTTGTATTTGATATGAGTATGTTGAGTGTGCAGGTTGTACAGGTTACGCATATGGACCTGACTGGACGGCCTCAGTATGGTGAAGGATGGCATGGAGGCCAGCTGGAGGCTGGCGTGCGCATCTGAGGGACCATGGAGTGCAGGGACGATGAGCTGATGGGCGCGAACTTCGAGGCGTACGTGAAGGGTGGCATGGAGGCAAGCTGGAGGCTTGCGTGCGCATCCGAGGGACGAGGGTCGAAGATGAAGAGGGCGTGAGGCAACAGTCGAGGCTGCGGACGAGGAGTCAGTCGAGTCGTGAGGGTACGAGTGCAGTGTGATTGTACTAGGGAAATCCTAGGGTTTGAGTGCGGAGTGAAATGTACTCAGGAAGGGTAACCTTAGGTGGGTGAGTAGACCAGTCGACTGCCCTGGGGGCAGTCGACTGATGAAACTCACAGAAAGGTCTCATCCCTGGGACCAGTCGACTTCCCTGGAGGCAGTCGACTGGTAGCGGCTGGTGAGTTGGCTAAAATTCGAACGTTGGGGTTTGCAACGGTCGAATTTAGCTGGCACCAGTCGACTGCCCTGGGGGCAGTCGACTGGTAGCGAGAAATCAGCCCCGAGTCCTATTTAAAGAGGACTTCGTGGTGGCTGAGTTTCTTGACGAAACTTGTCTTGGTTAAGGGCAAGTTAGTAGTCTTCGTGTCCAGAGCTTTGGTTGGTGTTGTGATGAGGTTTCTCCACCCACAATGAGCGACACGTGATAGCCGGAGGTTATCCGGGGAGTGATCCACCGACGGATTGTTGGATTAGTCACCCGGCCGGGGTGGATACCAACTAAATACGGTTTGTTAGCATTGTATTTATTGTTTTATTGTATTTCCGCTGCGCTAACAATCTTGTAGGAAGAAGGGGTTCGAAAAATCGCTATTCACCCCCCTCTAGCGGACACGATCGATCCTAACAATTGGTATCAGAGCGAAGGACCGCTCTTGATCGGACTAACCGCCGAGGGAGCATACGCTAGAGGAAATGGAAGGTGAAGGACCACTTGGGGACGAGATCTACACACCTCCGGCCTACAACAATGAAGATTTTGCATATTGGAAGGCGAGGATCGAGACGTGGTTCGGAATGGATTGGGCATGCCGAATTGCGCTTGAAGAGCCCTTCGAAGTTCCAAAGGACAAGCACGGGAAGAAGCTTCGTCCTAGATATTGGGACAAAGAGCAACAAGAACAATTCCGGGCCAATGAGAAGGTAACAAATATTTTGGTTGATATATTACCTAACGACATCTTGAGTTGTGTAGGGTCATATTAAAGTGCATGTGAATTATGGAGCAAGGTGAAAGAGTATCATGAGACCCCTACAAAAATTCAAAAGCCTAAGGAGAAAAGCCCCGTGATTCAAGAAGAGGAAGAAGAAAGTGAAGAATCGTCAACCTCCTCAAGAGAAGAAGAGGAAAAGGTCTCCACCTCAAGGACTAAGGGGGAGGAGAGATCCACTTCCATGCCGGATCAAGAGGAGGCATCCACATCATCAAAAGTTGAAGAAGTCTCAACCTTCACCAAAGCAAGGAACAAAGATCACATTATATGCTTTGGTTGCAACAAAAAGGGACACTATAAGGACAAGTGCCCGAAAGGTAAAGAGGAGGTAAAATCTAAACTCTTTTCAATTCATTTAAATTTTGACAAGGGGTGTAGGAATGATGAAGCTCAAAAGAAAAGGAAGAAGATTCGATGCTTTACGTGTGGTGAGCTAGGGCACTACCACACTAAGTGCCCAAGGAGTAAAGAGTTCAAGAAAATGGAGCACTTGAGAAGATGGGAGAAAGAGGAAAGAAGCCCATATCATGGAGGGACTACAAGGGTAAGGGAGGTAATCCCTAATCTTAAATCTAAATGCAATTCAAATTCAAGTTCCTTTATGCATGCTAAAACTAGTGAAAATGCTCATCCATGCATGCTAGGATAAATGAAAAGTACTTAATGGTGCATAATCTTGGTTTCAAGTATCATGATAGGAATATGGTTAACAAGGTAGATCAAAACCCTAGGAAGGTCATACATCATGAACAATCAAAGACCTTTAGACCTAAGGACCATGACACTAATCCCAAGAAGGGGAGGAATGTGCCTAGAAAGGAGGGTAGGTCTAGGAATATCCAAAATGGGCATGTGGATTCTAGGTTTAGGAACCTAGAAAGGGAGAATCAAGCTTTAAGGGAAAAGCTTGAGAGGTTAGAGAAAACTCTAGAGAGATTCACTATTGGATCTAAGGGTTTGGATATGGTGTTGGGTGGTCTAAAACCCAACAATGATATATCGGGTCTAGGATACCGATCTAGGGTCTTCCATGCCAAAGAAAAGAGATATGCTAGGGTAGCATATGATTATGGCAAGAAGGGGGAGTGCAAGAATGGCAAGGGAATGTCATCAAAAGAAAAGGAAAAGGTCTTAACTAAGGACAAGGGGTCTAAGGTTAAGAGGGTTGAGTTTGTAGGCCAAGAGTCACCGGAGGTTCACCAGTATGGTTTAGCATTTGTTGAGTCACCTAGGGAGGTGGCTAGGGCTAAGAGCTCTAGAATCCTTTGGGATATATGGTGAATTAACCTTAGGAGGGGTGCTCCTAGTGGTCTAGATGGACCATGGAGTGTGCCAAAAGAATTGGAGACGGACTTGAGTCTCAATTCTTGGATTTTGGCACGGTATTTTTGAGTTTCATGCATGAAAATATGACATTGGGGTCATATTGCATGAAAATTGGTTTTTGATGTGTTATTGCCATGTAAATCAATGCTAGGGATGTATTGTGGGGTGGCATGGGCAAAGACATCAAGAGGAAACCAAAACTAGGACTTTTGGTTAAGGTTTGATTGAACCTTTTTGCTAGTTTTTGGATTTTGTGTCAAACTTGGGAATGGTGATAGATACATTTTGGAATGTATTTTTCCCAAATAGATATGGGTACCACAAACATCTCCACAAAATTTGAGAATTTTTGGAGATTTGTGAAATTTCTGGCGCATTTCTGAACTTCGTCAGAGATGCTGAAATTTCAGACTTTCAGAGTATCAGTCGACTGCCATTTTGGCAGTCAACTGGTCAAGGCTGAATTATGTTTCAGCAGCTGGGTAGGTGTCCAAATGATGCACAACAAGTATATGGGGGGCTAGTACACATTGTTTATGGTCATTAGGGACTGAAAGAACCAATAATTGGGATATTATTGGGGTCTTTTTGATGTATGGCAAAGGGGGAGAAGTTTGGGTTTAAGTTGGGAAACCAAACTTACCTTTGCATGGAACCCTAGGTTTAGGGGGAGTTGAGATTAAGGGGGAGCATGGTTGCTCCATTCTTGGCGTAAGGGGAACCTTGGAGAGGTTCTTAAAAAGCCTTTGTAAGTCCAATGTAGGGGGAGCTTGGGAGAAGCATTAAAAACCCCATTTTGGAAATTCCTAACTTGGAGGGTTAGGTGTGGGATGCCTTGGGATAGGATCCATGTATGCATTGCATATGCATTTATTTAGCATTGTTTTTGCTATTCTTTATTACTATTTGTTTCCCTAATTTAAACGGATTGCCAAACATCAAAAAGGGGGAGATTGTTAGAGCAATCGGCCTTAAGATGGTTCGGAGTGACCATAGGTTTTGATGTTTGGACAAAGGGTTTAAGTTAGGTTCACCCTTGTATTTGATATGCGTATGTTGAGTGTGCAGGTTGTACAAGTTACATATATGGATCTGACTGGACGGCCTCAGTACGGTGAAGGATGGCATGGAGGCCAGCTGGAGGCTGGCGTGCGCATCTGAGGGACCATGGAGTGCAGGGACGATGAGCTGATGGGCGCGGACTTCGAGGCGTACGTGAAGGGTGGCATGGAGGCAAGCTGGAGGCTTGCGTGCGCATCCGAGGGACGAGGGCCGAAGATGAAGAGGGCGTGAAGGCAACAGTCGAGGCTGCGGACGAGGAGTCAGTCGAGTCGTGAGGGTACGAGTGCAGTGTGATTGTACTAGGGAAATCCTAGGGTTTGAGTGCGGAGTGAAATGTACTCAAGAAGGGTAACCTTAGGTGGGTGAGTAGACCAGTCGACTGCCCTGGGGGCAGTCGACTGATGAAACTCACAGAAAGGTCTCATCCCTGGGACCAGTCGACTGCCCTGGGGGCAGTCGACTGGTAGCGGCTGGTGAGTTGGCTAAAATTCGAACGTTGGGGTTTGCAACGGTCGAATTTAGCTGGCACCAGTCGACTGCCCTGGGGGCAGTCGACTGGTAGCGAGAAATCAGCCCCGAGTCCTATTTAAAGAGGACTTCGTGGTGGCTGAGTTTCTTGACGAAACTTGTCTTGGTTAAGGGCAAGTTAGTAGTCTTCGTGTCCAGAGCTTTGGTTGGTGTTGTGGTGAGGTTTCTCCACCCACAAGGAGCGACACGTGATAGCCGGAGGTTATCCGGGGAGTGATCCACCGACGGATTGTTGGATTAGTCACCCGACCGGGGTGGATACCAACTAAATACGGTTTGTTAGCATTGTATTTATTATTTTATTGTATTTCCGCTGCGCTAACAATCTTGTAGGAAGAAGGGGTTCGAAAAATCGTTATTCACCCCCCTCTAGCGGACACGATCGATCCTAACATTTTCAGCTTGGATCAGAGTGGAAGCTGGATTGATTCGCAGAGACTATTTTTCCATTGATTTGCTGAGCTTAGGGGCTCGATGCTCACCCTTGTGTGACGACAAGGAGTACTTGAGCTAAGGGAGTGATTAAGGATTAGTTTACTTAGTTAATTTTCATTTTATTGGCTGTAGTTTTTGATTTCTGAAATCTGTTCCATTTCTGAACTTTGTATCAGCTACTTAGTTTTTCTTCTCTGAAACGTTTCTGCTTAAATTTGTTTTAGTTATGTAAGTTAATGAGGTAGATTGCTTGTTAGTGGACACTTAGACTCAATTTCAGTTCATTTCAGAATTAAATTGCTGCGTATCAGATTTGTAGCTGCGTATCAATTCTTCCTGCTTCCATTTCTGCTAGTTAATTTCTTTTCAGCAAGTTTCGGTTTTGTGTCAAGTAATCATTGGAACTTCTTCAGCTTTTCTGAATTTTGGATTAGTGCCTTCATGCTCAGTTCACTCTATTAGACTCTGCCTCTGAATTGTTGCTGCATCCCTTCATTCAGTTTCTGAAATTCTGAATTCATTACTCCATTCGACAGTTTCTGATTTATGGCTGAAATGTTTCGGTTCATTATCTCTAAAGTTTTATCAATGGAACAGTAGCTTCTCTAAATCTTATCTGAGCATTAGTTTTATGCAATTAATCTCAGTTTGCTCATTTGTTTTTGCATTTGGTTCCTTGCTGAATTTCTGACTTCGTGTTCTGAAATCCTGCATGTTAATTCTGCATTGAGTTTGTTGGTACATTTCTGCATTGGGGTTGTTGTGTCATTTATGCATAAACTTCTACGTCAGCTTATTCCTGCATTGATCAGTATTTAGGTTTCAAATCTCTTCCTTTATTCTTGCATATCATTTCATTGATAGCTTTGCTTTCCAAGCTAAATCGATCATGTATAGTTCCTGCACTTAGTATCATTTCGGCACATAAGGTTGTTTCCTTTGCGTAGCAAGTAGTTTCATTGCTGCATTTCAAATCAAGTTTGTTTTCTTTGTCTCTCATTGAAACCAACCCCAGAATTTATTTGAACCCCAAAAATATCAATGACACATAAACTCGAGCTCGAATCAAACAGTCTCAACTAGCCCTAGGAAAAATACGACTTGTGACCCCTTTACTACGTTTTCATCTTAGCTAGCAAAAAGGGTTTCTAGCTTTTCACATATCTAAATTTTGAGACCCACATTTGTGACACCTAGTTCGGGTTCATCAATCACTTAAGCATAATTGAAGGAGATGGATCACTTGCCACAATTGATGATGATTTTAGAGATGAGCACCTTCTTGCAGTACATGGTGAGACACCTTGGTATGCAAACCTAGTTAATTTCTTAGTAGCACATGTTTTTCCTACACACTTTTCTAAGGCTCAAAAAGATAAATTTAAAAGCAATGCAAAATTTTATGTGTGGGATGATCCTTATCTATGGAAATTTTGTAATGATCAAATAATTAGGAGATGTGTACCAGATCATCAGTTTACTTCTGTACTTATATTTTGTCATTCATCAGCTTGTTGGGGGTATTTTGGACCCCAGAGGACTGCTAGGAAGGTGTTAGAATGTGGATTATATTGACCCACCCTATTTCATGATTCATATGTTTTTTATAAAAATTGTGATAGATGTCAGCAAACTGGAAACATAGGAGCAAGAAATGAGATGCCCCAAAACACTATGCTTTTCTGTGAGATTTTTGATGTTTGGGGAATAGATTTTATGGGACCTTTTCCTGCATCTTATGGTTATTTATACATTTTACTCGCTGTGGATTATGTTTCAAAATGGGTGGAGGTCATTCCCTCCAAGACTGACGATTCTTCTGTTGTTGCGAGTTTTGTTTGGTCACATATTTTCTGCAGGTTTGGAATTCCAAGGGCAATAATAAGTGACCAAGAATCTCATTTTTGCAATAAACTCATGAAAGCCTTGCTAAATAAATATGGGGTTATACATAAAGTTTCTACATCCTATCACCCCCAAACAAATGGACAGGCTAAAATTTCAAACAGAGAAATCAAATCAATTTTGGAGAAGACTATTGGACCTACTAGAAAAGATTAGAGCAAGAGGTTAGATGATGCACTTTGGGCATACCGAACTGCGATTGGGCATGTCGAATCGCGATTGAAGAGCTATATGAGATTCCAAGGGATAAGCACGGAAAGAGGCTTAGGCCTAGATATTGGAATCAAGAACAACAAGATCAATCCAAGGCAAACGAAAAGGTAATGACAATTTTAGTTAATCTTTTGCCTAACAATCTCTTTCCCTTGGCCTAAATCGCACCAATGATAGATCGGGTCTAGGATACCGATCTAAGGTCTCCCATGCCAAGGGAAAGAGATATGCTAGGGTAGCATATGATTATGGCAAGAAGGGGAAGTCCAAAAATGGCAAGGGAATGCCATTTAAAGGGAAGAAAAAGGTCTTAACTAAGGACAAGGGGTCCAAGGTTAAGAGGGTTGAGTTTGTAGGCCAAGAGTCACTGGAGGTACACCGGTGTGGCCTAGTGATGGTTGAGTCACCTAGGGAGGTGGCTAGGGCTAAGAGCTTAAGGGGGAGCTATAAAAGCCTTTGGGATATATGGTGAATGGACCTTGGGAGAGTTGCTCCTAGAGGTCTAGATGGACCATGGAGTGTGCCAAAAGAATTGGAGACGGACTTGAGTCTCAATTCTTGGGTTTTGGCACGGTGTTTTTGAGTTTCATGCATGGTAATATGACATTGGGGTCATATTGCATGAAAATTGGTTTTTGATGTGTAATTGTCATGCAAATCAATGCTAGGGATGCATTGTGGGATGACATGGGCAGAAACATCAAGTGGAGACCTAAACTAGGACTTTAGGTCAAGGTTTGATTAAAGTTTTTAGCTACTTTTGAGTTTTGTGTCAAACTTGAGAATGGAGATAGATACATTTTGGAAGGTATTTTTCCCAAGTAGGTATGTGTACCACAAATGTCTTCACAAAATTTGGAAATTTTTGGAGATTTGTGGAATTTCTGGAGCATTTCTGAATTTCGTTAGAAAGGTTGCAATTCTGGTTTTCAGAGTATCAGTCGACTGCCCTGAGGGGCAGTCGACTGGTCAAGGCTAATTTTTGTATCAGCAGCTGGTTTGGGGTTCAAATGATGCAAAACAAGTGTATGGGGGCTAGTACACATTGTTTATGGTCATTGGGGATTAAAAGAATCGATAATTTGGATATTGTTGGGTTCTTTTTGTTGTTAGGCAAAGGGGGAGAAGTGTTGGATTTAAGTTGGAAAACCAAACACACCTTTACTAGAAACCCTAGGTCTAGGGGGAGCTAAGAAAAAGAGGGAGCATGGTTGCTCCATTCTTGGCGTAAGGGGAACCTTGGAGAGGTTCTTAAAAAGCCTTTGTAAGTCCAATGGAGGGGGAGCTTTGGAGAAGCTTTAAAAAGCACGTTTTGGTGAAAATTCCTAACTTGGAGGTTTAGGTGTGGGGAGCCTTGAGATAGGTTTTAAAAAGCCCGTTTCGGAAAATTCCTAACCTGGAGGGTTAGGTGTAGGATGCCTTGAGATAGGATCCATGTATGCATTGCATATGCATTTATTTAGCATTATTCTTGCTATCTATTACTCTTTGTTTTCCCTAACTTAAACGTATTGCCAAACATCAAAAAGGGGGAGATTGTTGAGGCAATCTGTGATCCGGAGTAATCATGTGTTTTGATGTTTGGGCAAAGGGTTTAAGTTAGGCTTTCTCTTGTGTACTAATATGTGTATGTGAGTGTGCAGGTTGTACAGGTTTACACATATTGACTTGGCTGGACGGCTTCAGTATGGTGAAGGGTTGCATGGAGACAAGCTGGAGGCTTGTGTGCACCCGAGGGACCTGATATAGCAAGGATGATGAGCCGAGGGGCGCGGACTTCGAAGCATACGTGAAGGATGACATAGAGACAAGCTGGAGGCTTGTGTGCATTCGAGGGACGACGACCGAAGATGAAGATGGCGCGAAGGCAACAGTCAAGGCTACTGGTGAAGAGTCAGCTGAGACAAGGGACAAGAGCCGAGGGAGGAGGACTCCAAGGGCAAACCGGGAAGTGGACTTCAAAGGGCACACGTGAAGGGTGGCATGGAGGCAAGTCGAGGACTTGCGTGCGCATCCGAGGTACGACAGCCGGTGAAAAAGGACTTCAAGGGGCAAGCCAAAGGAGTGGACCTGAAGGCACGCGTGGAGGAGGGTCAAGAGAGTGAGTGGGAGTGCTGTTGTAAGCTGGGCAGTCGACTGGGGATTGTCAAGTCGACTGCCAAAACTCACAGTAGGTTCTGGACCCTATACCAGTCGACTGCCATTCCGACAGTCGACTGGTAAGTCACCAGAATTCGAACGTTGGGGCTGTCAACGGTCAAATCTGAGTGGTGGCAGTCGACTGCCCTACGACCAGTCGACTGCCAGCGGGTTTTCCAGCCCGAGTTCTATTTAAGGAGGACTCGGTTAGGGCTGGGTTTCTTGACGAATCTTGTCTTGGTTAAAGGCAAGATAGTAGTCTTTGTGCTCAGAGGCTTGCTTGGTATTGTGGCGAGGTTTCTCCACCCACAAGGAGCGACGAGGGCTAGCCGGAGGTTATCCGGGGAGTGATCCACCGACGGATTCTTGGATTAGTCACCCATCCGGGATGGATACCAAGCAAATAGGTTTGTTAGCAGTGCTTTCTTTGTTGTTTGTGTTTATTATTATTGTTTCCGCTTGCGCACATTAACAACGTAGGAAGAACGAGCCGAAAACCGCTATTCACCCCCCTCTAGTGGACACGATCGATCCATCAAGTTTAAGTTAGGTTTACCCTTGTGTATTTGATATGTGTATGTGAATGTGCAGGGTGTGCAGGTTACACATATTAACTTAGCTGGACAACTTTGGTATGGTGAAGGGTGACATGGAGACAAGCCGCGTGCTTGTGTGCGCACCTGAGGGACTATGGATAGTAGGGACGATGAGCTGAGGGGCGCGGACTTCGAGGCAGGCGTGAAGGATGGCATGGAAGCAAGCTGGAGACTTGTGTGCATCCGAGGGACGGGAGCCAATGATAAAGAGGGCGCGAAAGCAACAATCGAGGCTGCTGGAGAAGAGTCAGCTGAGTCGTGAGGGTACGAGTGCTGAGGGAATGTACTCGGGGAAATCCTAGGGGCAGAGTGCTAAGGGAATTATACTCGGGAAGGAAACCTAGGTAGGGCAGTCGACTGGTGTTTTGGCAGTCGACTAGTAAACCCCACAGAAAGATCAGTCGATTGCTGTGGGGGCAGTCGACTGGTAGTAGCTGAAGAAATTCGAACATTGGCTTTCAACGATCGTATTTGAGTGGGGGCAGTCGACTGCCCTGGGAGCAGTCGACTGGTGGCGAGGGTTTCAGCTTAGAGTTCTATTTAAGATAACTCGGTTTGGGATGAGAGCTCTTGATAAAACAAGCTTGGTTAGGGCTTGTTAGTAGTCTTTGGTGCTCAGAGGTGTGTCCAAGTTTTTAGTGAGGTTTCTCCACCCACAAGGAGCTACACGAGCTAGCCGGAGGGCATCTAGGGAGTGATCCGTCGAATGATCAAGGGATCATCCACCTTACGGACTATCGGGGAATAGGAGCTTCATCTCCGAACCACGAAAATAGGTTTATGTTAGCATTGTTTAGTTTGTTTATTATTGTTTCCGCTTGTGCTTGTTAACGTTGTAGGTAGAAAGTCGAAAATTGCTATTCACCCCCCCCTCATCCTCTAGCAAGAAGTACACGATCTAACACAACTTACTTCTTGTTTGCCAGGCGAGATCTCATCATTGCCAAGTCCCAAAACACAACCATGTCAAGAAAATGACTCCGCAAAAATACAACAAATACGGATAGACCTCATAAAATAACTCTGTAAACCCGCAGACACCAAAACATCGAAAAATCTAGCTTTGATACCAAAAATTGTCACGCCCCCAGAGGCACATGCTTACTCGAAAATCGAGCAGCATCTCCCCTGTATGGCGGGTAAGTTGGGACATATAATACATAATCTCCACATACATATAGCTCAGCCACACACGGCTGGCATCAAACTAGTAAGTAAATCCATAACTATACAGTTAATAACTTTAAGCAAATTTAAAATAGCAGAGAGACCGAATGCCAAAAGAAACGAACATACTAGACCAACAAGATATAAATAAAAGTTTGCTAAGATGATACCGGATAAATAAAAATAAATACTAGTCTAGAAATTAAATAAAATATGGAACACACGAAATGCAAAATATAAAGCAACTATGAAGAAAACCACTAAATCCTGAGACAACTCCAAATGCATTGACACGGTGGGACTGACAACGGAATCCTCTTCTGGCTCCAAATAATGCATCTACTTGCTACTTGAAACAAAAATAGGAAGCAAGGGTGGTGAGTCCGGAAGAACTATGCGAGTATATGAATAGATAAGCATGACATCATAAAGATATATGAAACAGTAGATAGCAACGATGTACAATCTCAAGGAAATAGTGGACACCAAAGCATGTGTAAAATAACATAAAAACATACAAGATAATATAGTATCAACAAGCATGAATGTCAACCAAATGCAACAACCATAGCTCATATAAATGCAACAAACACAAGGAAATGCATAAATGTAATAGATGCATATGATGCAATAACATCTGTTACCCCTAACGCCAGTCAAGCCGTCAACACATCACATCTGTGTGGCCGAGTGGGTAGGATTGTGACAACTGTACGCATTCCAACGAATAAAGTCGAAGGTGCGGTGGCGACAGTCGGCGTCACTCGCTGCGGCGTCGGGCAGAGAAGAGAGGAATCGGGGAAAATTGAAACGGGGTGAGGGCATTGTTAGATCTTTATAATGATTTTTGGCTTTTATTACAAAAAAGCCCCTCCAAGTTTAAATAATGCCAACTCCACCTTTGATTTAGGGCTTTAGCATTTAAGCCCTCAAAATTTTGACGTTCAACATCCTCAGCCGATGCGTTTGAGCAATTAGGGTTCTCCGATGATGAATACTTTCCGCCAGCTGCTCCTTGATCAACGCCGCTGGAGACATCTCCCCTCCTCTTGTAACCCTCCTACCAGTCCCTTTTGCTTCTTTGTGACTCGCTTTCTCTCTTATAGCAAGAATGCTCATTTTTTTAGATTGTCGCCGGCCCGATTCCGCGGACTGCTCGCTGATTAGACCCTCGGATGACCTCTGGATCGGGAGTTCATGGTCGTTTCTTCTGATTCGGTTGTGAGTCTTTAATGCCTTGACATTTTGTTTATCGGTTCGTGTGTGATTCACTTTGATTGAGTTTCTAGATTTTCCACTGGCTTCACGAGTGTCCGTGGGGAGAGGTCGTCAGCCGAGTACGCCAAGCTGCGCATGGAGTCGTTAGAGACGGAGTTTAGGCAACATCCTCGGATCCCACCAATCCGAGTCCTGGTTTTCTTATCATTGGTTTGGTCCCTTCTTGGTACTGTATAGAGCGATGATCATTTCCTTTTACCTGGCTAAACTGACCGTATGAGGAAGCGAGCTATCAAGGTGAACCAGTCATCCTCTATAACATCTTTTTCATGTCGTTTGATAATTAATCACAATTCATAAACTGATTCAACTTTTTTATCTATTTTTTTAGAATTTTAAACTGGACATTCCGTTTTTGTGTTGTGGAAGCTTCCTAAATTTTATTCTAGTTTTTACTAATCTTAATTACACCAATTTTGTTTTGTTTCTCCTCTGTTTGATTACGCAAATATAAATTAATGCATATCGAACAAAATATTTGTTGTGTATAAAGATTTACTCTTTAGCTTGTAGGAATGACTTAGAGATGAAAATGGGAGTACAACAGCTACAAAAATATGTTTGAATATGTAACGCCCCAAAATTTCCATTTTTAGTTCTTAAAGTCCTTAGAATTATTTAGAAATGGTTTAGAAATATTCTAGATATTTTTAGGAATTTTTAGAGTATTTTTATGGAATTTTCCGAGTCCGTTTGGTATTTTTGAAAAAAGAAAAAGAAAAAGGAAAAAAAGCCAAAAATGGAAAAACCAATTAACTGCAGCGGGTGGATCGAACCCGCGACCACCACGAAACAGCAAGCGCGCGCAACCAGCCGGGCTAGGGGTATCAAGCACAATAAGAGACGGAGAGAAGGTTATTTAAGGAATTGTTAGTTTAATCTGCCTTAAGTATAAATAGATAGTTAAAGAGAGAAATTTTATTTTCTCTCCTCTCCAAACCCTCACGCCGACCTCCTCTCCTCTCTTGGGCGACGCCGACCAATATCAAGGCCAAGGAGGGCCGGCCAAGACTCTTATCCAAGAGATAATTCTATATTCGGGATCCCCGCGACGAGAGGAACGCGTAGGCGCGAAGAATTCTCCGAGATCTCAAGTTTCTCCCGAGTCCTAGACGTCAATCTTGGTTGTAAGTCCAAGATATCAATGTAAGTACTGCTCACCTGCAGTAAGAGGCGGTTTTTCCGCGAGAATTTCCTTTAGAAGTTTTAGAAAAGAGCTATTTCCTTTTTGTTTAAGTTTTTGCATGTTATCTTGGTTCATTAATTGTTGTATGCTTATGTATAAGTTTATTCATGTACCCTATATGAGTTTAGGGTCTAAGAAAGCTATGAGAAAAGAAAAGAGAAGATAAAGATAAGAAAAGAAAAGGCCAAGGCCTTAAGAAATCCCCAAAAGTCAAGACTTAGGGATTTTAGCACGCAAGGTGCTCCAGAAAATGCCAAGGCATTTACAGATAAGAAAGAAAAGTAAGAAAAGCTATTTTATTTTCTAAGGCCAGTACCCGGCGTCCAAGGGCGTCGTTAAAGAAATCCAGGTGTCCAATTCCAAGGTCTTGGCCCTGGTAGACCAAGGTCTGCTCTATTAGGATTGGTGGCTCGCTACCCCAACCTTTTAGGGAACGCGCATCAGATGGTACTTACGTCTTCAGTGGATCCAAGTGATTAGTATTTTCAAGTATATGCTTTAGCAAAGTTTCGAAAGTTTAAGAAAGTTTTCAAAAGTTAAAGAATAGCTAAAGTTTCAAGTTGAGCCAAGAAAAGTAAATTGAAATTTATTATTGCTTGAGTATGCATGTTTTGAGTTATACATGTTCTTAGTTTTCTTTCAAGCATATAAGTATCTCATATGTTTTCATATTGTTCAAGAAGCATGTTTGCACATTCGAGATTTTGTGAGCTAGATAGTACTTACTAAGCTTTATGCTTATAGATGCATTTCCTCTTATTGCAGATAAAGGTAAAGGCAAGCAATTCTGAAGGAAGACGACGAGGCGGTGCTGAGTAAAGTGTGTGTGGTGGCTGATTTTGGAGAGATCTTGAGACGAGACAATTTAACTATCCAAATTACAATGTTATAGTTTATTCAATTTTCAAGTTCTTGTTTTATGGAGTTTAGCGAACATTTAAGTTTTGGATAGTTTTACATACTCAATTTCGTAGAGTAAGATTCCATGTCATCCCATTAAATATATATGTATCCTTGTGATTGCATTGGGCGAGTACGAGTGATCAGCACGGCCGTGCTCTCTCAAGGCACGGGCGTGCTCTTAGGAGGAATTATAGGTACGGGCGTGCTCTTCAGCACACCCTGGGCGTGCCGTCCACTGGCGAATCTCAGGTGACCCGCACGGGCGTGTTAGTCAACACGTCCTGGGCGTGTTCTTCCTTGTCCGGAAATAGTATGGTTGCCATAATACTCCGGTAATGTTGTAGAACCTTGGGTGATGCATGACTACTTAAGTTAGAATATAATTGTTAGAAGAATTTAAAAGAAAAAAAAAATTTCCGCATTTTACTTTTAGTCGTGTATTAAAGTTGAGAAGTAGAGAAACGTAACGATCCGTCTAAGGTAGAAGAAGGCAGGTCGCTACAGTTGGTATCAGAGCAGTTCCCATTTTCCAGCATCACACACACATCAGCATCAACCTTGCCGTCTTCAAGTAAGAAAGATTTAAGTTTCAGTTTTTCTATTGCTCCTTTACTAATTTCAGTATAGAGAAATGCTTAAGTACTTACTCATATGTGCATAGAACAAGGAAGCATGTTTAATACCTTAGTATCACGGAATCATGTTTAATCCCTAGAATGGATATTAGGTTACTAAGTAAGGAGACAAGTTTATACCTAGAGAGGTAGTAGTGAGTTCTTGTCCCCTTATGCATTATTAGATGGCAAGAAGAGTCCGAGCTCCTAATGTAAGGAACGGAACCCCAGTTCAAGATAACAATGAGCCTGGCACAGAACAGCCAAACCTGATGGCAGTCATTGCTCAAATGCAAGCTCAGATTACAGAACAACAGAAGACCATCGCCACACTGATGGCAAATCAGCACCCAGAGCCCCCTACACCACCCACGGCAGGAGTGGGAACTCCAGTGGTGGCTGAAGCTCCATCTGTCACACAGGAGACCCCTGCCGTGAACCGAAGACAAGAAGCATACCTCGTCCAGTGGCAGAGGCTGAAACCAGAAAGCTTCTCAGGCACGACTGAGCCCTGGGATGCCCAGGCTTGGTTCAAGACTTTAGAGAGCACGATGGAGCTTCTTGACTGGCCAGAAGTCGAGAAGGTCAAATGTGCCTCCTTCTGCCTAACTGGAGATGCTCGTATGTGGTGGGAGCGAGTCAAGAGTAAGAAGATAGTCAACCAGATGAGCTGGGCAGATTTTGAGCACGAGTTCTATGAGGAATTTTTCCACATGAAGGTTACCAACAAGCACTTCGAGGACTTCATGGAGTTCAGACAGGGTAGCCTACCAGTGGGAGAAGCAGTCGCAAAGTTCAACAGACTAGCTCGCCTCTGCCCAGAGCTAGTCAGCACAGAGGAGGAGCGAGTCAGACTGATGCTCCGCATGCTGAACCCTGAGATAGCACTCAACGTGAACAGCGGGATGCACCGACCCCAGACCAGCGAGGAGTTGGTCAGTAGTGCTCTAATCTCAGAACACTACCTGAATAGCATCAAGGCACAGCAAGCACAGCAGAAGCCAGTCCTGATTGAGAACAAGACAATAGGAGGTCAGAAGCCTCAGCCAAATAGCCAGAACTGGAAGAACAAGAACCACAAAAGGAAGCAGTGGCCTGGCAGCCAGAAAGGGAAACCAGAGAATAAGCAAGCTAGGTATCCACCTTGTCCTAAGTGTGGGAGGAACCATCCAGGAACATGTCTTTTGGGTGTAACTGGATGCTATTCATGTGGACAAGAGGGACACAGGTCCAGAGACTGCCCAAACAAGTTTAAAGTACTTCCTCAGCAGTCCGTTCAGTATGGAGGCCAACCTCAGTTACATTACATGCCTACTATACTGGAGGGACCTCAGATCAGTCAGGGAGGATTGGAAGCAGCACCAGTTCCAACCAATGCCAGAGTCTTTTCCCTCACGAAGGAAGAAGCTGCCAGCGCCTCCACGGTCGAAACAGGTCAAATAGTTATTTTTCAGCATTTAGCTACTACACTGTTTGACACTGGGGCGACCCATTCTTTCGTATCAGTACCTTTTGCTAGTAAGTTACAGGTGCCTACAGAGAGTTGGGAGTCTAGATTCCTGACAACTCTCCCTTCAGGGGAAATCATGGAATCCACCCAGCGGCTCCGGGCTGTGCCAATCAAGATTTCAGACCGAGAGCTATATGTCGATCTGATAGTCCTTGCGATGCAGGACTTCGACATCATACTGGGCATGGATTTCCTCAGTAAGTACAGCGCTTCAGTGGACTGCCGTAGAAGGAAGGTGGTTTTCAGCCCAGAAGGAGAACCACCATTCGAGTTTCAAGGAGCCCCAAGGAGGAAGACTCAGAAATTTCTCTCAGCCTTGGCAGCCCACCAGATGCTAGAGCAAGGGTGTGCTGGTTTTCTTGCACACATAGTGGATTCAGAAGCAAAGGAAGAACTCAAGCAGGAGGATGTACGGGTAGTCTGCGAATATCCAGAAGTGTTCCCAGAAGAATTACCTGGACTACCTCCCAACCGAGAAGTGGAATTCGAGATCGAGCTAGTGCCCGGTACCGGTCCGGTCTCGAAGGCCCCATATCGTATGTCTCCAGCAGAGTTGAAGGAATTACAAGAGCAACTCCAGGAGCTACTAGACAAGGGCTTCATTCGCCCGAGTCATTCACCCTGGGGAGCTCCTATACTTTTCGTCAAGAAGAAGGATGGGTCTATGCGTCTGTGCATAGACTACAGAGCTCTGAACAAGGTGACCATCAAGAACAAGTACCCCCTTCCTAGAATAGATGATTTATTTGATCAACTCAAAGGGGCTACAGTGTTCTCGAAGATAGACCTGCGTTCTGGGTATCATCAGCTAAAGGTTAAAGAAAGTGACATCCCCAGGACGGCCTTCAGGACAAGATACGGCCACTACGAATTTGTAGTAATGCCTTTTGGAGTAACCAATGCTCCAGCAGTCTTCATGGAGTTGATGAACCACATCTTCAGGGAGTATCTCGATAAATTCGTCATTGTATTTATTGATGATATTCTCATATACTCACAGACTCCAGAGGACCATGCTACACACTTGAGGATAGTGCTGCAGATCCTTCAGCAGGAGAAGCTCTATGCAAAATTCTCAAAGTGTGAGTTTTGGCTAGATCAGGTGACCTTCCTAGGTCACATTGTATCCAAAGAAGGCATTCAAGTTGATCCAGCCAAGATAGAAGCAGTCAGCAACTGGTGTAGACCCAAGAATGCCAGTGAGATCAGAAGCTTCTTAGGCCTGGCAGGATATTACAGAAAATTTGTGGAGGACTTTTCCAGGATAGCCTCTCCACTCACAGCCTTGACCAGAAAGAACAAGAAGTTTGAATGGTCAGATAAATGCGAGCACAGTTTTCTGGAGCTGAAGAAGAGACTGACTAGTGCTCCCATCCTGACTGTTCCAGAGAGTGACAAGGCCTTTGACATCTACAGTGATGCATCCAAGATGGGCCTTGGAGCTGTCCTCATGCAAGACGGTAAAGTGATAGCATATGCCTCCAGACAGCTCAAGGACTATGAGAAGAATTACCCTACCCACGACCTTGAGCTAGCAGTTGTGGTTTTCGCACTAAAGCTCTGGAGACACTACCTGTATGGAGTGCAGTGCAGAATCTTCACAGACCATCAAAGTTTGAAGTACTTCTTCACTCAGAAAGATCTGAATATGAGGCAGCGCAGGTGGTTAGAGTTGGTCAAAGATTATGACTGTGAAATCCTCTACCACCCAGGTAAAGCTAATAAAGTGGCAGATGCACTGAGTAGAAAATCCTGTGCGGCACTGATGTCCTTATCATCACTGTCTTTACCACTTCAGAAAGAAATAAAGAATTTTGGAGTCGAGGTAATAATTGGGCAACTTTCTGCATTGACTCTAGAGTCAACCCTGCTTATAGATATACAAGGAAAGCAAGATCAAGACCCAGAAATCCAGAAGATCAAGCAGGGGATCCAAGAGGTAGAAAATTCAGAGTTTCGAGTATCAGATAGTGGCATCCTCTATCTTGGAGACCGCCTTTGCGTTCCCAACGATGAGGAACTAAGAAAGAATATTTTAGAAGAAGCTCACAGTACCCCGTACTCTATGCATCCTGGTTCTACCAAGATGTACCAAGATTTAAGACAAAGGTTCTGGTGGTCTGGACTCAAGCGAGACGTGGACAAATATATCAGTACCTGCTTGACCTGCCAGAGGGTCAAAGCCGAGCACCAGAGACCAGGAGGAGTTCTGCAGCCTCTTCCCATTCCAGAGTGGAAGTGGGAAGAAATATCCATGGACTTTATCACAGGTCTCCCAAGGACCACCCATGGACACGATGCAATTTGGGTGATAGTGGACAGATTGACCAAGTCTGCCCACTTCCTAGCCATCAAGTTGTCGCATTCGGTAGAGCAGTTAGCACAGCTGTACGTGAAAGAAGTGATCAGACTTCACGGAGTTCCGAGGTCGATCGTGTCTGACAGAGATGGGCGATTCACCTCCCATTTTTGGAAGTGTGTTCAGGACGCCCTAGGCACCAGACTTCAGTTCAGCACGGCTTTCCATCCCCAGACAGATGGACAAACAGAGAGAGTAAATCAGATTTTAGAAGACATGCTCAGGGCTTGTGCATTGGACTTTAAAGGTAGTTGGTGCAAATTTCTGTGCTTAGCTGAGTTTGCCTACAACAATAGCTATCAGGCCACCATCAGGATGGCACCTTATGAGGCATTATATGGCAGGAAATGTAGATCACCCATATGTTGGCAAGAAGCTGGTGAGAAGAAAGAGATGGAGTCAGGACTAGACAGCCAGACTGAGCTTATAGATGAGACCACTCAGGCTATCCAGACGATCCGCCAGAGGATTGAGACTGCCCAGAGTAGACAGAAAAGTTATGCTGACACACGCCGTAGACCTCTTGAATTCCAAGTTGGAGATTTAGTATTTCTCAAGGTCGCTCCTATGAAGGGAGTGATGAGATTTGGCAAGAAGGGCAAGCTAAGTCCTCGCTACATAGGACCCTACAAGATCATAAAGAGGGTTGGTAAGGTAGCATATGAGCTGGACCTACCAGAGGATATGTCAGCTATCCACAGTACCTTTCATGTCTCTATGCTAAAGAAGTGTATTCACGACCCTAGCCAAGTGATTCAGCCTCAGTCAGTACAGATCCAAGAAGATCTTAGCTATGAGAGCAGACCGACACAAATAGTGGACAAAGCAGTTAAAAGATTAAGAAACAAAGAAGTGCCACTAGTGAAGGTCATCTGGCAGAATCAAAAGCATAAAGAGGCTACTTGGGAACGTGAGGACAGCATGAGAGAACGATATCCAGAGTTATTCTAAGTTCGAGGACGAACTTTTTATAAGGTATGGGGGATTGTAACGCCCCAAAATTCCCATTTTTAGTTCTTAAAGTCCTTAGAATTATTTAGAAATGGTTTAGAAATATTCTAGATATTTTTAGGAATTTTTAGAGTATTTTTATGAAATTTTCCGAGTCCGTTTGGTATTTTTGGAAAAAGAAAAAGAAAAAGGAAAAAAAAGCCAAAAATGGAAAAACCAATTAAGTGCAGCGGGTGGATTGAACCCGCAACCACCACGAAACAGCAAGCGCGCGCAACCAGCCGGGCTAGGGGTATCAAGCACAACAAGGGACGGAGAGAAGGTTATTTAAGGAATTGTTAGTTTAATCTGCCTTAAGTATAAATAGATAGTTAAAGAGAGAAATTTTATTTTCTCTCCTCTCCAAACCCTCACGCCGACCTCCTCTCCTCTCTTGGGCGACGCCGACCAATATCAAGGCCAAGGAGGGCCGGCCAAGACTCTTATCCAAGAGATAATTCTATATTCGGGATCCCCGCGACGAGAGGAACGCGTAGGCGCGAAGAATTCTCCGAGATCTCAAGTTTCTCCGAGTCTAGACGTCAATCTTGGTTGTAAGTCCAAGATATCAATGTAAGTACTGCTCACCTGCAGTAAGAGGCAGTTTTTCCGCGAGAATTTCCTTTAAAAGTTTTAAAAAGAGCTATTTCCTTTTGTTTAAGTTTTTGCATGTTATCTTAGTTCATTAATTGTTGTATGCTTATGTATAAGTTTATTCATGTACCCTATATGAGTTTAGGGTCTAAGAAAGCTATGAGAAAAGAAAAGAGAAGATAAAGATAAGAAAAGAAAAGGCCAAGGCCTTAAGAAATCCCCAAAAGTCAAGACTTAGGGATTTTAGCACGCAAGGTGCTCCAGAAAATGCCAAGGCATTTACAGATAAGAAAGAAAAGTAAGAAAAGCTATTTTATTTTCTAAGGCCAGTACCCGGCGTCCAAGGGCGTCGTTAAAGAAATCCAGGTGTCCAATTCCAAGGTCTTGGCCCTGGTAGACCAAGGTCTGCTCTATTAGGATTGGTGGCTCGCTACCCCAACCTTTTAGGGAACGCGCATCAGATGGTACTTACGTCTTCAGTGGATCCAAGTGATTAGTATTTTCAAGTATATGCTTTAGCAAAGTTTCGAAAGTTTAAGAATGTTTTCAAAAGTTAAAGAATAGCTAAAGTTTCAAGTTGAGCCAAGAAAAGTAAATTGAAATTTATTATTGCTTGAGTATGCATGTTTTGAGTTATACATGTTCTTAGTTTTCTTTCAAGCATATAAGTATCTCATATGTTTTTCATATTGTTCAAAAAGCATGTTTGCACATTTCGAGATTTTGTGAGCTAGATAGTACTTACTAAGCTTTATGCTTATAGATGCATTTCCTCTTATTGCAGATAAAGGTAAAGGCAAGCAATTCTGAAGGAAGACGACGAGGCGGTGCTGAGTAAAGTGTGTGTGGTGGCTGATTTTGGAGAGATCTTTGAGACGAGACAATTTAACTATCCAAATTACAATGTTATAGTTTATTCAATTTTCAAGTTCTTGTTTTATGGAGTTTAGCGAACATTTAAGTTTTGGATAGTTTTACATACTCAATTTCGTAGAGTAAGGATTCCATGTCATCCCATTAAATATATATGTATCCTTGTGATTGCATTGGGCGAGTACGAGTGATCAGCACGGCCGTGCTCTCTCAAGGCACGGGCGTGCTCTTAGGAGGAATTATAGGTACGGGCGTGCTCTTCAGCACACCCTGGGCGTGCCGTCCACTGGCGAATCTCAGGTGACCCGCACGGGCGTGTTAGTCAACACGTCCTGGGCGTGTTCTTCCTTGTCCGGAAATAGTATGGTTGCCATAATACTCCGGTAATGTTGTAGAACCTTGGGTGATGCATGACTACTTAAGTTAGAATATAATTGTTAGAAGAATTTAAAAGAAAAAAAAGATTTCCGCATTTTACTTTTAGTCGTGTATTAAAGTTGAGAAGTAGAGAAACGTAACGATCCGTCTAAGGTAGAAGAAGGCGGGTCGCTACAGAATACTTCCTTCATATTAAACTGAGTTTATATTACGTATAAGGATTCAAGAACTTATTTGCAACATGTAAAGAAAGGAAGATGAAGGGTATGGTGTGCTTTGGTCACTAATGCTAAAAAGAATGACAAAGGAGATATTGACCATTTTTGGCATCAGTCAGGCTAAGTAAATGCTAAAGCTAAAGGTATTTCATCGAGTTTGCTTCATTTCATGTTTCTCCCCTATGCTCTGCATGAAAATCTTTCATCAACCTGAAACATGTTTGCCTGTCCTATTAGATTAAATCCTATTAGATTAAATCATCTAATTTGTGACCTCGTGACCATGTAAAACCCTTATTTTCTTGCTTTGCTTATATGCATATTTATATATACCTATACCCTTAAAATAGTTGCTATTACATTATGCAAGATCTTATAATATGGTAATAAAAATAAAAATAAAAATAAAAATATATAATATAATATAAGAATACAAATAAAATAAAGAGTATATATATATATATATATAGCAACCCAAACCATAAGAAATCACACGATCCCTCACCCCCTGCGGGCATGACGCGATTGATAATGCCTTACTTGAGTGATCTCTCACTTCTCGGGTTCGATTCCTCTTTGGTAGAGCGTGTAGTATGCTGACGGAAGAAATCGCCACAGGCTGCTTCGTGGTCGGACCAACGGGTACCGATATCATCAATGGTGAAATCGCCACGTGTCTCCGTCCCACGATTTACCCTCGTTGACCGGTGGGGACTCTCGTTGAAGGCTGTGGGGCAGACCCGGTCAGTCAAGCGGATTAATCGGGCACAAGCCTGGATACCCCTTGTAAATAAAAAAAAACCCCAAACCATAAGGGCTTGTATATCTCTTTGATAATTGCTAAACATATCGTTTATTGATTTATATCTCTTGGAGTGTATACGTTAGTTAATGAGTAAGAGTATGAAAGTTTTTGGTACTAAATAGCTATCTTAGCATAGTTTATGATGTTCCTATTTATAATAAATTAGATAATCTAACAATTCATTTTAACTTGTAATCACTTTTTAAAAAGAAAAATATGAATGTCATTTTGTTGAGCTAGTTTTTTCTTTCCCTTGTCTTAGTTATGCCTTGGTTGTTAAGGTGGAGAGAGCAGAAGATGTCTTAACTCATAGAGACTGATCCCGACCTTACTTACGGATCATTCGGCCCGCTCAGTCAGTTAGCTTGGCACCATGAAAGCCCAGTAGAAGGGCCAACGGCGGCCTCACTAGGGGAATCTTCGAGCCAGGAAACCCCCTAGGCGCTCGCCGACCGACCTCGGACGGGGTCAGTCGGGTAGATTCCGAGCGTCTCCTAACTCAGTCACCTAAACCCGCACCCCGATCCGAATCGGGGCCAGGCCATTCAGTCGGACGCGTGACGACCCACGCTCCCTCAGCATCCCCTGGATCCGACAACTCACAGACCGAGACAAAGCCAGACGGACACAACTCAGCGAACTCCCGACTCAGGGCGTACCCCGTGCCTCAACTCTACCAGTTGGACGTGTGGCGACCCACGCTCCCTGACCATTACCCAACCCGGTCCTTGACACTCGGACTCGCCGGTCGGTGCTCGGATTACGGACTAGATCGTCCCTTCGCCGCTCTATGTCATTACATCCGGGGTACGATCTTGATGTTGGGTATTACCTACCTTGCCCATTTATGACACCCCTCGCGGTTATCCCGCAAATTTAGTACCTTCGTACTGCCTAAGCACCCCGCGTCATGCCGTGGTACTTTCAGGTGCTCTCATACGAGCTGACAGGTACCACACCCCTTCCTCGTCGACACGGACAGGGGTTGTCAGCTCCCCCGGCTATATAAGCCTTCCACTCCTCATTCTGCAGGTATGCGCCCGAGCTCTCTCTTCCACTATATTTCCATTTGCTCTACTATATTTCCTGCGGATGTTGACATGACCGTCGGAGTGCCTGACCGGGAAAACTCTCCGGTGGGTTTGCTAACGGTCACTGTTTTGCAGGCAGGAGCCAGATCGGAGCTAGGTCGGCGCCACCCTAGCTACTCGTGGGACCATCCCACCCTTGGGACTTCCACCTCGCTTCGCGACATGATCAAATTTGGCGTTAGAAGGAGGACACTCAGCCTGATTGGAGGCGTATGATGGAAGCGCCCAACCGAGCCTTGATGATCATTACGCCCGAGGAGTACGAGCTCCTCTCAGCCGCCTGAGCTCGAGGAACCCCACTGAGGTTGTCATGCGCTGATGGCCCAGCGACTCGACCCTAGGAGCCCGTGGCACCTAATTCCTCAGGTCGGGGAAAGGTCATTCCGCCAGAAGGATACTCGGCCTCTTCCCTCCCACCTGCGCACACAACCGGGCCAACGTGGCGGAGCCCGCGCCAGTCGAGGCATCTGCGTCCAACCGAACGCACTTGACGAGCTGCGATAAGGGAAAAGTCCTAGTCGGCGCGCCGCCGGTAGCTCGAGCGCACATCCCTTTTGCTTCGTGGATCTTGGAGGATCCGGTTCCCAGGCATCTCAGATTCTTCACCATGCCTAAGTACACTGGGGTCACCGACCCCGAAGAGCACCTCATGAAGTTTGAGAGTGCCACCCTGCTACACCAATACCCTGAGGGTGTGAAGTGTCGAGCCTTCTTGGTAATGCTCTCTGGGTCCGCTCAACGATGGTTCAGCCAGATACCCAACAGGTCGATCTCCAGTTTCGAGGAGCTTAGGAGGGCATTCCTCTAGCAGTTCTCTAGTAGCCGAAGGCATCACAGGACAAGCATTAACTTGTTTGTCTTTGAAGAAGGGCCCGAAGGAATCGCTCCGGGCCTACATTAAGAGATTCAATGGGGTGGCATTGGACGTGCTAACGGTCGCTCCAGAAGTTTTGATTAGCACTTTCTCCCAAGGACTGCAAGAGGGAGATTTCTTTCGCTCGCTCATCCGGAAGCCCCCCCCCCCCCCCAAAGACTTTGACAGCCTATTAGGAAAGGTCGTCAAATACATCAATGTGGAAGAAGCACAGGCCGCTCAGAAGAAGGAGTCAGCCAACGCACCACTCTCGTCTCCTGTGCAATCTAACCGATCGCCGAGCGGGCCCATTCGTAGCCCACGGGGGTCCGCTGACCGAACAAGAGCAGAGCATTGGCAAGTGCAGCAGGTAGCTCAAGGGTGTCTGTCAACCCACTGGAGGCTCAATTGCACATTTTATCACAGCCACACCCACGACACAGAAGAGTGTCGTCAATTTGGGAGGGGCCAAGCTCCCCAGACTGCCACCCAAGGACGAAGAAGGCAAGCCTCCCCCGAGCCGGGCCCGGGCCAAGAAGGTCGAACCCTCCCCTTAGCCAACGGAGGACTTGAACGAGAGCCTCCGCTCGCTCGCGCCTTGTTCTCCGAGCAAGTCGAGATAGAGGAGCAGCAGACCAGCCGGCAAAACACCATTCAAGGAAGAGTACACATGATTTCAGGGGGCTAGCTCGAGGAAACTCTCGCCAAACAGGCTATTAAAGAAAGTTGTACTCTGTAAGCCCACGGGAATAGTGGAAGATCCGCTTTCTCGGATAAATGACAAAGTGTCCTAGACTCTCGCTCTCGCGAGTTATAAGTGGGCATGCTCCCACGACCCTCGGCTCGGCACTCAGCCGGACGCGTGGCGACCCACGCTCCCTGAGATGTCTCCGACCGAGAAGCCAGACTCTCGCTCTCGCGAGTTATAAGTGGGCATGCTCCCACGACCCTCGGCTCAGCCCTCAACCGGACGCGTGATGACCCACGCTCCCTGAGATGTCTCCAAACGAGAAGCCAGACTCTCGCTCTCGCGAGTTATAAGTGGGCATGCTCCCACGACCCTCGGCTTGGCTCTCAGCCGGACACATGGCGACCCACGCTCCCTGAGAGGTCTCCAACCGAGAGGCCAGACTCTCGCTTCCGCGAGTTATAAGTGGGCATGCTCCCACGACCCTCAGCTCGGCTCTCAGCCGGACGTGTGACGGCACACGCTCCCTGAGATGTCCTCGACCGAGAAGCCAAACTCTCGCCCTGGCGAGTTATAAGTGGGCATGCCCCCACGACCCTCGGCTCGGTTCTCAACTGCACGCGTATCGACCCACGCTCCCTGAGATGTCTCCGACCGAGAAGCCAGACTCTCGCTCTCGCGAGTTATAAGTGGGCATGCTCCCACGACCCTCGGCTCGGGTCTCAGCTGGACGCATGGCGGCCCACGCTCCCTAAGATGTCCCCGACCGAGAGGCCAGACTCTCACTTCCGTGAGTTATAAGTGGGCATGTTCCCACGACCTTAGGCTCGGCTCTTAGTCGAACGCGTGGCGGCCCACGCTCCCTGAGATGTCTCTGATCGAGAGGCCAGACTCTCGCTCTCACGAGTTATAAGTGAGCATACTCCCACGACCCTCGGCTCGGCTCTTAGCCGGATGCGTGGCGACCCACGCTCCCTGAGATGTCTCCGATCGAGAAGCCAGACTTTCGCTCTCGCGAGTTATAAGTGGGCATGCTACCACGACCCTCGGCTCGGCTCTCAGTCGGACGTGTGGCGGCCCACACTCCCTGAGATGTCCCCGACCGAGATGCCAGACTCTCGCTTCCGCGAGTTATAAGTGGGCATGCTACCACGACCCTCGGCTCTCAGCCGGACGCGTGGCGGCCCACGCTCCCTGAGAGGTCTCCGACTGAGAGGTCATACTCTCGTCTCGCGAGTTATAAGTGGGCATGTTCCCACGACCCTCGGCTCAGCGCTCAGTCGGACGCGTGGCGGCCTACGCTCCCTGAGAGGTCTCCGACCGAGAGGCCAGACTCTGG
The DNA here is from genome assembly GCA_024364735.1 of Boesenbergia rotunda. NCBI lineage: Eukaryota > Viridiplantae > Streptophyta > Magnoliopsida > Zingiberales > Zingiberaceae > Boesenbergia > Boesenbergia rotunda. Next base: position 175,967 of record JAGFNQ010002240.1, on the reverse strand, counting down.
CACTCGCGAGTTATAAGTGGGCATGCTCCCACGACCCTCGGCTCGGCCCTCAGCCGGACGCGTGGCAACCCACGCTCCCTGAGATGTCTCCAACCGAGAAGCCAGACTCTCGCTCTCGCGAGTTATATGTGGGCATGCTCCCACGACCCTCGGCTCAGCTCGTAGCCGGACACGTGGCGTCCCACGCTCCCTTAGATGTCTCCGACCGAGAAGTCAGACTCTCGCTCTCGCGAGTTATAAGTGGGCATGCTCCCACGACCCTCAGCACGGCTCTCACCCAGACGCGTGGCGACCCACACTCCCTGAGATGTCCCCGACCAAGAAGCCAGACTCTCGCTTCCGCGAGTTATAAGTGGGCATGCTCCCACGACCCTCGGCTCGGCTCTCAGTCGGACGTGTGGCGGCCCATGCTCCCTGAGAGGTCTCCGACCGAGAGGCCAGACTCTCGCTTCCGCGAGTTATAAGTGGGCATGCTCCCACGACCCTCGGCTCGGCTCTTAGCCGGGCGCGTGGCGACCCACGCTCCCTGAGATGTCTCCGACCGAGAAGTTAGACTCTCGCTCTCGTGAGTTATAAGTGGGCATGGTCCCACGATCCTCAGCTCGGTTCTCAACTGGACGCGTGGCGGCCCACACTCCCTGAGAGGTCTCCGACTGATAGGTCAGACTCTCGCTTTCGCGAGTTATAAGTGGGCATGCTCCCACGACCCTCAGCTCGGCTCTCATCCGGACGCATGGCGGCCCACGATCCCTGAGATGTCCTCGACCGAGAAGCCAGACTCTCACCCTCACGAGTTATAAGTGGGCATGTCCCCATGACCCTCGGCTCAGCTCTCAGCCGCACACGTGACGACCCACGCTCCCTGAGATGTCCCCGACCGAGAAGTCAGACTCTCGCTCTCGCAAGCTATGAGTGGGTATGCTCCCACGAATCCCTCAGATCGCCTCCCAGTCGGACGCGCGACGACCCCCGCTCCCTGGGTACTACCCGACCAAACATCTAATCTCTCGCCCTCATGCGAGCTATGAACATGAAACCCCTCGTGGCCTATTGAGCTTGATTTTCCAATTGGGCGCGTGACCGCCCGCGATCGAATTTGCTCGATGGCGCGGCTCTAAGCTAATCCAGTTGACAATCGAAAGCGCTTGGATCAAAAGTCTGCCCGATTCTCTTAGCGGCTGAAACTCTCGTGCTAAAGAGTTTGAGCTAATCACTGGAGAAGCCGACTCAGCCGACAATGCTCTTACCCGAGCGATTAACGCTTAGAAGCCCCGAGCTCAAGCATGACACTCGCAAGGCCAAATTGATCAATTGAGTCACTCGCGCCAAACACCAATACTGAAACACGGGGAAAAAAAACTTGCATTCATAGTAATCCTACTACAAAAAATAAGGCTAGGCCTCCACCAAAAAGGAAAAAAATCAAGGGAGAGCTTCTCGAAATGATTGCTCAAGGCCTACGGGCATGTCGCTGAGACGCGGCATGAGCCTGGGCCGCCTCCAGATCCTTCCGAGACGTCTCTAGTTCCGACTCCAGAATGGCATGCTGCCTTCAGGGTCGTGCGAGGTCTCTCGAGTGAGCGGTCAGCTCCTCTCCTTGACTGTCAATTTGGCGCGCAGTGCAGCGGTCGACTGACACGTCTCCAGAAGCTCTGCCTTGACCTTGGCCAGCTCGGCCTGAGCCTGGTGCTCAAGGTCCTGAGATTGGCACTTTGTGTACTCCAGGCGGGCGATTTGGCGGCGCCCCTGGAGGACTATCGCGTTAGCCATGTCCAGTTCTGCCTGATACTCCCCAAGGCGCGCTTCCGCGCGGGTGGCACACTCTTGTAGGGCCAAGTTCTCAGCCCGTAAACTGTTCAGGGCCTCGTCGCTGGATTGCAGCTATGCATGACGAAGCTAGGCCTCCAGCCTCTCCTCTCGGCACTTGGCCAGGTTCAGGGCCCGAGCATGAATTATAAAACAAACGACCATGTCGTAGATCGAGCCAAAGAGCTACAGAAAGAAAACAAGTTGTAAGCCGGATGAAAAAAGGGGGGACAGAAGAAACACGAGTCGATAACAGGGTATACCTGACTGGCCTCTGCTGCAATCGCGTTAGCCCGGGCAATCGGGTTTTGATAGTCAGACCCCCGGAGGTCGTGGCACAAATGGTCGCTTAACGGACCATACACGTGCACTACTCGGGTCGACTCGTGCGGGTCGGTCACGGGAACCTTGTAAGATGTACTAGCGTCAGCTCGAAACGGCATCACCAAGGGGGCTTGTAGCTCCCTCAGGAAGAGAAGGGGAAGTCATATCGACCCGTACGCCCGAAGAACCAGCCTAGGTCGAAGGGGGCACCGGCAGAGTGGCCCCCTGAACAGAAGATGTAGGAGTAATAGGCGCAGACATGGGCAAAACAGGAGTTTTCAGCGAAGAGGTCACCGTAGGAGGCACGAATCGGGTCCTCTTCCCAGACGGAGGGGTGGTGGTGGTCCCAAATGGGGGCGAACGGTTGGTCGGTCGACCCCTATGACGCCTGGTCTCCAACGGACAGGTGTCCTCGTCTAGGACCTCCTGATTGGAATCTGGCACCTCCCCCTCCGGCGCCTTCTCCTTACTTGAAGAGGGCACATCGGTGGAAACTGCCGCCAGAGAAGCAGACGCCGAGGTAGCTGAAGATTCGCTGGCTTGAGCAGCGATTTCGGCGTCGTCCAGAAGAAATCCTGCCTTCAAGGCCTCCGCCAACATCTTGTCTCACAGAAGACGTGGGGTCGCCAGAGAAGTTGACCGAAAGACGGAGGGTGTCGTAGCTCTCGACAGTGGCAGCAAAGGGGCACCAAAAGAGAAAAGGCGATAAGGATAGCCGTAGCCGGCACCTATATATAGGGGGGTCGCAGCCAATCCTAGCCATTCGAGGAGAGCCACGGGAAAAAAGCAGGATTGAATCGGGGCCCTCCGATTAAACCCACGGGGGATCTCGAAGCCCGATGAGACATGCACATTCTCGGCGGCAGATGTTTCACCACCCATGGCACTGGTAACCGGCGACTGACATTTCAGTGGCCGAGGAACTGCTCAGCGGAGGACACGTGCCCCCGTCAATTAATGCAGACGTCATGAGTAAGGATACGAAGCGGCTCGTATCACATATGGGACCATCGAAAGGACATTTGACCTGCCAACCAGGTTGTAGGGGCGGAAAGGGGTGGCCCGACTCCGACCCCTAGTGAATTATAAGTCGGCTTAGATTTCAGCCGGGCGCGTGGCGACCCACGCCCCCAGGATCTGATCATTCAAGCAGCCCGACCCGTGTCTTAGGGCAGGGCGTCAAGGGACACGACCCCAAGTGGCCAACACTCGGGAGTTCACGCGCTCGAACACCTCACCCATCCACGCATACGGCTAAGTTGTTCGATCGCACTCGCACCCGAGTGGTCGGCACTTAGAAACTACTGCACTCTAGTGCCCCCAACAGGCACTCGCAGAGCTGGATAGGCTGATTATCCTCACACTCGACTCGCTTTAATTAACAATCGCCCGAGTCAGTAATGCTTAGCCGAAACCGAAGAAAGTGCATAGAAGGAGATATTACATTAGAAAAATGATTTGGTACAAAACTGAGGCAAGCCTCTACAAAACGACCAACAAGAAAGAAAGGAAAGGCAAAGTCCCGACTCTCATTTGAAAGGTCGGTAGACCTCCTCAGGCAAGTCCTCAGACATGTCCGACATCGTGACCGATGAATCAGATAGGTCGCGGGCAATGTGTCCACCTTGCCTGAGTTGCATCAGGATGCTGGATTGCTGGCATCATAGTACAGCTCGGAGACGCTCGGGCACTTCCTTAGTGAAGTCCCCCGAATTGACATACTCCACTCGCCGAGCGCCCCACCGAGTCTCTTCCTCCACCTTATACGTTTGCAGCTCCTCCAGCTCTGCCTGAGCTGCCTCCCAGGTCGCCTGCCGCTCACTCAACTGCTCCAGCTCTGCTTGAGCTACCTCCTAGGTTGCCTGCCACTCGCGCAGCTGATTCAACTCCTTGGCCTGAGCGCTCAACCGACTCGTCAGTGAGTCGACCTCCTGCTCTTTGGCCGCCAACTGTACGCGTAAAGGCTCGACAGCCTGATTCGCCTCCTGGAGCTCGACCTGAGTCTTCTAGAGCTCCTTTTGTAGTCGATCCTTGATTTTCCAAGCACAGAGTTGCGTGTGTTCGGCCTGGGCGACTTGGCGTTGTACTTGAGCAACTGCCGCGTTGGCCGTAACGATCTGTGCTTTAGAGGTCTCCAATTCATCCTTCGCCTGGTCCCGCAGGTCCTGAAGGCCGATCACTTCCGTCCTCAAGCTGTTTAAGGAGGCATCGCCGAAAACTAACTGAGTGTGCCGAAGTCGGGCCTTCAGATACTCCACGCGCCGCTTGGCTCGGTACCGAGCCTTCGTGTAACCCAGCATGGACATGCACATGCTATAACTCGAGGCCCAAAGCTGCAAAGCATGAGGGGGGACTCGTTAGTGCATCGACTGAAGAGAACGTAAGACAAAAAGCAGAGACAGTGTTAGTATACCTGGGTAGATATCGCCATGAAGTTATCAGATCGGACGCTCGGACCACGAAAGCTGCCCTCTCGCAGACCGTATAGAAATTGGTCCGCTATAGTGTCGTGCAGTCGGATGCCCTACGCCCGTATAGAGGTCGTGCCGCTCGGCACCCTCATGCTCATAGATCGATCGGATAGTGAGGACGGCAGCATATGCATCAAACGCTCCTCGGTAGGCTCCCCCGACCGGATCGGGGATGTCTCCCCTGACTGGGGAGAAGCAGGGTCTTCCGAGGACACATGGGGCGACGAAGACGACAAAGCAGAAGCCTCGACAGCAGGCCCCTTGCCCTCTCGCTGGCCACTGGGTCGGCTAGAAGAGGTCGCCGCCGGAGTGATCGGCAAGGTCGGGGACTCATCTCGACGTGCTCGCTTCCATCGAAGAGCGAGGGGTCGTTCATCCTCCGAGCTGGACCAGGAAGTTTCCTCATCGTCCAGCACGGGCATGGGGGAAGCACGACGTGGCGCCTCAGCGGTCGGAAGAGCCGCCTCCCGCTCAGCTAGCAGCTCAGCCACGCGAGCCTCCAACTCGGCTGCCTCCATACCATAGCCCTCCTCGAGAGCGGCCATTGCATCATAGCGGCTGCAAAACAAACAACGGTCAGTCGGGCGCAGGAGGATAAGAAAGGAAAGGGAGGGCTTACCGAAGGAGGCAGATCGTTGAATCGGCGCCGAACTGAGCCCGAACACGGATAGGATGTCCTCACGCAATAGATGTCCCCCATGGAAGTGTCGACCCCCGAGCTTGGAGAAGGCTGATTGGCACTGGGTGAAGGATCGGAAGTCCTTGTGCAAAGGGGGGAGAAGGAAAATTCATACGAAAGCCGACCGGCTAGGTCGGGAGCGGTATGGGGCAAATATAAAAATATCGTTCCTTCCAGCCCTTGTTAGAGGTCAGAAGTTTCAATAGGAAAGAAGTGCCAGGGCGGGCCTGGAAGAAGAAATCGCCCAGCTCTTGCTTTTTTGGGCAAAAGAAGTAATAAAAGATGTCAGGGCGATGGGGAATCTGGTACAAAGAGAAGATGATGACCGACCCGCAGAGGAGACGAATGGTGTTAGGGGCTAATTGGGACAGGTTGAGGCGGAAGTAACGATAGACGGCGATGTTGAAGGGATGGGCAGGGAAGTGCAGCCCGGCATGCAGATGGTCCCGGGAAATAGTAATATAATACGGAGGAGGTTTGGCAGGTTGGTCGGAGGATGAGGGCAATAGGAGATGATGATCCGAGGGAATGTGATAGGTCGCTCGGATCACCTCCAGGTCGTGGTGATCAAGCTCGAACACCATAGTGACATACCAGGGAGAGGAGGAAAGAGGTGAAGAAGACATTAGAAGCAAGCAAGAGAAGGAACACTTACTGGGGAATAGGACGCTGGAGAAGATGAACGGAGCAGGGTGCCTTGCCAGAACCCTAGTAGAGAACTAAGAAACAGCGGTTCGACGTCGGGAGTAAAGGAGCAATGGTAAAACCGCCCAGTAAGTTCCTATTTATAGGACCCCGAGAGCAATGTCGATCGTCCGATGGTGGGCCGGAGAATATGCGGCGAAGGACGCAAGCCGTTCGATTGAGCCCAGAAAGGGCCCTGTGACAGAGTAACCCACATGCGCTCTCATCATTCGCCCAAGTAGACGGCGGATGCCTCGTCGCTCGGGGAAGCAATTGTTGGATCGGAGTAAATCGATAGAGGGGGGTGAATATCGATCGTAAAATTTTCGGATGATTAAGAGAAATTACGCAGTGGAAAACACCAAAATAATTGCTAACAATCTTTCTTTTTTACTTGGCTCGGAGTCGCAGTCGACTCCTACTCCAAGGCCCACGGTCCTTGACCATTTACGATGGACAATTCTATATTCATAAAAATATTTACAAGTTGGAGTACAAAATATAGAATTGAAAATAAAATTACAACACTTTACGAAAATAAACTTTTACCGACGACCGGAGTGGTTAGAAGTTCGGAGCAGCGGGTTGTCGTCGGCGCTTGAATCGCGAGTGCGGAGCGTGTCGGAGAGTAGCGCTTGAGCGAAAGTGTTGAGAGCAAGATGTTCGAGTTGTCCTGAAGCCTTGGGGGTGAACCCCTATTTATACTGGTCGCTGGGGCGCCTGTGTTGAAGGGGGTGTCTGACACGTGGCCTATCCTGCGAGAAACCCAATCCGCAGACTCGGCCAATGCTTATCCCTTCAACTGGGGTGCCTGAGCTGACTGGGGCGCCTGTGTTAACACAGGCGCCTAGCTAGACTTGGTCCAAAGGCCTTGCACTGGGGCGCCTGTTAGTGATATGAGAGAAGTGTCCTAAGGCAATCGCCTTATGATTGTAAAATATTTATTTTAATAAATGATAATTCACTATTTGAGTATACATGCTTGTGTATTTGATTGTGATCTTAAACTCATCTACTGAATATCCGCAATACAACTCACAGCATAAGAGAATTTGTGATGGGATCACAACTAGTGATTATCTCTAAATGTGCAAATGTGAAGTATTGAAAATATCCCTAGTCGATGAATTGATAAATACGGACACTATCAATTCTGTTGAGACTAGCATGGGTTATTCTCTAATCAGCTGATTCTCACTGGCTGGTGACATTGGGATGTCCGGAGATAAACATGGATGCTAGTTAAGGGAACTAGTTCATTGGAGTGACTAGTTGTAAGACTTCATATGGAATCTATCTATAGAAATGTCAATGACGTTCTTACTGCGGCTTAAGTGCGATGTTCCTTTGACTTGCGGTGTTCAAGTCATCTTGGTCTTGGAGACTTATACTTTAACATCTTAAGCAAGCATCTCCAAGGAGGTGTGGACCCAGGATGATTGGGTATAAGCCGAAGTGCCAAAAGATGTTTGAACAGCCTACAAAGGATTCACCACTCCTTGCGAGGAGTTGTATACCCAGGCCTATCGTCGGATTGTTACTCAAAATCTCTGGCCAGAGTATATCATGTTTAGAGTACGAGTCTCTTAAATACATGAGAATAATTAGAAATTCAAAGGACGAGAAAGACAATACTTGGGCTAGGTGTGACGTAGTCAGCCTAGTGGGGACTGACACCATTGACCGTGTCCTGAACCAAGTGGGTATAAGGTGGTGAAGGGAATGAGGCACGATTCATTAGAGCTGCTGAAGGGTTTCAGAATAATTTCTTCTGAGGTCAAATCGTTGATCTTTCGATTAATTGGGGGTCATGATGTACTACTAGGTGCCACTCATGATCGTTCTATAATTGGTTGATTATAGACGGCCAACATAAATCGAAAGCCTATTTAGTCACACGCACTACGAGTAATCCGAGGGATTTAAAATGAGTTGAAAATTGGATTTTCCGATCAAGAGAAATAAGTCGAATCTGAATTTATCAGAGGCGCAATGGAAGCTAAAATGGCTAAGTCTTTTGAAAGCTTATTGGGCAAATTAAATGAGTTTAATTCGCGAACGGTTCGGGTTGGTTTGGCCGGCCAAAGAGGGTGCCAAACCTCCTTGAAGTGGCCGACCACCTATTGGGGAGATAACCAATTAATTTTGGTTTAATTAATAAAGTAAATCTAGCGCGATTTATTTTATAAATTATGGATAAATAAATTTATATAAATAAATTTATATAAATAAATTTATAGAAATTTATTCTTTTTATGGAAGTTAAAATAATCCATGAATTGGTTTATTTTAATTTTATAAAATCAATTATGAATTGATTTTTCCATAATAAGAAAGTTTATAAATTTCTTATAAAATTTATTCCATAATAAAAGGAGAGATTAATTAGTTTTATTATAAAGTTAGTTATAATAAAATTCATAAGAGAATTTATAGGATAAATTTCTTATGATAACTAATTAGTTTTATTATAAAGTTAGTTATAATAAAACTTGGTTTAAACGGAATAATTCATAAGAGAATTTATAGGATAAATTTCTTATGATAATTAATGAGTTTTATTATAAAGTTAGTTATAATAAAATTCATAAGAGAATTTATAGGATAAATTTCTTATGATAACTAATTGGTTTTATTATAAAATTAGTTATAATAAAACTCGGCTTAAATGGAATAATTAATAAGAAAATTTATAAGATAAATTTCTTATAACTAATTCCGTTAATTCCGTTAATTCGGTTTAGAGGGAGACTTAGCAAAGGAGTTGCTACTATATAAAGGAACCAAAGGCAAACCCTTATTCCGAATCAAGTAATTGTAATAGAGCTCTCCCTCTCTCTCTTCTCTTCTCTCCTCCTTCCCCCTCCCTTCCATTAGGGTCGGCGCCCACCCTAGCTCCATTAGGGCCGGCGCCCAACCTACACCAAGGCAAGGTGTTGCCGTGAGCTTCAAGGAGAAGAAGAAATCAACCAAGAAGAAGAAGAAGCGGATCACATCTCCCTCTCTCTCGGAATTCGATTCCGTTATTTCGTTGATTAGTTTCCTTTTCTTCTCTTGATCTTCTTTGTTGTGCCTATAGAGAATCTAGTAGTTCTCGTCGGCACAAAACTCGTGACTTTGCGAAGTCATCCCGAAGAGAACTCGGCGTGGACGCGAATAGAGGCGGAGCTTCCAAGGGACGCTACGGTTGGATCTCGTCCCTTACTTCGAGTTACGCGAGGTACTTGGTAAATTAGTTTACTTTTCCGCAAAGTTTTATTTTATGATTATGTCAACACACTATAAGGTTGCATGCTAGATACGAAGTTAAAATAATTTAGGAAATTATTTTATGCAAATTCTTCCGCTGCACGTAAAAATTTAAAATTTTATGAACTCGTATCCTTGTCAACATGCACCCGGTCCCAACAGTGGTATCAGAGTTGGTTAGTGTTCGACTTAATCAAATAATTGTTCTGTGAAAAACTTTGTCATGATCTCAATTTCGGAAAAAAATTTCAATTATGGAAACTTTCAAATTATAATAAATTTTAGATTTAGGAATTTCAAAGTTTGGAAATCCTCATGAAATTTCGCAAACGTTTGAAATTTTCTATTTTCTGAAATTTTATAATAATTTCGAAAACTTCCCATCTTTGGAAACTTTCCAATTTTGGAAATTTTTCTAATTTTAAAAATTTTCCAATTTTGGAAATATGTAAGTTTTCTTTGTACCGGAAACTTACAATTATTCTGAAAACCTATTTTTGAAATCTCGCAATTTTAGGCACTTTCTTTTAAGAAAGTCTAGACAAATTCATGGACAGTTAATTGACAATTAAATTTGAATTGATTTTTAAATTGATAACAAAATTCTTTATTTTGGATTGAGCCTCGGGGAGCCGTCCAATTTAAAGTTAGTTGTTGTAATTTAATTTCCCAATTTTTAATTGAAATTGTCATGTTTGATTTGGATTGAGTCTCGGGGAGCCGTCCAATTGGATTTACAACACATTACTTTTCTTTGGGTATCTAAGCCTCGGGGAGCCACCCTTAGAAAACAATTTGTTGTAATTAATTAAATACATAAATAAAATATGTTTAAGAGGTGATGCTCTTACATATTGTTGTCTCCAAAATTAATTAGGAAAATGGTTTCCTATAGAGTTTCTTAAATGAGATTTTCATGAAAATAATATGTGGTTGAATTAAGGGATTTGTCTCTTAATTTAATAAGATTTGATTTAGAGAAATCAAAGTCTTGAACATATTGTTGGTGCAAGTTGCATCAATGATGTTCCTCTTGAAGTGTTTTAATGTTTGACAATATACTTAAGTCAGTGATACACTAAATAGACAAAAGGGAGTAAGAGAGAAGTAACATTAGTTGAAGAAAAGTCCTAGTTGATCTAGGCATCAAAACCCTAAGTCCCAGCGATGGGATGCTGGGCACCTAGCAAAGGGTTTCTAGGTATCGAATCCTCAAGACCTAGCGAAGGGCTGCTAGGCACCTAGCGAAGGGCTGCTAGGTATCATAACCTTAAGACCTAGCGAAGTGCTGCTAGGCACCTAGCGAAGGGCTGCTAGGAATCGTAACCCTAAGACCTAGCGAAGGACTGCTAGGCACTTAGTGAAGGACTACTAGGCATAGAAGACCTAGCGAAGGGCTGCTAGGCACCTAGCGAAGGGATGCTAGGCATAGAAGACCTAGCGAAGGGCTGCTAGGCACCTAGCGAAGGGATGCTAGGCATAGAAGACCTAGCGAAGGATTGCTAGGCACCAGGCGAAGGACCGCTTGGTAACAAAGACCTAGCGAAGGGCTGCTAGGCACCTGGTGAAGGACTGCTAGGTAATGAAGTCTTGGTCCAAGGGACTGAGTAACTTAGCTGAGCGATGACTAAGGACAGGAGTAGAGACGAGTCAGGGTTTGGGCGTCTCGAGATCCGGAGTAATCGGAAGCTAAGTAAAAGTCCACCCGAAGGGCTGGGTGGCAACCGTCTCCTGAAAGGAGTAGGTGAAGGGCGAGTTCTCGGGGATAGGAACTCGTGCCGGTTCGACCTAGGGTTTCGTGCAAATCCGAAGTTCGAACCAAGTCCTTAAGCCTAATATTATATGTATACATGCTTTGTGATTGTGTATCTTGCAGGTAACAAGAACCGGAGACAAAGCAAACAAGGTAACCAGTTTGCAGGCTTAAGGAGGGCGCCCCCAGTGTTGAGGGCGCCCTGGGCAAAGTGTAAAAACATAGTAAATGTGAAGCAGGCAGAACAGGTGTCAATCGAGGCACCCTGAGTGTCCGGGGCGCCCTGGTTCAAAGCTGTATGGGCAGTTTCGAACCCAAAACACAGATAAGCCATCATGAAGGCGCCCTGGAGGTCCGGGGCGCCCTGGTCAAAGTTCTTATCACCTGCGGCGAAGTAGGCGCGAAGATAAGAGTTGACCGAGTCTTCCGGGGCGCCCCCAGCGTCCAGGGCGCCCCCAGGAGGCCTATATAAGGGGCTTCGACCCCTCAGCTTCATACACAACATTCCAGAGTCATTCTGATCATTCCGACCGACGACAACGCGCTAAAGACGAGGCGCTACGACCGGGAGGCTCCAGGAGGAAGTGCGCGGCACTTCGGAGGTCCAGATCGGCTGACGCTTCGACATAAGTTGTTTTGGTTTGATTTACATTCTGCAATTAATTTTAATTATCCTTTTGCTTGTAAATCAAACTGTAAGACGGGTTTTCTCCGCCTCCGGAAATTCCGGAAAGGAGACCAATAGTGGACTCACGCCGAGTATATAGGCCTTGGACGTACTGACCCAGGGGGGTCGGGAACCAAGTAAATAAATCTCGCGTGTCCTTTTGTATTGCTTTTACGTTATTTCTTTTATTTACTTTTTCCGCTGCGCTACTAATATCCTAAGTCTAGAACGAAAGTTACGAAGATTTCCGCGAAGTTTTCACGGTGGATATTCACCCCCCCTCTATCGACGGCACCGGTCCTACAAGTGGTATCAGAGCCGAGCCGCTCTTCACCGGACTAACCGCCGACGGAGCAAAAGACGCCAGGAGTTGAGGGGGAGCCCAGAGGTGAATCAGGTATAATTTAATTTTAATGTCAAATTTTAAATTCCCTATTATCTGTTTCACGTGCAGGGAGAGAGGGCACTACAAAAATCAGTGCCCTACTCGTAAGAATCGTTCGTCACCGGCGGCATAGGTGATACCAGCGCCAGGAGTCCGGAAGAACAAGGATCACGTACGATGCTTCAAATGTGAAAAATTCGGACACTACAAAAATAATTGTCCGGCAAAGGTACGTAAAATTTATGTTCTAAAAGTTTTACAAATTCCTGCAATGTCTTTTAATAATTTAGATAATTTTCCTGAGAAGTTAGAATTATTGCATAGTCAATTAGATATTTTAAATAATCAGTTACATAATGTGAATATGGCTAAAATGTTAGAAATAAATTATTTAATCATTAATACCAATTCAATAATTGCTAAAATTAATTCTGATATTAAATCTAAAATAAACTCTGATAATTCTACAGATAATGATGTAATTAATTCTGGATCTAAATCTGAAATCAATCCCGAACTCGAAATTGAAAATCCTAAGGATAAATCCGAATTCAAATTCGAAAATCATGAGGATAAAACCGAATTCAAATTTGAAAATCCTAAGGATAAAGTTGAATTCAAAAATCTTAAGGATAATTCTAAGTCAGAAAATCCTTTAGATAATTACAAATTCAAATTTGAAAATCCGTTGTATAAATTTGAATTCGAATCTAAAAATTATAAAGATAACTCTGAAAATCTCAAGATTAATCCAGAAATTAATTTTGAAAATCTCAAGATTAATTCAGAAATTAATTCTGAATATCTTAAAGATAATCTGAAGATTAATAATGAATATATATCTGAGGAAAATTCTGAGAATAATTTTAAAGATAAAATTCTCCTAGATAATATTTTAATTATAGATAATATTGAATATTATTATAAAACTTTAACTAGTGGCCCAATTTACTCCACCTACTGTAAGGATATTGAAAAATTTAATCTTGAGGAGGAGATAGAATTTTCTAAGATAAAGGCCATAATCAATAAAAATTACAAAAATTAAATCAAAATTATTAGAAAAACTTGAAAAGAAAGACAAAAATGAAGAAGAAATTTTTGAAATAATAAAAATGATGAATTTAAACCCACAATTATTAATTAATCATTATAATTCGAATTAAATCTTAATTTAATCCGAATTAAATCTTAATTTAATCTTAATTAAATTAAAATTAAATCTTAAATTAAATCCAAATTAAATTCAAATTAATTCAAATTAAATCCAAATTAAATTCAAATTAATTCAAATTAAATCCAAATTAAATTCAAATTAAATCCAAATTAAATTAAAATTAATTCATATTAAATCTTAATTAAATTCAAATCAATTAATTCTTAATAATTTAAATTCAAATCAATTAATTCTTAATAATTCGAATTCAAATTAATTAATTCTTAATAATTCGAATTCAAATTAATTAATTCTTAATAATTCAAATTCAAATTAATTATTTCTTAAAAATTCAAATTAATTAATTAAATCTTAAATAATTTAATTAAGTTCAAATAAATTCGAATTAATTCAAATAATTCAATTAAATTCAATTAAAGTCAAATTAATTCAAATAATTCAAATTAAAATTATAACTTCAATTAAAATTAACTTAATATTAATCCTACTCAATTAATTTCTAATTAATTCAACCTCAATTAATTCGTAATTAACCTGAATCCAACTAAAATCTTAAATAACTTAAACTCAAACTAAAGTAAAATTTTACCCAAAGTGTAACAATTAAAATTAATAATATTAAATATGTCAAAGTGGGTTGACATATTCGCGGGTTCACTCGACATGTATCAAATCGGGAATTTGATACATTTTAGAAACTTAAATAAAATTATTTGACTTGTTGGACTCATGCATAACTGCCATGACATGCATTTGCTATTCCTTTAAATATATGACATGTCATTCATATTTAAAATTTATGCATATATTAGAACGGCTATAGGAAAAAGAATAATTGAAACTTGATCAACCCAGTATTGGGTGGCGGTGAGATGATAGTACGTTAGGGAAGCCAACTCTAATAAGATCAAGTATACTTGGTCTCTTTAGACTGGTGAAACTAGCCGAAGCTACCGATCTAAAACTCAAACTAGTTAGACCAGAATTTTTCAAAAAGTACTTTTGAAAATGAAATTTCATTAAAAGGCTTTGTCAAGGAAAGGGTGGATGATCCCATAAGGCTACGGCCAAAGAAGGCCTAGTGCTTCGCCAAGACCTGGAAGCCAATTTTTGAAATTCAAATTCAAGTTACATCTTGTCAAATTCAAATCTAACACAAGCTTCAATTAAATCTTAGAATTAAAAATAAATTAATGAAAAATGATTCAAGCATCTCACAACACACATATAAGGCAATCATGCTTGTTGTATTGATACAATTAAAATGGGTGAGATGTTAAGGACTAATGAATTGAAAAATATTTTTAAAAATTGTTTTTCAAAATGGTAAGAATATTTTCCTAAAAATATATTTTCAAAATAGTGCTTCAACATAATAATATTTTTATGGAATTCATGCTTGTTTGATTGAATATACATATTATATGTTTTTCAAAAAATTATATCTTTTCAAAAATTGTTTGACTCACGCAATTAGACACAAGCCTCTTAGGACAACACTAAAGTTCCTTAAGGCACTTAGATAGAGTCAAACGATATCGGATACAGGGGGAGTAATTTTTTTTTTTTTTGCTTTCGAAAACTTACTATTATTTGAAAACACTTTTCGAAAACTGAACTTTAAATCGTTATCACTTTTGTTTCTCGAAAAAGGTTTATGTGTCTTGTTTGATTTTGCTAAACCCTAAAGACACAGAGGAAGGTCCACTTCATAATCTACAAGGACTCCTAGGATGTGTCAACTTTAGGGGGAGTATAAATCAAACTTCTGAAACAATTTTGTTTAATTAATTGTTTTGAAATTATTAAATAATTTCCTTAATTTGAATCAACCCTTAAGACTTAGAGGAAGAGCACGTGTGGTCAACAAGTTTCCCAGGACTAGGTCAAGTTTAAGGGGAGATCAAATTAAAAGAATTATTGAATATTTCAAATGTTTTCATGAGCGGTATTTTCAAATCCTATTGAAAACATAAGTATTCTTTCAAAATAGTATCAATTTTCAAAAATTATTATTATTTTTAAAAATTCATCTGGTTTTTTTTCAATTTGAAATAATATCTTGAGTTTGGAAAATCTTCCAGGACACTTAGGAAAATGTCCTTGTAGTCAACAAGGTTTCCCAGGATAGTGTCAGACTGGAAAATAAACCAAGTCAAGTAAAATATTGAGTCTTCAAAAATTCACACATTTTTCAAATTGCACTAGCATATATTTTCAAAAGTACTATCGTGTTTTTTTTAAAATTCTGTTAATATTTACTTGAGTTTGAAAAATTTCCAGGGCACTTAGGAAATTGTCCTTGCAGGTAACAAGGTTTCCTAGGAT
Organism: Boesenbergia rotunda; assembly: GCA_024364735.1. Taxonomy (NCBI): domain Eukaryota; kingdom Viridiplantae; phylum Streptophyta; class Magnoliopsida; order Zingiberales; family Zingiberaceae; genus Boesenbergia; species Boesenbergia rotunda. The sequence goes on along the minus strand of JAGFNQ010002240.1, from coordinate 160,444 downwards.
TGTGTCAGATTGGAAAAGAATCCTAGTCAAGTAAGATATAATGTTTCAAAAATTACTTATCATCTTTCAAAATATTTGTACCTTCAAAAAATTCTTTCTCAAAATATTGTCTAAAGTTTTCTGAGCTCATAATACTTAAGTATTAGTTTTATGCTATGTCTTCAAAATTTTATACTAAGCATTTTCAAAATACTCTCATTGTTGGCGCAAGTATTTCTGTTTTTTTGATGTATGACAAAGGGGGAGAGGTGTGTGCTTAAGTTAGAAATATTTTCCCCAACAAAAATGTAGTTTTAAAACTTATATCATTTTTTTTCATTTTTACCCCAAGGACAGTAAGTTAGCCCCTTAAACCAATCTAACTTAAGTTATTGTCAAACATCAAAAAGGGGGAGATTGTTGGTGCAAGTTGCATCAATGATGTTCCTCTTGAAGTGTTTTAATGTTTGACAATATACTTAAGTCAGTGATACACTAAATAGACAAAGGGGAGTAAGAGAGAAGTAACATTAGTTGAAGAAAAGTCCTAGTCGATCTAGGCATCAAAACCCTAAGTCCCAGCGATGGGATGCTGGGCACCTAGCAAAGGGTTGCTAGGTATCGAATCCTCAAGACCTAGCGAAGGGCTGCTAGGCACCTAGCGAAGGGCTGCTAGGTATCGTAACCTTAAGACCTAGCGAAGGGCTGCTAGGCACCTAGCGAAGGGCTGCTAGGCACCTAGCGAAGGGCTGCTAGAAATCGTAACCCTAAGACCTAGCGAAGGGCTGCTAGGCACCTAGTGAAGGACTACTAGGCATAGAAGACCTAGCGAAGGGCTGCTAGGCACCTAGCGAAGGGATGCTGGGCATAGAAGACCTAGCGAAGGGCTGCTAGGCACCTAGCGAAGGGCTGCTAGGCACCTAGCGAAGGGATGCTAGGCATAGAAGACCTAGCGAAGGGCTGCTAGGCACCTAGCGAAGGGATGCTAGGCATAGAAGACCTAGCGAAGGGCTGCTAGGCACCTAGCGAAGGGATGCTAGGCATAGAAGACCTAGCGAAGGATTGCTAGGCACCAGGCGAAAAACCGCTTGGTAACAAAGACCTAGCGAAGGGCTGCTAGGCACCTGGTGAAGGACTGCTAGGTAATGAAGTCTTGGTCCAAGGGACTGAGTAACTTAGCTGAGCGATGACTAAGGACAGGAGTAGAGACGAGTCAGGGTTTGGGCGTCTCGAGATCCGGAGTAATCGGAAGCTAAGTAAAAGTCCACCCGAAGGGCTGGGTGGCAACCGTCTCCTGAAAGGAGTAGGTGAACGGCGAGTTCTCGGGGATAGGAACTCGTGCCGGTTTGACCTAGGGTTTCGTGCAAATCCGAAGTCCGAACCAAATCCTTAAGCCTAATATTATATGTATACATGCTTTGTGTTTGTGTATCTTGCAGGTAACAAGAACCGGAGACAAAGCAAACAAGGTAACCAGTTTGCAGTCTTAAGGAGGGCGCCCCCAGTGTTGAGGGCGCCCTCACCAACCAAGGCGCCCTGAACAGCCAGGGCGCCCTGGGCCAAGTGTAAAAACATAGTAAATGTGAAGCAGGCAGAACAGGTGTCAATCGAGGCGCCCTGAGTGTCCGGGGCGCCCTGGTTCAAAGCTGTATGGGCAGTTTCGAACCCAAAACACAGATAAGCCATCATGAAGGCACCCTGGAGGTCCGGGGCACCCTGGTCAAAGTTCTTATCACCTGCGGCGAAGTAGGCGCGAAGATAAGAGTTGACCGAGTCTTCCGGGGCGCCCCCAGCGTCCAGGGCGCCCCCAGGAGGCCTATATAAGGGGCTTCGACCCCTCAGCTTCATACACAACATTCCAGAGCCATTCTGATCATTCCGACCGACGACAACGCGCTAAAGACGAGGCGCTACGACCGGGAGGCTCCAGGAGGAAGTGCGCGGCACTTCGGAGGTCCAGATCGGCTGACGCTTCGACATAAGTTGTTTTGGTTTGATTTACATTCTGCAATTAATTTTAATTATCCTTTTGCTTGTAAATCAAACTGTAAGACGGGTTTTCTCCGCCTCTGGAAATTCCGGAAAGGAGACCAATAGTGGACTCACGCCGAGTATATAGGCCTTGGACGTACTGACCCAGGGGGGTCGGGAACCAAGTAAATAAATCCCGCGTGTCCTTTTGTATTGCTTTTACTTTATTTCTTTTATTTACTTTTTCCGCTGCGCTACTAATATCCTAAGTCTAGAACGAAAGTTACGAAGATTTCCGCGAAGTTTTCACGGTCGATATTCACCCCCCCCTCTATCGACGGCACCGGTATATTATTTCCGAAATTAATTATGACAATTTAGGAAATTGTTTCCCAAAACAATTCCTTTAATAAAGTATGAAATTATAATTAGGAAATCCGGTTCCTAATTTAATTCATGAGACTTGATAAATTAAGTCACATACATACTTTATTAAGGAAATCGTTAGTCATGACATAATTTTATGTCATGAATGTGCTTAGAAAAGAAAGGATGAGACCCAAAACCCCTTACAAAATATTAAGGTCAATACCTTCCATTAATATGGTTAGAATCGGAGTTTTGTTTCTCGTTTGGGTTGATGGACACATCCTTGCCCAACTTGAACCTCAACATGTTCAAACCATGGAATTAGTTTATGAATAATATAGTTGGAGTCAGAGGTCAATCATTAGTTTTGGTTGTTGGACACATCCAAGCCTAACTAAGCGGTTGAATGAGCTCCAACCATATTAAAACTATTTCTTGATTAATGGGTCAGCCTTAAGCTTGGAGCATCGATTTGTTGTGCCACAGCCAAGGTCGATGTAAAGAGAGGTGCAGTTGGGTGCTATGTATATTGTTGCATACTTGTTAATGAGTTAACAACCCAATGTTTTATGCAAACATTCAATTAGTTGATAGCATAATGTGATAGTTACATATATGTGATGTGTAATCGGTATAATTACCTACCTTCATAGCTAAGAAGAACTTGATGGCCACAGCCATGGTTGTTCTTATCTATGGTTGGATATCAACCTATTTGGAGATGTTCCTACGATCTCCCGAATTGATAATAAGGGTGAATCAATTCGTAAAATAAATATGATTTCAATTTATGTATATTGATACATTCTTTAATCATTCTTCTCACATAAGCTCAATTTGAATTTCTAGGTTAATCACTCGATCATGTCTTCTCTGAATTTGCGTTCCATTTTGGATACCAATAAACTGACTGGGCCAAACTTCATGGGCTGGCTTCGAAACCTGAGGATAGTCCTCAAGGCAAAAAGGCTTGCTAATGTCCTTGAAGATCAACTTCCCAACCGTCCTCCCGAAAGTGCAACTCCAGACCAGTTTCTTGAGTTGCTCAACCTGCTGAAGACTTTAGAGCCTTCTGAGAAGCAGGATCAAAAGACGGTACTGTTAGTTGGTTCCTCAAAGAAAGGTTCTAAGAGGAAGGCCAAAGAACAGAATAAGGGAAAGAAGAAAAAGGCCAAAAAGACTAAAACTTCCCCAAAAGACTCTTGCCATCACTGTGGCAAGGAGTGTCACTGGCGATGAAACTGCAAGGTTTATCTTGAGTCCTTGAAAGAGAAGGCATCCGATGCCCCATCCTCTTCAAGTATCTTCGTTATTGAATGTCACTCTATTTCCTCAAACACCTGGGTACTTGATACTGGGTGTAGCTCACATATATGTAATGACATACAGGGGCTAAGGAATAGAAGAAGACTTGTCAAGGGAGAAGCGAATTTACGAGTTGGAAACGGAGCAAAGATTGCTGCTGTTGCCATCGGAACATATTTGCTAAAGCTCCCCACTGGACGTGTCTTAGAATTGGATAATTGTTATTTCGTTCCTTCGTTAATAAAGAACATTGTATCTATTTCATGTTTGAATGAAAAAGGTTATCATTTAACTTTTAGTAACAATTGTTGTTACATAACTTTAAATGGCGTTCTTTATGGGAATGGAACTTTGTGCAATGGTATCTACACGTTAGATTTATCCAGTGACGTTTTCAATATCGAAGTTAGCAACAAATGTGCTCGAATAGATAATCGAATAGACTCCTACACTTGGCATTGCCGTCTTGGCCTTGTAAGCAAGAAACGCATGACCGAATTGCACCGATGTGGAATTTTGGAATCATTTGAACCCGATTCATTTGATACATGCGAATCATGCTTAAAAGGCAAGATGGCCAAATTACCCTTTTCCGGAAAAGGTAATCTAGTGGGAGAATTGCTTGGTCTAATACATACTGATGTATGTGGACCAATGTCAACTCTTGCACAAGGAGGCTATAGCTACTTCATCACCTTTATCGATGATCACTCACGATTCGGGTACGTGTTCTTGATGAAACACAAATCTGAAGCCTTTGAGAAATTCAAAGAGTTCAGAAATGAAGTAGAGAAACAGCTTGGCAAAAGTATTAAGATACTTCGATCCGATCGGGGTGGTGAATACTTAAGTCAAGAGTTTCAAGATTATCTTAGGGACAATGGGATATTGTCCCAATGGACTCCGCCGTATACACCACAACATAATGGTGTATCTGAGAGGCGCAACCGAACCTTGATGGACATGGTTAGGTCGATGATGAATCATGCAACTCTTCCAAAATCCTTTTGGGGCTATGCACTTAAGACAGCTGTTTACTTGCTAAACAGAGTCCCGACCAAGGTAGTCTCTACTACTCCATATGAGACATGGAATAGTAAGAAACCCCACTTAACTCACCTTAAGATATGGGGTTGTCCTGCTTATGTGAAGCGGATTGTATCAGACAAATTGGATGCTAAGTCTGATAAATGTCTATTTATTGGATACCCTAAGGAAACGAAGGGTTACCAATTCTATCATCCCTTGGAACAAAAGGTGTTTGTTTCAAGGCATGTTGTATTTCTAGAAAAAGAATTTCTTTTACAAGAAAACAGTGGGAGTGGCATTGAACTTGATGAAGTTCAAGAAACTCCAATAGACATGACAGAGACACCTAGTCTAGACCCACAACCAATACCTCATAATGATGAGCTATCAGTTGAACCTAAAACTGCACCACCTCTTCGTAGATCTGATAGGACACGCAATATTCCAGAGAGATACGGATTTCTCATAAGTGAATCGAACGACGTGTTACTCGTAAGTGATGACGAACCTATCAATTATGAAGATGTTCTGAAAAGTTCAGAAAGGGACAAATGGCTTGAGGCCATGAAGTCGAAAATGGATTCCATGTACGAAAACCAAGTATGGGACTTGGTTAACCCACCTGAAGGGATTAAGCCCATAGGGTGCAAGTGGGTTTTCAAGAAGAAAACCGACATGGAAGGTAATGTTGTTACCTTTAAGGCTAGATTAGTGGCAAAAGGATATCGTCAGAAGCAAGGAATTGATTATGACGAAACCTATTCGCCAGTAGCTCTGCTTAAATCCATTCGGATGCTCCTAGCCATAGCAGCTCATTATGATTATGAGATATGACAAATGGATGTGAAAACAGCTTTCCTTAACGGAAACCCGCTTGAGGATGTATACATGATACAACCTGAAGGTTTCACATCAGTTGATAAAACCAAAGTATGCAAGCTTCGACGATCCATATATGGACTGAAGCAAGCATCTAGGAGCTGGAACATCCGTTTTGATGAGACAATCAAAGAGTTTGATTTCTCACAAAATCCTGACGAACCTTGTGTGCACAAGAAGGTTAGTGGGAGTGCAGTCGTATTCCTAGTATTATATGTCGACAACATCTTACTTATAGGAAACGATATATCAGTCTTATAGACAGTTAAAATTTGGTTGTCCAAAACTTTCTCCATGAAAGACCTGGGAGAAGCAACCTATATCCTTGGGATTAGAATCTATAGAGATAGATCAAAACGGTTGCTTGGTCTTTCGCAGTCTACATATATAGACCGAGTGCTAAAAATGTTTAGCATGTCGGAATCCAAGAAAGGTTATCTTCCCATCAGGCATGGGATCAACCTTTCAAAGTCTATGTGTCCGTGCACAGAAGACGAGAGGATTTGCATGAATAAGATTCTCTATGCATCCGCGATAGGATCTATCATGTATGATATGTTATATACTAGGCCCGATGTATCTTATGCTTTGAGCGTCACAAGCAGATACCAGTCGGATCCAGGAATGGATCATTGGGCGGCTGTTAAGACAATCCTTAAGTACTTAAGAAGAACTAAGGATGTGTTCCTAATATATGGAGAAGGAGATATGGTAATACGTGGGTATACAGATGCCAGTTTCCAGACAGATAAGGATGACTCCAAATCTCAGTCTGGATACGTATTTACTTTGAATGGAGGCGCAGTAAGTTGGAAAAGTTCCAAACACGACACCGTAGCGGATTCCACCACGGAAGCGGAATATATCGCAACTTCGGAAGCAGCAAAGGAAGCAGTCTGGATCAAGAAGTTCGTCTCCGAACTTGGCGTGGTTCCAACCATTGATGATGCAGTGCCGGTATACTGCGACAACAATGGAGCTATTGCACAAGCAAAAGAACCAAGGTCTCATCAGCGATCCAAACACGTGCTTCGCCGCTATCATCTGTGTTGGTGCAAGTTGCATCAATGATGTTCCTCTTTAAGTGTTTTAATGTTTGACAATATACTTAAGTCAGTGATACAATGAATAGACAAAGGGGAGCAAAAGTGAAGTAACCAAAGCTGATGAAAAGTCCTAGTTAAACTAGGCATCGAAACCCCAAGTCCTAGCGAAGGGCTGCTAGGCACCTAGCGAAGGGCTGCTAGGTATCGAAACCCCAAGACCTAACGAAGGGATGTTAGGCACCTAGCGAAGGGCTGCTAGGTATTGTAACCTTAAGACCTAACGAAGGGATGTTAGGCACCTAGTGAAGGACTACTAGGCATAGAAGACCTAGCGAAGGGATGCTAGGCACCTAGCGAAGGGATGCTAGGCATAGAAGACCTGGCGAAGGACTGCTAGGCACCTGGCGAAGGATTGCTAGGTAATGAAGTCTTGGTCCAAGGGACTGAGCAACTTAGCTGAGCGATGACTAAGGACAGGAGTAGAGACGGGTCGGGGTTCGGGCGTCTCGAGATCCGAAGTACGGAAGCTAAGCAAAAGTCCACCCGAAGGACCGGGTGGCAACCGTCTCCTGAAAGGAGTAGGTGAAGGGCGAGTTCTCGGGGATAGGAACTCGTGCCGGTTCGACCTAGGGTTTCGTGCAAATCCGAAGTCCGAACCAAGTCCTTAAGCCTAATATTATATGTATATATGCTTTGTGTTTGTGTATCTTGCAGGTAACAAGAACCGGAGACAAAGCAAGCTCAAAAACCCATTTGAAGGCTTTAAGGAGGGCGCCCCCATCAAGGAGGGCGCCCTCACCAACCAGGGCGCCCTGAACAGCCAGGGCGCCCTGAGCCAAAGGTAAAAATGAAGTAAACATGAAGCAGACAGAACAGGTGTCAAGCAGGGCGCTCTGAGCATCCGAGGCGCCCTGGTTCAAAGCTGTATTTGCAGTTTCGAACCCAAAACGCAGATAAGCCATCATGAGGGCGCCCTGAGCGTCCGAGGCGCCCTGGTCAAAGTTCTTATCCCCTGCGGTGAGGTAGGCGCAAGGATAAGGTTTGACCGAGTCTTCCGGGGCGCCCTCAGCGTCCGGGGCGCCCCCAGGAGGCCTTTATAAGGGGCCTCGACCCCTCAGCTTCAGATACAACATTTCAGAGCCATTCTGATCATTCTGACCAACGACAACGCGCTAAAGACGAGGCTCTACGACCGGGAGGCTCCAGGAGGAAGTGCGCGGCACTTCGGAGGTCCAGATCGGCTGACGCTTCGACATAAGTTGTTTTGGTTTGATTTACATTCTGTAATTAATTTTAATTATCCTTTTGCTTGTAAATCAAACTGTAAGACGGGTTTTCTCCGCCTCCGGAAATTCCGGAAAGGAGACCAATAGTGGACTCACGCCGAGTACATAGGCCTTGGACGTACTGACCCAGGGGGGTCGGGAACCAAGTAAATAAATCCCGCGTGTCCTTCTGTATTGCTTTTACTTTATTTCTTTTATTTACTTTTTCCGCTGCGCTACTAATATCCTAAGTCTAGAACGAAAGCTTTACGAAGATTTCCGAAAGACTTCCACGATCGATATTCACCCCCCCCTCTATCGACGGCACCGGTCCAACAAGTGGTATCAGAGCCGAGCCGCTCTTCACCGGACTAACCGCCGACGGAGCAAAGACGCCAGGAGTTGAGGGGGAGCCCAGGGGTGAATCAGGTATATTTTAATTTTAAAATGTCCAATTTTAAATTCCATATTATCTGTTTCACATGCAGGGAGAGAGGGCACTACAAAAACCAGTGCCCTACTCGTAAGATTCGGTCTACATCACCGGTGGCGAAGGAGGCACCAGCTCCATGAAACCGGAGGGACAAAAGCCATATCAGATGCTTCAAGTGCGAAAAATACGGGCATTTCAAAAATAAATGTCCGGCGAAGGTACGTAAGATTTACATTCCAAAAGTTGTACAATTTCCTGCACTATCCTTAGATAATTTAGTTAATTTTTCTGAAAAATTAAATTTACTGCATAGTAGATTAAATATTTTGCATGATAAATTACAAAATGTGAATACAACTAAAATATCAGAAATTAATTTTTAATTCAAAATATCAATTCAGAAATTTCTAATATTAATTCTGAAAATATTAATATTAATTCTGAAAATATTAATTCTGAAAATATTAATTCTGAAAATATTAATTCTGATAAAATTAATTCTGATAATTTATCTGATAAAATTAATTCTGATAATCTTAATTCAGACAAAATTAATCCTAAGGATAATTCGGAATTCAAATTTGAAAATCCCAAAGATAATTTCGAATTCAAATTTGAAAATCCTAAGGATAAATCCGAATTCAAATTTGAATATCTTAAGGATAATTCTAAATCTGAAAATTCTTTAGATAATTACATATTCAAATTTGAAAATCTATTGTACAAATCTGAATCTGAATCTGAAAATCTTCCAGAAATTAATTCTAAGGATAATCTAGAGATTAATTCTGAATGTCTGAAAAATATTGAAGATATATATGAGGATAATGGTGAAGATAAAATTCTCCTAGATAATAATTTAATTATAGATAATATTGAATATTATTATAAAACTTTAACGAGTGGCCCAATTTACTCCACCTAATGTGAGGATATTGAAAAACCTAATCTTAAGGAGGATATGGAACTATCTAAGATAAAGGCCATAATTAATAAAAATTACAAAAATTCAAATAAATCAAAATTATTAGAAAAACTTGAAAAGAAAGATAAAGATGAAGAAGAAATTTTTGAGATAATGAAAATGATGAATTTAAACCCACAATTATTAATTAATCATTATAACCTTAAAAAATTCAAATTAACTACTCAATTAAATTAAATCCTAATTCGAAATTAAATTAAATTCAAATTAAATCTTAATTTAATCTTATTTAAATTCAAATTAAATCTTAAATTAAATCCTAATTAAATTCAAGTTAATTCAAATTAAATTCAAATTAAATCCAAATTAAAATTAATTCATATTAAATCTTAATTAAATTCGAATTAATTAATTCTTAATAATTCAAATTCAAATTAATTAATTCTTAATAATTCGAATTCAAATTAATTAATTCTTAATAATTCAAATTCAAATTAATTATTTAATTAAATCTTAAATAATTCAATTAATTTCAAATAAATTCGAATTAATTCAAATAATTCAATTAAAGTCAAATTAATTCAAATAATTCAAATTAAAATTATAACTTCAATTAAAATTAACTTAATATTAATCCTAATCAATTAATTTCTAATTAATTCTACTCAATTAATTTCTAATTAATTCAACCTCAATTAATTCGTAATTAACCTGAATCCAACTAAAATCTTAAATAACTTAAACTCAAACTAAAGTAAAATTTTACCCAAAGTGTAACAATTAAAATTAATAACATTAAATATGTCAAAGTGGGTTGACATATTCGCGGGTTCACTCGACATGTATCAAATCGGGAATTTGATACATTTTAGAAACTTAAATAAAATTATTTGACTTGTTTGACTCATGCATAACTGCCATGACATGCATTTGCTATTCCTTTAAATATATGACATGTCATTCATATTTAAAATTTATGCATATATTAGAACGGCTATAGGAAAAAGAATAATTGAAACTTGATCAACCTAGTATTGGGTGGCGGTGAGATGATAGTACATTAGGGAAACCAACTCTAATAAGATCAAGCATACTTGGTCTCTTTAGACTGGTGAAACTAGCCGAAGCTACCGATCCAAAACTCAAACTAGTTAGACCAGAATTTTTCAAAAAGAACTTTTGAAAATGAAATTTCATTAAAAGGCTTTGTCAAGGAAAGGGTGGATGATCCCATAAGGCTACGGCCAAAGAAGGCCTAGTGCCTCGCCAAGACCTGGAAGCCAATTTTTGAAATTCAAATTCAAGTTACTTCTTGTCAAATTCAAATCTAACACAAGCTTCAATTAAATCTTAGAATTAAAAATAAATTAATGAAAAATGATTCAAGCATCTCACAATACACATATAAGGCAATCATGCTTGTTGTATTGATACATTTAAAATGGGTGAGATGTTAAGAACTAATGAATTGAAAAATATTTTTCAAAATTGTTTTTCAAAATGGTTAGAATATTTTCCTAAAAATATATTTTCAAAATAGTGCTTCAACATAATAATGTTTTTATGGAATTCATGCCTGTTTGATTGAATATACATATTATATGTTTTTCAAAAATTATATCTTTTCAAAAATTGTTTGACTCACGCAATTAGACACAAACCTCTTAGGACAACACTAAAGTTCCTTAAGGCACTTAGATAGAGTCAAACGATATCGGATACAGGGGGAGTAATTTTTTTTTTTTTTTGCTTTCGAAAACTTACTATTATTTGAAAACACTTTTCGAAAACTGAACTTTAAATAGTTATCACTTGTGTTTCTCAAAAAAGGTTTATGTGTCTTGTTTGATTTTGCTAAACCCTAAAGACACAGAGGAAGGTCCACTTCATAATCTACAAGGCCTCCTAGGATATGTCAACTTTAGGGGGAGTATAAATCAAACTTCTGAAACAATTTTGTTTAATTAATTGTTTTGAAATTATTAAATAATTTCCTTAATTTGAATCAACCCTTAAGACTTAGAGGAAGAGCACTTGTGGTCAACAAGCTTCCCAGGACTAGGTCAAGTTTAGGGGGAGATCAAATTAAAAGAATTATTGAATATTTCAAATGTTTTCATGAGCGGTATTTTCAAATCCTATTGAAAACATAAGTATTCTTTCAAAATAGTATCAATTTTCAAAAATTATTATTATTTTCAAAAATTCATCTGGTTTTTTTTTCATTTTGAAATAATATCTTGAGTTTGGAAAATCTTCCAGGACACTTAGGAAAATGACCTTGTAGTCAACAAGGTTTCCCAGGATAGTGTCAGACTGGAAAATAAACCAAGTCAAGTAAAATATTGAGTCTTCAAAAGTTCACACATTTTTCAAATTGCACTAGCATATATTTTCAAAAGTACTATCGTGTTTTTTAAAAAAATTCTGTTAATATTTACTTGAGTTTGAAAATTTTCCAGGACACTTAGGAAATTATCCTTGTAGTTAACAAGGTTTCCTAGGATTGTGTCAGACTGGAAAAGAATCCTAGTCAAGTAAGATATAATGTTTCAAAAATTACTTATATTTTTCAAAGTCTCATCTTTGCCAAAAATAGTTAGTATTTGCAAAATATGCATAATATTCAAATTTTCCAAAATAGCATTCTTTCAAAAGTACCCAGTTTTCAAAAACTCAATACATTTTTCAAAGGTACTTATATTTTTCAAAAACTACTTATCATCTTTCAAAATATTTGTACCTTCAAAAAATTCTTTTTCAAAATATTGTCTAAAATTTTCTGAGCTCATAATACTTAAGTATTAGTTTTATGCTATGTCTTCAAAATTTTATACTAAACATTTTCAAATACTGTCATGGTTGGTGCAAGTATTATTTTTGATGTATGACAAAGGGGGAGAGGTGTGCTTAAGTTAGAAAAATCTTAATTTTCTCCAAAAAAATCAAAAATGTAGTTTCAAAACTTTTTGATTTTTTTTCCAAGGATAGTGATTTAACCCCTTTAAACCAATCTAACTTAAGTTATTGTCAAACATCAAAAAGGGGGAGATGTTGGTGCAAGTTGCATCAATGATGTTCCTCTTAAGTGTTTTAATGTTTGACAATATACTTAAGTCAGTGATACAATGAATAGACAAAGGGGAGCAAAAGTGAAGTAACCAAAGCTGATGAAAAGTCCTAGTTAAACTAGGCATCGAAACCCCAAGTCCTAGCGAAGGGCTGCTAGGCACCTAGCGAAGGGCTGCTAGGTATCGAAACCCCAAGACCTAACAAAGGGATGTTAGGCACCTAGCGAAGGGCTGCTAGGTATTGTAACCTTAAGACCTAACGAAGGGATGTTAGACACCTAGTGAAGGACTACTAGGCATAGAAGACCTAGCGAAGGGATGCTAGGCACCTAGCGAAGGGCTGCTAGGCATAGAAGACCTGGCGAAGGACTGCTAGGCACCTGGCGAAGGATTGCTAGGTAATGAAGTCTTGGTCCAAGGGACTGAGCAACTTAGCTGAGCGATGACTAAGGACAGGAGTAGAGACGGGTCGGGGTTCGGGCGTCTCGAGATCCGAAGTATCGGAAGCTAAGCAAAAGTCCACCCGAAGGACCGGGTGGCAACCGTCTCCTGAAAGGAGTAGGTGAAGGGCGAGTTCTCGGGGATAGGAACTCATGCCGGTTCGACCTAGGGTTTCGTGCAAATCCAAAGTCCGAACCAAGTCCTTAAGCCTAATATTATATGTATATATGCTTTGTGTTTGTGTATCTTGCAGGTAACAAGAACCGGAGACAAAGCAAGCTCAAAAACCCATTTGAAGGCTTTAAGGAGGGCGCCCCCATCAAGGAGGGCGCCCTCACCAACCAGGGCGCCCTGAATAGCCAGGGCGCCCTGAGCCAAAGGTAAAAATGAAGTAAACATGAAGCAGGCAGAACAGGTGTCAAGCAGGGCGCCCTGAGCGTCCGAGGCGCCCTGGTTCAAAGCTGTATTTGCAGTTTCGAACCCAAAACATAGATAAGCCATCATGAGGAAGCCCTGAGCGTCCGAGGCGCCCTGGTCAAAGTTCTTATCCCCTGCGGCGTGGTAGGCGCAAGGATAAGGTTTGACCGAGTCTTCCGGGGCGCCCTCAGCGTCCGGGGCGCCCCCAGGAGGCCTTTATAAGGGGTCTCGACCCCTCAGCTTCAGATACAACATTTCAGAGTCATTCTGATCATTCCGACCAACGACAACGCGCTAAAGACGAGGTTCTACGACCGGGAGGCTCCAGGAGGAAGTGCGCGGCACTTCGGAGGTCCAGATCGGCTGACGCTTCGACATAAGTTGTTTTGGTTTGATTTACATTCTGTAATTAATTTTAATTATCCTTTTGCTTGTAAATCAAACTGTAAGACGGGTTTTCTCCGCCTCCGGAAATTCCGGAAAGGAGACCAATAGTGGACTCACGCCGAGTACATAGGCCTTGGACGTACTGACCCAGGGGGGTCGGGAACCAAGTAAATAAATCCCGCGTGTCCTTCTGTATTGCTTTTACTTTATTTCTTTTATTTACTTTTTCCGCTGCGCTACTAATATCCTAAGTCTAGAACGAAAGCTTTACGAAGATTTCCGAAAGACTTCCACGATCGATATTCACCCCCCCCCCTCTATCGACGGCACCGGTCCAACAATCTGATCAGAGAGATTATAAGTAGGAATGACATACAAATTGAGAAAATTCCCACTGAAAGGAATTTAGCGGATCCTTTAACTAAGGCCTTACCTCAGAGTAAGTTTGAGGGTCATGTTAGAGCCTGTGGTATTGGATACCGTAGCGATTTGCATTAGGCCAAGTGGGAGTTTGTTAGTGATATGAGAGAAGTGTCCTAAGGCAATCAATCGTCTTATGATTGTAAAACATTTATTTTAATAAATGATAATTCACTATTTGAGTATACATGCTTGTGTATTTGATTGTGATCTTAAACTCATCTACTGAATGTCCGCAATACAACTCACGGCATAAGAAAATTTGTGATGGGATCACAACTAGTGATTATCTCTAAATGTGCAAATGTGAAGTATTGAAAATATCTCTAGTCGATGAATTGATAAATACGAACACTATCAATTCTGTTGAGACTAGCATGGGTTATTCTCTAATCAGCTGATTCTCACTGGCTGGTGACATTGGGATGTCCGGAGATAAACATGGATGCTAGTTAAGGGAACTAGTTCATTGGAGTGAATAGCTGTAAGACTTCATATGGAATCTATCTATAGAAATGTCAATGGCGTTCTTACTGCGGCTTAAGTGCGATGTTCCTTTGACTTGCGGTGTTCAAGTCATCTTGGTCTTGGAGACTTATACTTTAACATCTTAAGCAAGCATCTCCAAGGAGGTGTGGACCCAGGATGATTGGGTATAAGCCGAAGTGCCCGAAAATGTTTGAACAGTCTACAAAGGATTCACCACTCCTTGCGAGGAGTTGTATACCCAGGCCTATCGTCGGATTGTTACTCAAAATCTCTGGCCAGAGTATATCATGTTTAGAGTACGAGTCTCTTAAATACATGAGAGTAATTAGAAATCCAAAGGACGAGAAAGACAATACTTGGGCTAGGTGTGACGTAGTCAGCCTAGTGGGGACTGACACCATTGACCGTGTCCTGAACCAAGTGGGTATAAGGTGGTGAAGGGAATGAGGCACGATTCATTAGAGCTGCTGAAGGGTTTCAGAATAATTTCTTCTGAGGTCAAACCGTTGATCTTTCGATTAATTGGGGGTCATGATGTACTACTAGGTGCCACTCATGATCGTTCTATAATTGGTTGATTATAGACGGCCAACATAAATCGAAAGCCTATTTAGTCACACGCACTACGAGTAATCCGAGGGATTTAAAACGAGTTGAAAATTGGATTTTCCGATCAAGAGAAATAAGTCGAATCTGAATTTATCAGAGGCGCAATGGAAGCTAAAATGGCTAAGTCTTTTGAAGGCTTATTGGGCGAATTAAATGAGTTTAATTCGCGAACGGTTCAGGTTGGTTTGGCCGGCCAAAGAGGGTGCCAAACCTCCTTGAAGTGGCCGACCACCTATTGGGGAGATAACCAATTAATTTTGATTTAATTAATAAAGTAAATCTAATGCGATTTATTTTATAAATTATGGATAAATAAATTTGTATAAAGAAATTTATATAAATAAATTTATAGAAATTTATTCTTTTTATGGAAGTTAAAATAATCCATGAATTGGTTTATTTTAATTTTATAAAATCAATTATGAATTGATTTTTCCATAATAAGAAAGTTTATAAATTTCTTATAAAATTTATTCCATAATAAAAGGAGAGATTAATTAGTTTTATTATAAAGTTAGTTATAATAAAATTCATAAGAGAATTTATAGGATAAATTTATTATGATAACTAATTAGTTTTATTATAAAGTTAGTTATAATAAAACTTGGTTTAAACGGAATAATTCATAAGAGAATTTATAGGATAAATTTCTTATGATAATTAATGAGTTTTATTATAAAGTTAGTTATAATAAAATTCATAAGAGAATTTATAAGATAAATTTCTTATGATAACTAATTGGTTTTATTATAAAATTAGTTATAATAAAACTCGGCTTAAACGGAATAATTAATAAGAAAATTTATAAGATAAATTTCTTATAACTAATTCCGTTAAATCCGTTAATTCGGTTTAGAGGGAGACTTAGCAAAGGAGTTGCTACTATATAAAGGAACTAAAGACAATCCCTTATTCCGAATCAAGTAGTTGTAATAGAGCTCTCCCTCTCTCTCTTCTCTTCTCTCCTCCTTCCCCCTCCCTTCCATTAGGGCCGGCGCCCACCCTAGCTCCATTAGGGCCGGCGCCCAACCTACACCAAGGCAAGGTGTTGCCGTGAGCTTCAAGGAGAAGAAGAAATCAACCAAGAAGAAGAAGAAGAAGCGGATCACATCTCCCTCTCTCTCGGAATTCGATTCCGTTACTTCGTTGATTAGTTTCCTTTTCTTCTCTTGATCTTCTTTGTTGTGCCTATAGAGAATCTAGTAGTTCTCGTCGGAACAAAACTCGTGACTTTGCGAAGTCATCCCGAAGAGAACTCGGCGTGGACGCGAATAGAGGCGGAGCTTCCAAGGGACGCTACGGTTGGATCTCGTCCCTTACTTCGAGTTACGCGAGGTACTTGGTAAATTAGTTTACTTTTCTGCAAAGTTTTATTTTATGATTATGTTAACACACTATAAGGTTGCATGCTAGATACGAAGTTAAAATAATTTAAGAAATTATTTTATGCAAATTCTTCCGCTGCACGTAAAAATTTAAAATTTTACGAACTCGTATCCTTGTCAATATGCACCCGGTCCCAACAGCGCCTGTATCCACCCAGGCGCCTAGGCCAGTGAGGTGCCTCCTGCTGGATTGAGAAAAACGATAGAGAGGGGGTGAATATCGTTAAAACTTTTCGGATAGAATAAAGAGCAAATACGCAGCGGAAATAATTAAATGCACAAAGGAACACAAGTAGATTTTTACTTGGTTCGGAGTCGCGGTCGCCTCCTACTCCAAGGCTCACGTTCTTTGACCGTTTACTTTGGGCAATACTATAATCGCGCAAAACGGTTTACAAGTTGAGTACAGGAATATTGCAGAAAATGAAAATAGCTACACTTTTCGTTACCGACGCCCGATGTGGATCGTATTTCGGAGCAGAGGGTCGTCGTCGGCGTTGGAATCTCGAAGTCGGAGTTTGTCGAGGCGCAGCGCTTGAACGAAAAGCTTTGGAGCGTTGAGAAATTGTGTTGTTGAAGCCTTGGGGTCGAGCCCCTTTTATAGTGCTCAAACGGGCCCTGATAGGTTGGGGCGCCTAACACGTGCCCTCCGATCTATGAATCCTTATCCGCGAGCTCGGTCAGTGCTTATCCTCCCCCTTTGGACGCCTGAGCTGATAGGGGCGCCCGTGACCTCACGGGCACCCGATCCGCCTTGGTTCAGTGGCTTCGCAGCTATGTTTTTGGTTTTGCCTTCACTCTTGGGCGCCCGTATCCTTACGAGCGCTTGACTCCATTCGGGTGCCTAGGCCCAGTGAAGCACCTTCACTTGCAGACGATCAGTCCTTCGACCCTGCAACTAAGGTTAGTCCTAAAAACATAATAAGCAGTAATTACAGTCGTAGCTATCTTGATTCTGACTTCAGGACTCCCAATTGTAACCCTAGGTCAAACCGACGCCTACTGTTCCCTCGACGGGGAACACGTCCTCACCTACTCCTCTCAGGAGAGTTTACCTTTTGCCAACTGGCTCCTCCGGTTGGACTTTTACTCGATCCACCTGACCAGGTCTTCGTGCAAAAAATTGAGTAATAAAAGTAAGGTGTTGTACTGAACCAATTCTAAGTATAAACTGGACCAAATCAATTTAAATTTTCTCTTTTGGGTCCTGTCTAACCCAGTTAGATACTTACTAACTGTTTTAAACAGTAACTTTCGCTAGGGTTAGTCAAGTTAAGTAATTTGATCAAGTTAGATTTTCTAAGCTTGACACTTAACCTGATTACTGTTTAATTGGTATTTATCGCCCCAATTACTGCAGATGCACTGACTTAAAGCATCTTGAATCAAGGCATAGACCTAAGCATCTCAACCCAGTCTAGGTTATCAATCAAAAGTACCCTATGGTACTTGTGAGATGCTGGCTTCTAGATCTATAGGTGCATGCAGTTCTAGGGTTAGGGCATAGGCTAAGTCCATTTGCGAAAAAGTCCTAGTTTTGAAGGGGATAAGTTTTGAAAAACAACTAAGTCGGAAAATCATTTTAAATAAAATAATAAACAAAATGATTTTTCAAATTAAATAAGAAATGAAACAGTTTTTAAAAAGAAGCATAAGTAGAGCAGTCCTATTCTACCAAGCATAACCCTAACTGCCTTCTTAGTGAGCTGAACTCAGACTCAGGTAAGGGTTTAGTGAAGATATCAGTTAAGTTAGATTTTGAGTCTACATGCTTAAGGACTATCTCACCCCTGGCTACATGATCTCTTACGAAGTGGTGTTTAACTTCTATGTGTTTAGTTCTAGAGTGTTGGATTGGGTTCTTAGTTAGATTAATTGAACTTATGTTATCAATGTAGACTTGAGTTTGGGTGTAATCAAGATGGAAGTCCTTAAGAGTGTGCATCATCCATAAGAGTTGTGCTACACACTCTCCTAAAGTAACATACTCAGCTTCGGTTGTGGATAGAGCTACGCAGTGTTATTTTTTACTGCACCAACTAACTAGACTATTTTCTAAAAGTTGGCAGCTTCCACTTGTACTCTTCTATCTAGTTTGCAACCAGCATAGTCAAAATCCGAGTATCCTGACAGGTCAAATGTTGAGGTCCTAGGATACCAAATCCCTACATTTAGGGTGCCTTTGATGTATCTAAGTATTCTTTTTAGGGTTGCTAAGTGCGTTTCCTTAACACAGGTTTGGTTTCTAACACACATTCCTACAGCAAAAAGGATATCAGGTCTACTGGCTGTAAGGTAAAGTAGACTTCCAATAATACTTCGATATAGTTTAAGGTCTACAGGTTTACCATCAGGGTCATTATTTATTTTTACAATTGTGGTCATAGGGGTACTTATGCTTTTGGAGTTATCCATTTTAAATTTCTTTATTAACTCGTTAGCATATTTGGATTGATGGACATAATTTTCATCCCTAGTTTGCTTAATTTGTAATCCTAAAAAGAAGTTGAGCTCACCAACTAAGCTCATTTCGAATTCGTTTTCCATTATTTTTACAAATTCTTTTAAGAAATTTGAGTTGGTGGATCCTAAAATTATATCGTCAACATAGATTTGGGCAATGAAAATGTCTTTTTC
Source organism: Boesenbergia rotunda (assembly GCA_024364735.1). NCBI lineage: Eukaryota > Viridiplantae > Streptophyta > Magnoliopsida > Zingiberales > Zingiberaceae > Boesenbergia > Boesenbergia rotunda. The sequence continues at coordinate 141,387 of JAGFNQ010002240.1, read as the reverse complement.
TAAGGTCTTAACAAAAAGAGTTGAGCCAATTTGTCATTGGTTAAATTCCTTAGAAATGAGGTAGGTTGATAGGCGTTCATACCATGCCCTAGGTGCTTGTTTTAGTCCATACAGTGCCTTATTGATTTTGTAAACATGGTCAGTTTTTCTAAGTCCTCAAAATCGGGGGGTTGTCCTACATAGACTTCTTCTTTAATAAATTCATTCAGAAAGGTTGACTTTACATCCATTTGGTAGAGTTTAAATCCTTTATGGGCTGCAAAGGCTAGCAACATTCTAATAGACTCAAGTCTGGCTACTGGGGCATAGGTTTCATCATAGTCTAACCCTTCGACTTGACTGAACCTTTTAGCTACTAAGCGGGCTTTATTTCTAACTATTTCTCCTTGGTCATTTAGCTTATTCCTAAATACCCACTTAGTATCAATAATGGAGTTGCCCTCATGTTTAGGTACTAGTTCCCAGACTTGGTTCCTTTCAAATTGGGCTAACTCCTCTTGCATTGTTATGATCCAATTAGGATCAAGTAAGACTTCCTCTATAGTCTTAGGTTCAATTTTAGAAATCAGTGCAATCAGTGCAATTAGGATCACTCCTAAGTCTCTTAATCTTAGCATTATTTTGGTTTTCAATTATTTTGCATAAGTTGATAAATAGATTTAAGGTTTCATCCTTAGCTTTCAATTTTTTTTTATCAAAAACTAGGCAGCAGACAAATTGAACCTGGGGTGACCGGCCCGGCCCCACGGAAGTTTCCCACCGGTCACCAGGGTAAATCGGGAAGCGCTCGCGGGGGCAGTCTAGAAGCCCAGCGTCCCAGGGTTCGCGCCCCATTTGGAGAAAAAATTCCTGCAAAATGCGTCGTAGCTAGGGATCGAACCGAGGATGCCTGGGTTAACTACTAGCGACCTTACCGTTGCACCATAGCCCCGGGGGCTCATCCTTAGCTTTCAAGAACCTAACCCAGGTGAACCTAGAGTAATCATTGATAATTACTAAGCAGTACCGATTCCCGCTTAGCGACTTGGCTCCGTGTGAATCAAATAGGTCAAGGTGGTTTGGGTTAACTCTGATTGAATTGGTTTATGAGTAGACTTAGTTTGTTTACCTTGTTTACATGAATTACAGATTGTGTTTTCAAAATTCTTAATTTTTGATACACCTTTAATTAAACCAAGTTGAGTAATTTTAGAATTTAGTTTGACATGAGTGTGACCTAATCTCCTATACCAGAGGTTGGATTCTTCTAATTGAGTCAAGAAGCATTTTGGTACTAAAGGTAAATTAATAGTATAAACATTATTTTTCCTAGTGCCCTTAAGCATAACTTCTAAGTCTTGGACGTTTCTAATCAGGCAGTCAGAGTTGGTGAATATAACTACATAGTCAGTATCACATAGTTGACTTATACTAAGCAAATTGAACTTAATATTTTCAACCAAGAGTACTTTCTTAATCACAAAATCAGACTTAAGTTCAATGTTACCTGACCCAATGACTTTGAGTGTAGCATTGTTGCCAAATGCTACTGAGCCTAGGTTCTTGAACTTGATTTTGGTGAATTTCAATTTGTCTCCAGTCATGTGTCTGGTGCAACCACTATCCAACATGTTGGATCGAGAAAAATGATAGAGGGGGGGTGAATATTGTTAAAAAAATTTTCGGATTAAGGAAAGAGTAAATGCAGCGGAAACAAAACAATCACACAAAAACACAAGTATTTTACTTGGTTCGGAGTCGCGGTCGGCTCCTACTCCAAGGCCCACAGTCCTTGACCATTTACTTTAGGCAATTCTATAATCGCGCAAAAGGTTTACAAATTTCAGTACAAGAATATTGCAGTAAATGAAAAGAGCTACACTTTTCGTTACCGACGCCCGATGTGGATCGTACTTCGGAGCAGAGGGTCGTCGTAGGCGCTGGAATCTCGAAGTCGGAGTTTGCCGGAGCTGAGCGTTTGAACGAAAAGCTTTGGAGCGTGAATGTAGTTGTCTTGAAGCCTTGGGGTCGAGCCACTTTTATAGTGCTCCTGGGGCGCCTGACACGTGCCTTCATCTGCGAAAAACTCAATCCGCAGCTCGGTCAGCGCTTATTCCCTTCGACTCGGCCTCTGGAGCTGACTGGGGCGCCTGGGACCTAATGGGCGACTAGCTTGACTTGGTTCGTTGGCTTTGTGGCAGATTTGCTTCGATGACCGCTTTGGCTTTGACCTTGGGCGCCCGGGACCTCCTCGCGCCTAGCCTAGTGTGATTTCGAAGCAGTCTTGCTTAATTGCTATTTTGGCTTTTCACCTTAGGCGCTCGGGACCTCCCGGGTGCCTAGCCCAGTTTCCTACCCCCTTCCTTTGGGGCATTCTTGTTGGATCGAGAATAACGATAGAGGGGGGTTGAATATCGTAAAACGTTTTTCGGTTAGAAAAAGAGAATATGCAGCGGAGAAATTAAAAATAACACAACACACGAACACTAAGATTTTACTTGGTTCGGAGTTGCGGTCGGCTCCTACTCCAAGGCCCACGGTCGTTGACCGTTTACTGCGAGCAATTCTATATGCGCAAAACAGTTTACAGAAAGATTTTACAAGAGTAGTACAGTAAACAAAAAAATAGCTCTTCGATACCGACGTCCGATGTAGATTGTATTTTGGAGTAGGGGGACATCGTCAGTGCTTGTATCTCGAGTTGGGAGGTTTCTAGAGCAGAGCGCTGGCGCAGAAGAGCGAAATTGCATTGGGGAAGTGTTGTTCCAAGCCTTGGAGTCGAGGGGCTTTTTATAGCCTCCCGGGGTGCCCTGAACGTTGGGGGCGCCCCCCCCCCCCACGTGTCACCCGATCCGAGCAACTCTCGGTCAGCCCTTATCTCACTCGAATAGGGCTGAGGGTTGACTGTGGGGGCGCCCGGGACGCTGGGTGCGCCCTGGTTGACCCTTTCAGCGGGCTTCTCGGCTGGATGAAGTTTATCCTCTTTGTTGGCTTGAGCCCTGGGCGCCCGGGAGCACGGGGACGACCGGGAGCACGGGGGCGGCCCACCCATATAGCTTCCGAAGCGTACTTTTGCTCCTCTTGTTTTGTATTCAACTTGGGGGCACCCGGGACACTGCGGGCGCCCTACTCAGCTGTTGCCTCACTCCTTTGAGGCTCTCTGAGCTGCAGACACTCGTTCCTTCGGTCCTGCATCCAGGGTTAGTCCAAGACAACATAGAGTAATCAATTATTAGTTTTATACAGCCTTAGCTGTGTTGGTTCTGACTTTGGGTCTCCAAGATGGAGCCCTAGGTCGAACCGACGCCTACTGTTCCCTCAATGGGGAACGCGTCCTCACCTACTCCTCTCAGGAGAATTTACCTGATGCCAATCGGCTCCTCCGGTTGGACTTTTGCCCAGCAGTCCTTCGCCAGGTGCCTAGCTGTCGTTCGCCAGGTCTTCAGTTCCAGGCAGTCCTTCGCCTGGTGCCCAGCAGTCCTTCGCCAGGTCTTTAGTTCCAGGCAGTCCTTCGCCTGGTGCCCAGCAATCCTTCGCTAGGTGTTTGTCTCCTAGCAGCCCTTCGCTAGGTGCCCAGCAGCCCTTCGTTGGGTCTTAGGGTTCTGATGCCTAGCAGTACTTCGCTAGATGCCTAGCAGTCCTTCGCTAGGACTTTAATCTGCACACTCAAGTAGTATGTTAGAAAAACAAAACATCTTAACTTTTGAACCCTTTTGCCATTATCAAAACACAGGTTCGATTTAGGTGATGTCTGCACCAACAATCTCTCCCTTTTTGATTTATGGCAACCTGGTTCAAAAAGCTAAGTTAATCCTGAACAGATGATGTAAAATTTTAGTTTCCTCCCCCTGGAAGGAATCTCCCCCTAAGTTTTTCAAAAAGTTCGTGGGGTTTTTGGAAAAAGTTTCTAAGTCAAAAATAACGGCATTAAACACTTAAAACAGTTTTCAAAAGAAGCTTTAGAAACATATTTTCACAAAATTGGTTGTGCACTTTTGAAGATTTACTAAAAAACATTTCAAGTCAGTAAAAAAAACATCTTCTGAATTTTTAAGTTTAAGATAAGTACTTAGCAAAATTTGCAACATCTTAAGTTTTTAAGTACTTAGTAAAACTTTGAAAAACAGCTTGAGTTTAAGTATTTAGAAAAATTCTGATAGCCTGCTTAAGTTTAAGTACTTAGAAAAATTTTGACAATCCACTTAAGTGCTTAAAAAGATTTTTGAGCACAGATTAAATTTATGTACTTAAAAAGATTTTTTGAAAACAGCTTCACTTAGTATGATTTTGAAGAAAATCTTAGTACTTTTGAAAATAGATCAAGTACTTTTTGAAGAAAGGATAAAATTTTGAAATTGAAAATTATTTTTTAAAATTTTAAGAAATTTTAACGCTTCCTTTCCTATCTCTCCCCCTTTGCCATATATCAAAAAAAGCAATATAGCAAAAAATAAATAAATTGCATAAATAAATTGCAAAAAGAATTAATGTGTTGTACTGAACCAATGCAAGATAAACTAAATCAAACCAATTTAAATTATCTCTGTAGGGACCTGTCTAACCCAATTAGCTACTTACTGACTGTTATAAGCAGTAGTTTTCGCTAGGGTTAGTCGAGTTAAGTGTTTTGCTCAAGTTAGATTTTCTAAACTTGATACTTAACTTGATTACTGTTCAAGTTGTATTTAGTGCCCCAATTACTACAGATGTACTGACTTAAAGCATCTTGAATTAAGGCAAAGACCTAAGCATCTCAACCCTTTCTAGGTTATCAGTCAAAAGTACCCTAAGGTGCTTGTAAGATGCTGGCTTCTAAATCTATAGGTGCATGCAGTTCTAAGGTTAGGGCCTAGGCTAAGTCTATTTGCAAAAAAGTCCTAGTTTTGAAGGAGGTAGTTTTTGAAAATAAAACTAAGTTAAAAAAATTATTGTAAAAAGATTTTGAAAATTAAGTAAAGCAAATTTTTAAAACTATTTTCAAACTGATTTTAAAGCACGTAGAGCAGTAAGAAAATCAAAGGTAAAGTAAACATATTCTACCAAGCATAATCCTAATAAAGATCAGATAATCATGAAAAATCAAGTAGTTAACTCCATAAGTCAGCTGGTATGAGAGAGAACCAGCATAGTCGTACAAGTCAAACATGTGCCAACCCTACAAAGTAGGGACAGTCAAATAGTGACTGGTACAATGCTACTCAAATCTAGGAGGAGGGACCAGGATGGTCAGAAGAGCATGGCTGCCAGGATCGAAATAATGCCATCATCTCCTGGTATCGTGCGTCGTTGGTCTCCCTATCAGCTCTAAGGGCATTCATGTACTCAGTGTAATAGCCCTGATTTGTCTCCATTTCTTCAGCATGATTTGCCTCCATTTCCTCTCGGAGGCTCTGAACCTGTGTCTCGAGCCGTGTCACCTTTTCGTAGAGTGTCGGTGGTGGGGGCTCGTCTATGTGCTCACGAACCTCTGCTACCAAATCTGCGACGTCGACTTCAACCTCCTCGTCCGAGTCGATCTGGGGTACGGCTCTCTAACGTCTCCAGGATAAAACCCCAGTACCCGAGACCTCTATACCAGCTAAGGAGAAGTTCCTATAACCTATCTCATCGAAGTCAGCCATCGTAGCCATCTCACCCTCGGTGATGTTATGACCGTGGTAGTGTAGAATGGAAGTGATGATGTGGTAGTAGGGAGTGCATACCCGCCCCTGCGTGGTAACACTGGATGCATGTAGGATCGTATGGAACATGTGAAGTCCAATGTCAATGTCAAGATGATGAATCAATGCATATAGGAGGAAGGTGTGGAAAGGTCGCATGGTAGCTACATCTCTAGTAGATAAGGGCAGAATACAGTGGACTATGACTCTATAAAGAGCATAGTCCTGGACCTGGAGGTCAACAGACTGAAATCGTCTGGCCAGGGGGTTCCTAGCATCCCTATAGAAGTAGGAGTGTAGAGTATCTAGGGTGATGTGAGAGTAGGGAGCATCAAAGGGAGGCTCCCTAGGGGGTAATAGCAAAATGTGGACTGTGAGAGTCGTAGTCCAAGAAATCGGTTAAGTAATAAGGGAGTGATTGTCAAGGGCATTCCTTGAACGGTGGTAGAAAACATAAGATTATCTTGTCTTATGATGTTGTTATAAAATTCTGCACAGAGGGAAGTGTTGATAGGATGAGTGCAGAATACTAGGTTGTCTAGTTGGTAAAAGTTTATAGCATTCATTGTCAAGGGACAAGATTGGGTGAAGAATTGTCTGTTTAAGTAGCTCATTTTTATAGGCTTGTATGTGGTTCGAGCAAACTTATTACAAAGTTCTAAAGTTGGGAACCTAGGATCAGGACTAAGTTCGGTACCGAGGTTTGCTTGGTTTGCTCGGCGTTTTCTAAGGAATTGCATTAAAGAAGGTATGAAGGAATTGCATTAAAGAAAGTATGAAGGATTTACATTAAAGAAAGTTAAAATTAACTTAAATGCATATAAAATTATACCGGGTGGCAGGTCGTGGAGGCATTGTCGAGGATGAGAGCTCGAGAGGGTTGCAAGGTCTCTTGGAAGGAAGGTGGTTGGAGAGAAGAAGAAGTTTTGGTGTGGAGAGAAGGATGGGGGCATGGAGCCCTTTTATAGGCCTCGGCCGGGCGCCCTGGAGGGAGAGGGCGCCCCGGCGAGTGAGGGCGCCCTCCACAGGGCTGCAGCTGCCTTTTGGCAGCTTTCTGCCTTTGACCACTTATACGGGGGCGCCCGTGAGGGTCTGGGCGCCCTCAGTAGCTACTTTTGTAGCTTTTTGTTTTGAAGGATTGAAAAGAGAGCGGTGGGGGCGCCCGGAGGGTCACGGGCGCCCTGGTGACAGCTTTTTGCCTAATTTTGTTTTGATGGACTTGTTTGACTGTTTTTGACCAGATTTGACCTATTCGACTGGTTTAACCATGGTTTGACCATCTTGACCATGGTTTGACTACTTTGACCATAGTTTGACTATTGTTAGGTTAATGTCGTTTTAAACTAAATGTTTGTATTTAACCAACAATCCAGTTATGAATGAATTTTGATTAAGTTAAGTTTGCTGTCTCACCCAATCTAGGGTTATCATTCATGTTGGCCTTATAGGCTTGTGAGACAGGTTTTGGTAGATAGAATTAGAAGAAATGATTTATTTTGAAACAGTTGAATTAATTTTGAAAACAATTAATTTTGAGTTAAAAAAAATGTTTGAATCTACAAGTAACTGAAAATTTGTGTTAGATTAATTTTACAAAGAATAATTTGAATTTGAGTTTCAGAAATCGGCTTCCAGGTCTTGACGAGGCACTAGGCCTTCTTTGGCCGCAGCCTTATTGGATCATCAACCCTTTCCTTGACAAAGCCTTTTAATGAAATTTCATTTTCAAAATTATTATTTGAAAAATTCTGGTCTAACTAGCTTGGGTCTTGGATCGGTAGCTTCGGCTAGTTTCACCAGTCTAAAGAGACCAAGTAGAGCATACTTGACCTTATTAGAATTGGCTTCCCTAACGTACTATCATCTCACCTCCTCCCAATACTATGTTGTCAAATTTCAGTTAAGTTGGTTCAGTCCTTAAAACTAACTAGTCCTAAGTCTAAGCATGGTAAATTGCAGGAATTAAATAGACAATCAATCATGCAATTTACAAACAAAGATTGAATTTTATCTAACAATAAATATTATTTCTAATTTGGCTCCCCCTAGACTAAAGCCACGATAATGATTAGGCAAGATGTGAATCTTGTCCTTGGGGATCCAATACTGATTTGATCCAGTTTGTTTGTTCAGGCATAGCTTGGGTATCCATGCCTGAACTTTAGGGCTGGACTGGTTCAGTACAGCATGGTAGAATCTTTGTCTAGATTTGGTTCTATAGCCTAGCCCGGATCGATTTAGAACCGACTTCTGTTTTCCAAGAATCATGTCAAGACCCTTGGACCCAGAAGTGAATCATTCTAAGGCAGCTCTAAAATCCTTAACTTGAGTTTTCAAAAAAGAGTTCTCTGATTCAAGTTTTTCAACTTGAGCAGAGGTTCCTTTTTGAACCTTCTCAGTTAAGAGTTCAAAGTCTGTTCTCTCTTTCAGGAGTTTTACTTCCTGTCGGAGAGATTTGACTCGGAGTTTATCTTTCGCCAAATCTCGAGAAAGATAGGAAATCAATTCGCATAATTGTAATCTAGAAAACCCACTTACAGTGATTTCACCATTTTTTGAAAACGTGAGTTTTCCATCGTCCTGCTCTGATTCTGACTCGGTTTCAAGTTCTTCGGAGGCAGTTAGGGCTAGCAGGTTTGACTGGGGTGCGTCTTCTTCTTCTTCTGATGAAGATTCGCCCCATGTTGTTTGAAGTTCTTTCTTTCTTCTTGTCTTCTTGGTTTCCTTTAGGTTCGGACACTCCGTCTTGTAGTGACCCTTCTTCTTGCACTCGTAGCAGGTCACGTTTGGTTTGTTCTTGTCATTTGAGAGTTCAGCTAGTTCTTCTTTTCTTCGGCTGGCTTTCTTTCTGTTGATTTGGTTCTTTAGTTCTTTGTAGTAGCCTCGGGCTAGCCGAACCAGCTTCGATCGATTTCCCTCGCTATCTTCTGAGTCTGAATCTGAATCAGACTCGGGTGCAGGTTGTGGCTTCTTCTTGGTTGTCTTTCCAGCTTTACCTGCAACAAAAGCAATGCCTTTCTCGGCCAGATTGCAGTTAGTCTGTTCATGTAATTCGAGTTCAGAAAAAAGTTCATCTAACTTGATTTTGGAAAGATCCCTAGAAACTTTGTAGTCATCTACCATAGATGCACACAAGGTGTTTCTTGGGAAAGCGTTAAGGGGATACCTTATTAGGTCACGGTTTTCTACCTTGTGACCTATGGTGTGTAGACCGTTCATCAGCTCCTAAATTCTGGCGTGGAGCTGAGCTGCTGATTCGCCTTCGTTCATCTTTATGGTGTACAGCTTGTTCAGCAGAAGGTCCCTCTTGCTGATTCGAGTGTCGGAGGTTCCTTCGTGTAGTTCGATCAGCTTAACCCAGAGTTCGTTGGCGATGTTGAATGGACCCACCCGGTTCAGTTCCTCTTTTGTTAAGCCGCATTGGAGAGTTTGGGTCGCTTTTGCATCGGCTTCGATTTTCCTTTTGAGTGCAGCGTCCCATTCAGTATAGGGTTGTTGTACTCCGTCGGCATTTCTTGGTATCTCCAGTCCGGACTGGATGATTATCCACATGTCCACCTGAGTTTTCAGGTGGACCTCCATTCTGCTCTTGCAGTAGGAGAAGTCCTCCCCACTGAAGAGCGGCGGTCTTGCGGTGCTGAATCCCTCTTGTATGTCCATTAAGGATTTTTCTAAAATAATAATAAACAAAGAAAAAAATATCCCAAGACTTGGTCTTGGATTAGTAGTATGGGAAGGAAGAAAGAAATACTTATCGAGGGGTGTTGCACCAATCTCGATTAACGAGAATAATTTCGAAAAAAAACCAAAAAATTCTCAAATTGGTGGTTGCACCAATTTTGAGCTTCCCCGCTCTGATACTACTTGTTGGATCGAGAATAACGATAGAGGGTGGGTGAATATCGTAAAACATTTTTCGGTTAGAAAAAGAGAATATGCAGCGGAGAAATTAAAAATAACACAACACACGAACACCAAGATTTTACTTGGTTCGGAGTCACGGTCGGCTCCTACTATAAGGCCCACGGTCGTTGACTGTTTACTGCGGGCAATTCTATATGCGCAAAACAGTTTACAGAATGATTTTACAAGAGTAGTACAGTAAACAAAAAAAATAGCTCTTCATTACCGACGTCTGATGTAGATTGTATTTTGGAGCAGGGGGACGTCGTCAGCACTTGTATCTCGAGTTGGGAGGTTTCCGGAGCAGAGCGCTGGCGCAGAAGAGCGAAATTGCGTTGGAGGAAGTGTTGTTCCAAGCCTTGGGGTCGAGGGGCTTTTTATAGCCTCCCGGGGTGCCCTGAACATTGGGGGTGCCCCCCCACGTGTCACCCGATCCGAGCAACTCTTGGTCAGCCCTTATCCCACTCGAATAGGGCTGAGGGTTGACTGTGGGGGCGGCCGGGACGCTGGGGGAGCCCTGGTTGACCCTTTCAGCGGGCTTCTCGGCTGGATGAAGTTTATCCTCTTCGTTGGCTTGAGCCCGGGGCGCCCTGAGCACTGGGGGCGCCCGGGAGCACGGGGGCGCCCGGGAGCACGGGGGCGCCCGGGAGCACGGGGGCGCCCCACCCACATAGCTTCCGAAGCGTACTTTTGCTCCTCTTGTTTTGTATTCACCTTGGGGGCGCCTGGGACACTGCGGGCGCCCTACTCAGCTGCTGCCTCACTCCTTTGAGGCTCTCTGAGCTACAGACACTCATTCCTTCGGTCCTGCATCCAGGGTTAGTCCAAGACAACATAGAGTAATCAATTATTAGTTTTATACAGCCTTAGCTGTCTTGGTTCTGACTTTGGGTCTCCAAGATGGAGCCCTAGGTCGAACCGACGCCTACTGTTCCCTCAACGGGGAACGCGTCCTCACCTACTCCTCTCAGGAGAATTTACCTGACGCCAACCGGCTCCTCCGGTTGGACTTTTGCCCAGCAGTCCTTCGCCAGGTGCCTAGCTGTCCTTCGCCAGGTCTTCAGTTCCATGCAGTCCATCGCTTGGTGCCCAGCAGTCCTTCGCCAGGTCTTTAGTTCCAGGCAGTCCTTCGCCTGGTGCCCAGCAGTCCTTCGCCAGGTCTTTGTCTCCTAGCAGCCCTTCGCTGGGTCTTAGGGTTCTGATGCCTAGCAGTACTTCGCTAGATGCCTAGCAGTCTTTCGCAAGGACTTTAATCTGCACACTCAAGTAGTATGTTAGAAAAACAAAACATCTTAACTTTTGAACCCTTTTGCCATTATCAAAACACAGGTTCGATTTAGGTGTTGTCTGCACCAACAATTCTGAGCTGCTGAATCACACTCCTTCGGTCCCTGCAACCAAGGTTAGTTCCAAACCAAACCAAGCAAGAATGTTAGTCAATATTTACAGTCGTAGCTGTCTTGGTTCTGACTTCGGGTCTCCCAAATGGAACCCTAGGTTGAACCGACGCCTACTGTTCCCTCGACGGGGAACGCATCCTCACCTACTCCTCTCAGGAGAGTTTACCTTTTGCCAACCGGCTCCTCCTGTTGGACTTTTGCCCAATCCACTTGACCAGGTCTTCATGCCCAACTTCCGGTCAGGTCTTCGATGCCCAGCCCCTTGCCAGGACTTCGTGCCCAGTCCTCGACCAGGACTTCTTTACCCGACTTCCGATCAGGTCTTCTTGCCCAGTCCTTGACCAGGACTTCTTTGCCCAGCCCTTTGCCAGGATTTCTTGCCTAGTGTACCTAGGACTTCTTCCTGCACACTCAGTGAACAAGTTAGACAACAATAACATCTTAACTCTTGAACCCTTTGCCATTATCAAAACCCAGGTTTGACTTAGGTGCTGCCTGCACCAACACAACATTCATTGGTCCAAATCTTTATGTTCCTATACATAAAGTATTTATTGATTTGGATCCAATTAGAGTTAGGGATAGCTTAAATTGACTTTCACAACCTAGTCTGTCTCACCCAGTCTAGTGTTATCAATCACGTTAACCTTATGGGTTTTGTGAGATAGGTTTTAAAAAAAAATTAATTTTGAAAAGCATGGTTAATTTTGAAGATATTGAATTAATTTTGAAAATTTTATCAAGTTTAAGTTTATTGATTTTGAAAAATGTGTTGAATCTAAGATTAATTGAAATTTGTGTTAGATTCAAATTTAACATATAGTAATTTGAATTTGGTTTTCAGTAATCAGCTTCCAGGTCTTGGCGAGGCACAAGGCCTTCTTTCGCCATAGCCTTATTGAAGCAACAACCCTTTCCTTAACAAGGCCTTTTACTGAAAATTCATCTTCAAGTTACTTCTTGAAAAATTTTGGTCTAACTAGTTTGGGTCTTGGATCGGTAGCTTCTGTTGGATCGAGAGAAACGATAGAGGGGGGTGAATATCGTAAAACATTCGGATTAAAGTTAGAGCAATTACGCAGCGAAAATTTAAATCAAAACACACGCAAACACCAAGTTTTTTACTTGGTTCGGAGTCGCGGTCGGCTCCTACTCCAAGGCCCACGGTCGTTGACCGTTTACTATGGGCAATTCTATATGTTCGCAAAACAGTTTACAGAGAGATATTACAAAAGTAGTATAGTAAACTTTAAAAACAGCTCTTCGTTACCGACGTCCGGTGTAGATTGAATTTTCGGGGCGGAGGGACATCGTCGGCGCTTGTATCTCGAGTTGGGAGGTTTCCGGAGCAGCGCGCAGAAGCAGAAGAGCGTAGGAGCGTTGTTCGAATTGTTGTATGAAGCCTTGGGGTCGAGGGCCTATTTATAGCCCCTGGGGGCGCCCGGAACGTCGGGGGCGCCCCCCCCCCCCCCATGTGTCAGCTGATTCGAGTTCCTCTCGGTCAGCTCTGATCCCTTCCAACTCAGGATCATCCTTTGACGGGGGCGCCCATGACGCTGGGGGCGCCCTGGTTGGCTGGGTCAACTCTTATCCGTTGGCTTCGCTGGCTTCTGCTTCGAGAGCTTGACTTGGGGGGCGCCCGGGAGCATAGGGGGCGCCCGGGAGCACGGGGGCGCCCTGCCCCTGAACTGTCGAAGCACTCTTTTTGCTTAGTCTGTTTTGTGTTGCCCTTGGGGGTGCCCGGAACACTGGGGGCACCCTGCTCAGCTGCTGCCTTTCTCCTTTAAGGCATTCTGAGCTGCAATGACTCATTCCTTCGGTCCTGCATCCAGGGTTAGTCCAAAATAATTACAACGCAATAGAGTATTAAGTTTATACAGCCTTAGCTGTCTTGGTTCTGACTTTGGGCCTCCCAAAATGGAGCCCTAGGTCGAACCGACGCCTACTGTTCCCTCGATGGGGAACGCGTCCTCACCTACTCCTCTCGGGAGAATGTACCTGATGCCAACCGGCTCCTCCGGTTGGACTTTTGCCCAGCAGTCCTTCGCTAGGTGCCTAGCTGTCCTTCGCCAGATCTTCAGTACCAAGCTGTCCTTCACCTGGTGCCTAGTTGTCTTTCGCTAGGTCTTTGTATCCTGGCATTCCTTCGCCAGGTGCCTAGCAGTCCTTCGCTAGGGCTTTGTGTCCTTGCATTCCTTCGTCAGGTGCCTAGCAGTCCTTTGCTAGGGCTTTGTATCCTGGCATTCCTTCGCCAGGTGTCTAGCAGTCCTTCGCTCGGGCTTTGTATCCTGACATTCCTTCGCCAGGTGCCTAGCAGTCCTTCGCTAGGGCTTTGCCTGCACACTTGAGTAACATGTTAGATAAACATTATACCTTAACTTTTGAACCCTGTTGCCATTATCAAAACACAGGTTTGACTTGGGTGCTTTCTGCCCCAACAATCTCCCCTTTTTTGATTTATGGCAACCCTGGTTCAAAAAGTTATGTTAATCAGAATAAGTAAAATGAAATTTTGTTCCCTCCCCTAGAAGGAATCTCCCCCTAGATTTTTCAAAAGTTTGTGAGGTTTTTGAGACTAAGTCTAAAGAAGGATTTAATTTTTACTTAGAGACTAAAACATATTTTCCAAAATAAATTTGGTTGTGCACTTTGGAAAATTTATACCTGTAGAAAATTTAAGTTTAAGTACTTAGATAAATTTGAAAACTTAAGTTTAAGTATTACGAAGGATTTTGAAAACTTAAGTATGAGTACTAAGGAAAATTTGAAGCCTCAAGTTTAAAGTACTAATAAAAGGTTTAAAGTACTTTAGAAAGTTTTTGAAAATTTAAGTTTAAAATACTTAGGAAAATTTGAAAGACTTAAGTACTTGGAAGATTTTGAAAACTTAAGTACTCAGGAAAATTTTAAAAACTTAAGTTCTTAGGAAAATTTTGAAAACTTAAGTACTTAGGAAGATTTTGAAAACTTAAGTACTCAGGAAAATTTTAAAAAACTTAAGTTCTTAGGAAAATTTTGAAAACATAAGTACTTAGGAAGATTTTGAAAACTTAAGTACTCAGGAGAATTTTGAAAAAAAATTAGTTTTAAGTACTTTTGAAAAATGAATTAAGTACTTTTTGAATAAAGGATAGAGTTTGAAGTTTTGGATTTTTTAAAATAATTTTTTTTATAAGCTCTTTCCTTTCCTATCTCTCCCCCTTTGCCATATATCAAAAACAAATAAATATAGCAAGAATAGGATAAATAAATTGCATAAGAAATAATAAATTGCATAATTTGCTGTACTGAATCAGTTCAGAATATGAATTAAACTAAATCAGTTTCAATTTTCTCTTTAGGGTCCTGTCTAACCCAATTAGCTACTTACTAACTGCTATAAGCAGAAATTTTCCTAGGTTTAGTCAAGTTAAGTGTTCTGTTCAAGTTAGATTTTCTAAACTTGACACTTAATCTTGATTACTGTGTAGGTTGTATTTAGTGCCCCAATTATTGCAGATGTACTGACTTAAAGCATCTTGAATTAAGGCAAAGACCTAAGCATCTGAACCCATTCTTGATTATCAATCAAAATTATCCTAAGGTGCTTGTGAGATGCTGGCTTCTAAATCTATAGGTGCATGCAGTTCTAGGGTTGGGGCCTAGGCTAAATCCATTTGCGAAAAAACCCTAGTTTTGAAAGGGGTAGTTTTTAAAATAAAACTACGTCAAAAATTTATTTTTTAAAACTTTTCAAAAGTAAGTAAAAGCTGATTTTGAAAGCAAAAAAATTTAAAAGCTGATTTTGAAAGCATTTTAAAAACTGATTTTAAAATAAGTAAGAAAACCAACAGTAGACTAAATCTATTCTACCAAGCATAATCCTAACTGCCTTCTTAGTGAGCTGAACTCAAACTCAGGTAGGGATTTGGTGAATATGTCAGCTAAGTTGGATTTAGAGTCTACATGCTTAAGGACTATCTCACCCCTGGCCACATGATCTCTTACAAAGTGGTGTTTAACTTCTATGTGTTTAGTTCTAGAATGTTGGATTGGGTTCTTAGTCAGGTTGATTGAGCTAATATTGTCAATGTAGACCTAAGTTTGATTGTAGTCAAGCTGGAAGTCTTTGAGAGTGTGCATCATCCATAAGAGTTGTGCCACACACTCTCCTAAACCTACATATTCAGCTTCAGTTGCGGATAGAGCTACACAGTGTTATTTTCTGCTACACCAGCTTACTAGGCTATTTCCTAATAGTTGGCAGCTTCCACTTGTGTTCTTTCTATCTAATTTATAACCTACGTAGTCAGAGTCCGAGTATCCTGACTAGTCGAAGGTTGGGGTCCTAGGATACCAAATCCCTACATTTAGGATGCCCTTGACATATCTTAGTATTATTTTTAGGGCGGCTAAGTGTGTTTCCTTAGCACAGGTTTGGTGTCTAGCACACATTCCTACAGCAAAAAGGATGTCAGGTCTGCTTGCTGTAAGATACAGTAGACTTCCAATCATGCTTCTATAGAGTTTAAGGTCTACTGGTTTACCATCAGGGTCACTATCTATTTTTATATTGGTGGCCATGGGGGTACTTATGCTTTTAGAGTTATCCATTTTAAATTTCTTTATTAGCTCCTTAGCGTATTTGGATTGATGGACATAGTTTTCATCCCTAGTTTGTTTAATTTGTAATCCTAGGAAAAAGATAAGCTCACCAACTAGGCTCATTTCAAATTCATTTTCCATTATTTTAACAAATTCTTTTAGAAAGTTTGAGTTGGTGGACCTAAAGATTATGTCATCTACGTAGATTTGGACAATAAATATGTCTTTTTCTAGGGTCTTTAATTTAGCTTATTCC
>JAGFNQ010002240.1:49383-112713 GCA_024364735.1 Boesenbergia rotunda | reverse complement strand
TCCAATTTTCAACACGTTTTAAATCCCTCGGATTACTCGTAGTGCGTGTGACTAAATAGGCTTTCGATTTATGTTGGTCGTCTATAATTAACCAATTATAGAACGATCATGAGTGGCAACTAGTAGTACATCATGATCCCCAATTAATCGAAAGATCAACGGTTGACCTCAGAAACAATTCTGAAACCTTTCAGCAGCTATAATGAATCGTGCCCCATTCCCTTCACCATCTTATACCCACTTGGTTCAGGACATAGTCTATGTGTGTCAGTCCCCACTAGGCTGACTACGTCACACCTAGCCCAAGTAATGTTTTCTCGTCCTACGGATTCTAATTACTCTCATGTATCTATGAGATTCATACTCTGAACATGTCATGCTCTGGCCAGAGACTTCGAGTAACAATCCGACGATAGGCCTCGGGTATACTTCTCCTCGCAAGGAGTGGTGAATCCTTTGTAGGTTGTTCAAACATCTTCGGGCACTTCGGCATATACCCAATCATCCTGGGTCCACACCTCCTTGGAGATGCTTGCTTAAGATGTCAAAGTATAAGTCTCTATGACCAAGATGACTTGAACACCGCAAGTCAAAGGAACATCACACTTAAGCTGCAGTAAGAACTTCACTAACATATCTATATGTAGACTACCATATGAAGTTTTACAGCCAGTCACTCCAATGAACTAGTTCCCTTAACTAGCATTCATGTTTATCTCCAGACATCCCAATGTCACCAGCCAGTGAGAAACAGCTGATTAGAGAATAACCCATGCTAGTCTCAACAGAATTGATAGTGTCCGTATTTATCAATTCATCGACTAGGGAAAATTTCAATACTTCACAATTGCACATGTAGAGATAATCACTAGTTGTAAATTCATCACAAATTCTCACATGCTGTGAATTGTATTGCGGACATCCAGTAAACGAGTTTATGATCTCAATCAAATACATAAACATGTATACTCAAATAGTGAATATTCATTTATTAAAATAAATGATTACAATCATAAGGCGATTGCCTTAGGACACTTTTCTCATATCACTAACATTGATAACTTCTTTCCTCTTTTTATTTCTTATCAAATTCTACTACTTACGACTTAGAGGGTCTTAGAGGCTTTCTTGCTCATACAGGTGTGCCTTTGGACTTACTTACGGCTCCCATGCCTATGCTGCCAAGTTAGGACCTGCCCTTTTGTAATCCACCCGTCATTCCTGTTGGATTGAGAAGAACGATAGAGGGGGGGTGAATATCGTAAATCGTTTTCCAATTCGTAAAGATAATAGGCAGCGGAAAATTAAATCACAACGTAAAAACACAGGCGGTTTTACTTGGTTCAGAGTCACGGTCGGCTCCTACTCCAAGGCCCACGGTCGTTGACCGTTTACTGAGGGCAATTCTATATGTGCAGAAAAAGTTTACAGAAAGATTACAGTTGTAGTACCCTAAACTGAAACTTAAGCTCTTTCGTTACCGACGCCCGTTGTAGATTGTACTTCTGGGCAGAGGGTCGTCGTTAGTGCTTCAATCTCGAGTTGGGAGGTTTCTGGTGCAGGGCGCTTGAGTCGAAGAGCGTAGTGGCATTGGAATGATGTGTTGACAAGCCTTGGGGGTCGAGCCCCTTATATAGTGAGTCTGGGGGCGCCCGGGACGTTGGGGGCGCCCTCCACATGTGTCACGATCCGGCAACCTCTCGGTCAGCCCTTATCCCTCAAGGATCGGGTTCGAGGTTTGACGGGGGCGCTCGGGAAGCAGGGGGCGCCCGGGTTGACTCTTTCAGCGGGCTTCTCAGCTGGATAATCTTCTATCACTTCGTTGGCTTCGACCCAGGGTGCCCTAAGCATCCAGGGTGCCCGGGGAGCATGGGGGCGCCCGGGAGCATAAGCTTCCGAAGCGTTTTCTTGGTTACCTTGTTTTGCCTTGACCTTGGGGGCTCCTGGGACACTCGGGGCGCCCTGCCCAGTTGCTTGCCCCTCTCCTTTGGGTCATTCTGAGTTGCAGAAACACATTCCTTTGGTCCTGTATCCAAGGTTAGTCCAAAACAACACAAAGCAAAAAAGTATTAGGTTTATACAGCCTTAGCTGTCTTGGTTCTGATTTTGGGTCTCCAAAATGGAACCCTAGGTCGAACCGACGTCTACTGTTCCCTCGACGGGGAACGCGTCCTCACCTACTCTTCTCAGGAGAATTTACCTGTCGCCAATCAGCTCCTCCGGTTGGACTTTTTGACCAGCAGACCTTCGCCAGGTCTTCGTTACCAAGCAATCCTTCGCCTGGTGCCTAGCAGTCCTTCGCTAGGACTTCGTCTCCTAGCAGTCCTTCGCTAGGTGCCCAGCAATCCTTCGCCAGGTCTTCGGTTCCAAGTGGTCCTTCGCCTGGTGCCTAGCAGTCCTTCGCTAGGTCTTCGACTCCTAGCAGCCCTTCGCTTGGTGCCCAGCAGCCCGTCGCTAGGACTTAGAGTTTCAGTGCCTAGCAGTCCTTTGCTAGTACTTCAATCTGCACACTCAAGTAGCATGTTAGATAAACATAACATCTTAACTTTTGAACCCTTTGCCATATATCAAAACACAGGTTCGACTTGGGTGCTAACTGCACCATCAATCTCCCCCTTTTTGATTTATGACAACCCGATTCAAAAAGTTAAGTTAATTCATGCAATTGATATAACAGTTTAGTTCCCTCCCCCTGGAAGGAATCTCCCCCTAGGTTTTTCAAAGTTTCGTGGGCTTTGAAAAATTTCTAAGTCAAAAATAATGGAATTAATTTTTTCAAAACTTAGAGGATTTATCAAAAGAAGTTTTAGAAAGTATTTTCTAAAAATACCTTTTGATTGGACACTTTTGAAAAAAAATTATACTTAGAAATTTAGAAAAATACCTTAGTAGAAAATTATCTAAAACATCTTTTAAGTTCTTGGAAGCACTTAAAAATTTTCAATTTAAGTTGTTGGGACCGGGTGCATGTTGACATGGATGTGGGTTCGTAATTTTAAAATTAATTACGTGCAGCGGAAGGTTTAGCATAAATAATTTCTCAAATTATTAACCACACATCTAAGTATGCAATTTTACCTTGTGTAGACATGATCATATATTTAAAATTTTGCAGAAACGTAAACTAATTTACGTATTACCTCGCGTAACTCGAAGGAAGGGACGAGATCCAACCGTAAGCGTCCCTTGGAAGCTCCGCCTCTATTCGCATCCACGCCGAGTATCTTCCGGATGACTTCGCAAAACCACGAGTTTCGTGTTCTCGAGAACTACTAGATTCTCCGTGAACGCGACAAGAATAACCAAGAGAGAAGTCGGAAGACTAACCACAAAAGGATGGCCGGAATCAAAATTCCGGCGAAGCAAAAGAAGAGGCTTGCGGCAAAAAGATCCTTGTGGCAAACTCTAATTCCAACAGCACCTTCTTTCGGCAACAGGTAGTGGTCGGTAGGGAAAGGGCAGGGGCGGCCGGCTGGTGCTCCTTCTTGGGGCTGGTTGGCGCACGGCAAGAAGGGGAGAAGAGAAGGAGAGAAAGAGAGGGAGAGAGCCTATGCCTTCATCTCTTCGATTATTTTTCAAGCCTTGCCTTGGGTCGTTTATATAGTAGCCTCTCAACCATCAAGCCTCTCAAATATGGAATAACATATTCCATCATGCCAAGTTTGATTTTATATCATGGTTAAAATCCTATTTTAATTCATGATAAAAACAATCAAGTCTCCTATCTCCTATAGAATAAATTTCCTTATCATGGTAAATCAATCCATGATTGATTTTATAAAATAAACCAATCCATGGTTCATTTCAATTTCCATGAAGAAATAAACCAAACCTTGGTTTATTATAAAACAAATCACACTTGGTTTATTTTATAAATTGATCCAAAAACTTGGTTCTCTCCCTTTGTTGTGGCCGGTCAAGCAAAGAGGATGGAGACCCTCTTTGTCCGGCCCATCCAAGCCATGCCCCAATGAATTAAACTTATTTAATTCATTTATTAAGTCTTCAAAAGACTTAGCTATTTTACGCTTCCGATGCATCACTGAAAAATTCAGATTCGACTTATCATTTGGCTCAACCAAACCTAATCTCTCGTGATTGGAAAATCTAATTTTCAACTCGTTTTAAATCCCTCGGATTACTCGTAGTGCGTGTGACTAAATAGGCTTTCGATTTATGTTGGCCGCCTATAATTAATCAATTATAGAACGATCATGAGTGGCACCTATTAGTACATCATGGTCCCCAATTAATCCAAAGATCAACGGTTGACCTCAGAAACAATTTTGAAACCCTTCAGCAGCTATAATGAATCGCGCCCCATTCCCTTCACCATCTTATACCCAATTGGTTCAGGATATGGTCTATGTGTGTCAACCCCCACTAGGCTAACTACGTCACACCTAGCCCATGTAACGTTTTCTTATCCTACGGATTCTAATTACTCTCATGTATTTAAGAGATTCATACTCTGAACATGTCATGCTCTGGCAGAGACTTCGAGTAACAATCCGACGATAGGCCTCGGATATACATCTCCTCGCAAGGAGTGGTGAATCCTTTGTAGGTTGTTCAAACATCTTCGGGCACTTCGCCTTATACCCAATCATCCTGGGTCCACACCTCCTTGGAGATGCTTGCTTAAGATGTCAAAGTATAAGTCTCCATGACCAAGATGACTTGAACACTGCAAGTCAAAGGAACATCACACTTAAGCTGCAGTAAGAACTTCACTGACATATCTATATGTAGACTACCATATGAAGTTTTACAGCCAATCACGCCAATGAACTAGTTCCCTTAACTATCATTCATGTTTATCTCCGGACATCTCAATGTCACCAGCCAGTGAGAATCGGCTGATTAGAGAATAACCCATGCTAGTCTCAACAGAATTGATAGTGTCTGTATTTATCAATTCATCGACTAGGGACAATTTCAATACTTCACAATTGCATATGTAGAGATAATCACTAGTTGTGAATTCATCACAAATTCTCTCATGATATGAATTATATTGCGGGCATTCAGTAAATGAGTTTAAGATCTCAATCAAATACATAAACATGTATACTCAAATAGTGAATATTCATTTATTAAAATAAATGATTACAATCATAAGGTGATTTCCTTAGGACACTTCTCTCATATCACTAACAAACTCCCACTTGGCCTAATGCCAATCGCTACGGTACCCAATACCACAGGCTCTAACATGACCCTCAAACTTATTTTGAGGCAAGGCCTTAGTTAATGGATCATCTAAATTCCTTTCTGTGGGAATTTTCTCAATTTGTATATCATTCCTACTTATAATCTCACTGATCAGATGATAACGGCGAAACACATGTTTGGATCGCTGATAAGACCTTGGTTCCTTCACTTGTGCAATAGCTCCATTGTTGTCGCTGTAAACCGATATTGCTTCATCAATGGTTGGAACCACCAAGTTCTGAGACAACTTTGATCCAGATTGTTCTTGCTGCTTCGAAGTACAATATTGGTAATCGCTTTTTTTTTTTTTTTTTTTTTTTTTTTTATTCGTTACATTTGGATCGCTGATGAGACCTTGGTTCCTTCGCTTGTGTAATAGCTCCATTGTTGTCGCAGTAAACCGGTATTGCTTCATCAATGGTTGAAACCACACCAAGTTCTGAGACATACTTCTTGATCCAGACTGCTTCCTTTGCTGCTTCCGAAGCTACAATATATTCCGCTTCCGTGGTAGAATCCACTTCGGTGTCTTGCTTGGAACTCTTCCAACTTATTGCGCCTCTATTCAAAATAAATACGTATCCGGACTGAGATTTGGAGTCATCCTTATCTGTCTGGAAACTGGCATCTGTATACCCACGTATTACCATATCACCTTCTCCATATATTAGGAACACATCCTTAGTGCTTCTTAAGTACTTGAGGATTGTCTTGACAGCCGCCCAATGATCCATTCCTGGATCAGACTGGTATGTGCTTGTGACGCTCAGAGCATACGATACATCGTGCTTAGTACATAACATAGCATACATGATAGATCCTAACGCGGATGCATAACAAATCTTATTCATGCAAATCCTCTCATTTTTTGTACGCGGACATATAGACTTCGAAAGGTTGATCCTATGCCTAATGGGAAGGTAACCTTTCTTGGATTCCGACATGCTAAACCTTTTTAGCACTCGGTCTATATATGTAGACTGCGAAAGACCAAGCAATCGTTTTGATCTATCTCTATAGATTCTAATCCCAAGGATATAGGTTGCTTCTCCCAGGTCTTTCATGGAGAAAGTTTTGGACAACCAAATTTTAACTGACTGTAAGACTGATATATCATTTCCTATAAGTAATATGTCATCGACATATAACACTAGGAATACGACTGCACTCCCACTAACCTTCTTGTACACACAAGGTTCGTCAGGATTTTGTGAGAAATCAAACTCTTTGATTGTCTCATCAAAACGGATGTTCCAGCTCCTGGATGCTTGCTTTAGTCCATATATGGATCGTCGAAGCTTGCATACTTTGGTTTTATTAACCGATGTGAAACCTTCAGGTTGTATCATGTATACATCCTCAAGTAGGTTTCCATTAAGGAAAGCTGTTTTCACATCCATTTGTCATATCTCATAATCATAATGAGCTGCTATGGCCAGGAGCATCCGAATGGATTTAAGCATAGCTACTGGCGAATAGGTTTCGTCATAATCAATTCCTTGTTTCTGACGATATCCTTTTGCCACTAATCTAGCCTTAAGGTAAAACATTACCTTCCATGTCGGTTTTCTTCTTGAAAACCCACTTGCACCCTATGGGCTTAATCCCTTCAGGTGGGTTAACCAAGTCCATACTTGATTTTTGTACATGGAATCCATTTCCGACTTCATGGCTTCAAGCCATTTATCCCTTTCTGAATTTTTCAGAACATCTTCATAACTGATAGGTTCGTCATCGTTAATGAGTAACACGTCGTTCGATTCACTTATGAGAAATCCGTATCTCTCTGAATATTGTGTGTCCTATCAGACCTACGAAGAAGTGGTGTTGTTTTAGGTTCAACTGATAGCTCATCATTATGAGTTATTGGTTGTGGGTCTAGACTAGGTGTCTCTGTAATGTCTATTGGAGTTTCTTGAACTTCTTCAAGTTCAATGCTACTCCCACTGTTTTCTTGTAAAAGAAATTCTTTTTCTAGAAATACAGCATGCCTTGAAACAAACACCTTTTGTTCCAAGGGATGATAGAATTGGTAACCTTTCGTTTCCTTAGGGTATCCAATAAATAGACATTTATCAGACTTAGCATAAGCAGGACAACCCCATATCTTTAGGTGAGATAAATGAGGTTTCTTACTATTCCACGTCTCATATGGAGTAGTAGAGACTACCTTGGTCGGGACTCTGTTTAGTAAGTAAACAGCTGTCTTAAGCGCATAGCCCCAAAAGGATTTTGGAAGAGTTGCATGATTCATCATAGATCTAACCATGTCCATCAAGGTTCGGTTACGCCTCTCAGATACACCATTATGCTGTGGTGTATATGGCGGAGTCCATTGAGACAATATCCCATTGTCCCTAAGATAATCTTGAAACTCTTGACTTAAGTATTCACCACCCCGATCGGATCGAAGTATCTTAATACTTTTGCCAAGCTATTTCTCTACTTCACTTCTGAACTCTTTGAATTTCTCAAAAGCTTCAGATTTGTGTTTCATTAAGAACACATACCCGAATCGTGAGTGATCATCGATAAAGGTAATGAAGTAGCTATAGCCTCCTTGTGCAAGAGTTGACATTGGTCCACATACATCAGTATGTATTAGACCAAGCAATTCTCCCACTGGTTTACCTTTTCCGGAAAAGGGTAATTTGGTCATCTTGCCTTTTAAGCATGATTCGCATGTATCAAATGAACCGGGTTCAAATGATTCCAGAATTCCACATCGGTGTAATTTGGTCATGCGTTTCTTACTTACATGGCCAAGACGACAATGCCACATATAGGAGTCTATTTGATTATCTATTCGAGCACGTTTGTTGCTAACTTCGATATTGAAAACGTCACCGGATAAATCTAACGTGTAGATACCATTGCATAAAGTTCCGGTCCCATAAAGAACACCATTTAAAGTTATATAACAGCAATTGTTACTAAAAGTTAAATGATAACCCTTTTCATTCAAGCATGAAATAGATACAATGTTCTTTATTAACGAAGGAACAAAATAACAATTATCCAATTCTAAGACAAGTCCAGTAGGGAGCTTTAGCAAATATGTTCCGATGGCAACAGCAGCAATCTTTGCTCCATTTCCAACTCGCAAATTCGCTTCTCCCTTGACGAGTCTTCTTCTATTCCTTAGCCCCTGTATGTCATTACATATATGTGAGCTACACCCAGTATCAAGTACCCAGGTGTCCGAGGAAATAGAGTGACATTCAATAACGAAGATACCTGAAGAGGATGGGGCATCAGATGCCTTCTTCTTCAAGGACTCAAGATAAACCTTGCAGTTTCTTCGCCAGTGGCCCTCCTTGCCGCAGTGATGGCAAGTGCCTTTTGGTGCCTTTTCAATCTTTTTGGCCTTTTTCTTCCTTCCCTTATTTTGTTCTTTGGGCTTCCTCTTAGAGCCTTTCTTTGAGGAACCAACTAACAGTACCATCTTCTGATCCTGCTTTACAGAAGGCTCTACAGTCTTCAGCAGGTTAAGCAACTTAGGAATGGTAGTCTCCAGTTTGTTCATCCTATAGTTCATCACAAACTGTGAGTAACTCTTGGGAAAACAATGAAGAATTAAGTCAATACTTAGTTCGTGATCCATTGCAAATCCGAGTGTGCCTAGTCGCTCAATGTACCCCAACATCTTCAACACAAACTGTGAGACAGAAGTGCCTTCTTGCATCTTAGAGGTGAAGAGGAGTTTGGAGACCCCAAATCTTTTGGATCTCGCCTGCTCGTCAAACAGCTCATGAATATGGAAGGCGATGGTATGAGCATCCATATGCTCATGCTGCTTTTGTAGCTCAGGTATCATAGCGGCCAGCATGATGCAACTCGCAAGTTCAGAATCGGCCACATGTTTCTGATAGGCCACTAACTGGTCTGGAGTTGCATCTTAAGGAGGATGGCCCAGTTAGCTTATTGATGTCCAAAATGGAACGCAAATTCAGAGAAGACATGATCAGGTGATTATCCTAGAAATACAAATTGAGCTTATGTGATGAGAATGATAAAGAATGCATCAATATACATTAATTAAATCTTATTTATTTTTTGAATTGAATAACCCTTTTTATCAATTCGGGAGATCGTAGGAACTTCTCTAAATATGTTGATATGCAACCATAGATTAGAACAACCATGGTTAGAGTCCATCAAGTTATTCTTAGCTATGAAGGTAGGTAATTATATCGATTACATATTATATATATGTAACTATCACATTATGCTATCAACTAATTGAATGTTTGCATAAATCATTGGGTTGTTAACTCATTAACAAGTATGCAACAATATACATAGCACCCAACTGCACCTCTCTTTACATCGACCTTGGCTGTGGCACAACAAATCGATGCTCCAAGCTTAAGGCTGACCCATTAATCAAGAAATAGTTTTAATATGGTTGGAGCTCATTCAACCATTTAGTCAGGCTTGGATGTGTCCAACAACCAAAACTAAGGATTGACCTCTGACTCCAACTATATTAATCATAAACTAATTCCATGGTTTGAACATGTTGAGGTTCAAGCCGGGCATGGATGTGTCCATCAACCCAAACGAGAAACAAAACTCCGGTTCTAACCATATTAATGGAAGGTGTTGGCCTTAATATTTTGTAAGGGGTTTTGGGTCTCATCCTTTTCTTTTATGCACATTCATGACATATAATTATGTCATGTTCTAACGATTTCCTTAATAAAGTATGTATGTGACTTTATTTATCAAGTCTCATTAATTGAATTAGGAACCGGATTTCCTAATTCTAATTTCATACTTTATTCAAGGAATTGTTTTGGGAAACAATTTCCTGAATTATCATAATCAATTTCGGAAATAATATATTTAAGACTTTGATTTCTCTAAATCAAATCTTATTAAATTAAGAGACAGATTCTCTTAATTCAATCACATATTATTTTAATGAAAATCTTATTTAAGGAAATTTATACTATAGGAAACAATTTTTCTAATTAATTTTAGAGACAATAATATGTAAGAGCGTCACCTCATAAATCAAATAAGGAAATTATCGTTTGAGAATCACCTCAAAAATTTTCAAGATTTGATCACATATTTTATTTATGGAAAATTAATATCAATAACTTAATTTGGATGGCACCCCGAGGCTCAATCCAAATTAAACATTTGACAATTTAAAGTCAATTTAGGAAATTTAATTATAACAACTAACTCTAAATTGGACGGCTCCCCGAGCCTCAATCCAAAATAAAGAATTTTGTAAATAATTTAATTTCTAATTATAAATTTAAATGCCAATTAATATTCTCATAATTTGTCGAGACTTTTTTGAAAGAAAGTGCCCAAAATTGCGAGCTTTCCATAAATGGAATGTTTCCAAAATAAAAGGTTTTCAGAATAATTGTATGTTTATGGTACAAAGAATACTTACGTTTTTCCAAAATTGGAAAATTTCCAAACTTAGAAAGTTTCCAAAAATGGAATGCTTTCACAATTATCATAAAATTTTAGAAACAAAGATATTTCAAAAGTTTGCGAAATTTCATGAGGATTTTCAAACTTTGAAATTCCTAAATCGAAAATTTACCATAATTGGAAAGTTTCCATAATTGAAAATTTTCCAAAATTGAGATCATGATAAAGCTTTCCGTAAAACAATTATATGATTATGTCAAACACAAACCTGGCTCTGATACCACTGTTGGGACCGGGTGCATGTTAACATGGATGCGGGTTCGTAATTTCAATATTAATTACAAGCAGCGGAAGGTTTAGCATAAATAATTTCTCTAAATCATTTAACCACACATCTAAGCATGCAATTATATTTTGTGTAGACATGATCATATATTTAAAATTTTGCAGAAACATAAACTAATTTACGTATTATCTCGCGTAACTCGAAGGAAGGGACGAGATCCAACTGTAAGCATCCCATGGAAGCTCCGCCTCTATTCACGTCCACACCGAATATCTTCGGGATGACTTCGCAAAGCCACGAGTTTCATGTTCTCGAGAACTACTAGATTCTCCGAGAACGCGACAAGAAAATCCAAGAGAGAAGTCGAAAGACTAACCACAAAAGGATGGTCGGAATCAAAATTCCGGCGAAGCAAAAGAAGAGGCTTGTGGCAAAAAGATCCTTGCGGCAAACTTTAATTCCGGCAGCACCTTCTTCCAGCAACAGGTGGTGGTCGGCAGGGAAAGGGTATGAGCGGCCGGCTGGTGCTCCTTCTTGGGTCTGGTTGGCGCATGGCAAGAAGAGGAGAAGAGAAGGAGAGAAAGAGAGGGAGAGAGCCTATGCCTTCATCTCAATTATTATCACCCAAGCCTTGCCTTGGGTCCTTTATATAGTGGCCTCTCAACCATCAAGCCTCTCAAGTATGGAATAACTTAGTCCATCAGGCCAAGTTTGATTTTATATCATGGTTAAAATCATATTTTAATTCATGATAAAAAATCAATCAAGTCTCTTCTCTCTTATGGAATAAATTTCCTTATCATGGTAAATCAATCCATGATTGATTTTATAAAATAAACCAATCCATGGTTTATTTTAATTTCCATGAAAAATAAACCAAACTATGGTTTATTATATAAAAAATTTATATCATCCATAATTTTATAAAACAAACCACACTTGGTTTATTTTATATATTGAACCAAAAACATGGTTCTCTCCCATTGTTGTGGCCAGCCAAGCAAAGAGGATGGAGGCCCTCTTTGGCCGGCTCATCCAAGCCAAGCCTCAATGAATTAAACTTATTTAATTCATCTATTAAGTCTTCAAAAGACATAGCCATTTTACGCTTCCGATGCGTCTCTGAAAAATTCAGATTCGACTTATCGTTTGGCTCAACCAAACTTAATCTCTCTTGATTGGAAAATCCAATTTTCAACTCGTTTTAAATCCCTCGGATTACTCGTAGTGCGTGTGACTAAATAGGCTTTCGATTTATGTTGACCGTCTATAATTAATCAATTATAGAATGATCATGAGTGGTACCTAGTAGTACATCATGATCCCCAATTAATCGAAAAATCAACAGTTGACCTCAGAAACAATTCTGAAACCCTTCAGCAGCTATAATGAATCGTGCCCCATTCCCTTCATCATCTTGTACCCACTTGGTTCACGACATGGTCTATGTGTTTCAGTCCCCACTAGGCTCACTATGTCACACCTAGCCCAAGTAACGTTTTCTCGTCCTACGGATTCTAATTACTCTCACGTATTTAAGAGATTCATACTCTGAACATGTCATGCTCTGGCCAGAGGCTTCGAGTAACAATCCGACGATAGGCCTCGGGTATACATCTCCTCGCAAGGAGTGGTGAATCATTTGTAGGCTGTTCAAACATCTTCGGGCACTTCGGCTTATACCCAATCATCCTGGGTCAACACCTCCTTGGAGATGCTTCCTTAAGATGTCAAAGTATAAGTCTCCATGACCAAGATGACTTGAACACCGCAAGTCAAAGGAACATCACACTTAAGCTGCAGTAAGAATTTCACTGACATATCTATATGTAGACTACCATATGAACTTTTACAGCCAGTCACTCCAATGAACTAGTTCCCTTAACTAGCATTCATGTTTATCTTCGGACATCTCAATGTCACTAGCCAGTGAGAATCAGCTGATTAGAGAATAACCCATGCTAGTCTCAACAGAATTGATAGTGTCCGTATTTATCAATTCATCGACTAGGGACAATTTCAATACTTCACAATTGCACATGTAGAGATAATCACTAGTTGTGAATTCATCACAAATTCTCTCATGCTGTGAATTGTATTGCGGACATTCAGTAATGAGTTTAAGATCTCAATCAAATACACAAACATGTATACTCAAATAGTGAATATTCATTTATTAAAATAAATTATTACAATCATAAGGCGATTGCCTTAGGACACTTCTCTCATATCACTAACATTTCATACCAATAGATTAGAGACCTACATCTCCTCCCGTACAAGGTTTCATAAGGCGTCATTCCAATAGTAGCTTGATAGCTATTATTGTAAGCGAATTCTGCTAAGCATAAATATCAACACCAGCTCCCTTTGAAATACAGGGCACAAGCTCGTAACATATCCTCCTGTACTTGGTTCACCCGTTCCGTTTGCTCGTCGGTCTGAGGATGAAAGACAGTACTGAATCATAACTTAGTGCCAAGAGCCTTCTGAACACATTCCCAGAAATGTGAAGTAAAACGACCATCCCTATCCGAAATGATGATCTTAGGGATTTCATGTAATCTGATGATTTCCTTAGCATATAATTGAGCTAGCTGCTCAATCGAATAGGTCATCTTAATTGCTAGAAAGTTAGCAGACTTCATCAATCTGTCCATGATTACCCATATTGCATCATACCCGTTCGTAGTCTTGGGCAACCCTAAAATGAAATCCATAGAGATATCTTCCTATTTCCATTATGAATCTGAATTAGCTGCAGAACTCCTCCGGGTCTCTGGTGTTCTCCTTTAACTCTCTGGCAGGTCAGGCAGGTACTGACATGCTGAGCCACATCTCTTTTTATACCAAACGACCAGAATTTCTCTTTCAGGTGTTGATACATTTTTGTGGATCCCGGATGAATCGAATAGGGGGTTCCGTGAGCTTCCTCTAATATCTTCTTTCGTAGTTCTAGATCGTTGGGAATGCATAGACGATCCCTAAGGTATAGTACCCCACTGTCGACGATACGAAATCCATCATCCTTCCCTTCTAGGATCTCTTACTTGATCCTCTATATGCTCGGATCACCCTCTTGCTTTTCTAATATATTGTCAAACAGTGTCGGTGCTATCGTCATGGTAGAAAGCTGTCCGAAAATGATCTCAACCTCGTAGCTCATAATTTCTCTTTCTAGTGTTCGAGATAATACTGATAAAGCCATCAAGGTGGCACAGGACTTCCTGCTGAGTGCATCGGCCACTTTGTTTGCTTTTCCAGGATGGTAGAAGATCTCGCAGTCATAGTCCTTGACTAGCTCGAGAAAACTTCTGATTTCAGTGGCATTCTTTGGCCTGTTCCAGTTACTCACAGCTTCAATCTTTATTGGGTCTACCATCACTCCATCCTTGGAGATAACATGACCCAAAAAGGATACTTGATCGAGTCAGAATTCGCTTTTGGAGAAATGTGCAAACAATTGCTTTTCCCAAAGAATCTGTAATACTACCTTATAGTGTTCGGCATGCTCTTCTTGATTTCTCGAATAGATGAAGATATCGTCGATGAAGACGATCACAAATTTGTTGAGGCATGCCGAGAACACCCAATTCATCAGGTCCATAAACATAGCTGGAGCATTTGTCACTCCGAAGGGCATAACAACGAACTCATAATGTTTGTATCTTGTTCGGAAAGTCGTCTTCAGTATATCATCCTGTTTCACTTTTACATGATGATAGCCAGACCTCAGATCAATCTTAGGGAAGACGGTGTCTCCCTTCAACTGGTCGAACAGGTATCTATCCTTAGGAGGGGGTACCTATTCTTGATCGTCACATTATTTAGCGCTCGGTAATCTATGCACATTCACATAGACCCATCTTTCTTCTTCACAAGCAGTACTAGAGCTCCCCATGGAGAGTGACTAGGGTGAATAAGTCCCTTGTCGAGTAACTCCTGTAGCTGTCAGCTCCACTATACTTTCCACCATCTTGAACCACGCTTGGGCATCCCACAGTTCATAAGCACCTAAGAAATTCTCCGGCTTCAGCCTCTGCCACTGAATTAGATAAGCTTCTTGTCGTACTATAGTGGCAGGTCCTACATGTGGTGCAGGTGTAACCATAGGCGTGATCGGTATCACAGTCTGGTTCACTGGTGGAGTGGTAGGGTTTCCTTGTTGATTTATTAAGGTGTTAATGGTCTGCTGCTGCTCAGTAACCTGACGCTGGAGTTCAGTCACTAGAAGCATCAGGTCAGGTGGTGGTACGGTCTCACTAGTTATGTTACTACCTCTTCTAGCCATGCTTTTCTTCATAAAACGACAAGTAAGGCTAGTATAAGATTATTGTCATTCCTTCTTACATTCATGCATATTCAATCTAGAAGCATTCTTTATCATAAAAAAAGAAAGTAAGGTATGCATAGAGTTTCTTACTTGGAAGCGGCAGAAGGAAGGCTTGATGTGTGTGCAGTGGAAGGGCAAACTTGGCTCTGATACGAACTTGTAACGCTCGCCACTCCTATCCTTATAAAAAGGAAAAGGCGGCGCTACGCGAACATACATCCATATATATATATATACCTTAAAGCAATGGAACATTTTAAAACATGTAAACACATCTTAAAACATGGGAGCATTAATAGGTTTTAGAGTTTACACATGGAATTTAAAAGTATGAATCGAACTACATAGGCATCAAACTCTAACACCCTAGACCATGTTACATAGATCATATTGAGTCTTTAAACAAGCAAGCTCTAAACATGAATTCCATGACAAGTGCTAATTGTAGAAATATCGTATTTTAGGAATGAACACAAAACATAGCATAGCATGTTGTACTATACGAACAAACATAAAACATAGTATGGCATATTAGTATGATAATCTAACATCAACAAGTGTAACAATGCGGAAACTTAATACATGGATAAATTCTTGATTCATAAGAAGCATAAGTAACAGGATCTCTTCCACCATGCCACTGCCACACACATTTTTGCCCTCCTTCTACTCCCTTTAGTTTAGCATGCCCTTACCCTTTTGTAGATCCTTTCCTACTCACAAAAATTATGCGTCATGAATTGGACATAGAGAAAGTTAAACAACAACCTTCGGAAAGAAGATTCATATGACAAGAGTATTTCCACTTCAAGTATGGTAATTCATGTAGGCATATAATATGAGATAAATGTCTTTATGCATGAGGGATGTTTCTTTGAAAACATATATGTATATGTAGTTGAACATAACTCTCAACATAAGGGTCCGGCATTGTACCACATTCATAATTATTTTATTGTAATGACCCCGCCCATTTGGCAGACCATTCGGCGACCCCTTATTTTTCTGTGGGTTGTCGACCATTGACCGTCGACCGTTCACCGTGCCGTTACTCACTACGACTCCTTCGGCCTAGGGGCAACGTAGGAGCCCATCCCAAGGACCTTTATAGGGTCCGGTACAAGCCCATATAAAAGTAAAATAGCTTATCATATTTCCTTTCTTTTCATAAATAATGCTCTTAGCATATTTTAGGCATTCCATCATTCATAAGTCATGCATAACATAGGTATGCCCTAAAGGGCCTAAACATAATCATGATACATGAAGCATAACATAAAGCATGCATGAATAAGGCCTAACATAATCATAAAGTAACATAGAAGCATGCCAACATTATTATGTCATTTAATGAACATGGAAATATATTCTTGATCTCTTAAGCCAATAGAAAGCATACATAGGGTTTTTTTAGCCTCCTCCTAAGCCTAAAACTAGGACTTGGCTGAAACCTTCAAGCAACCATTTGTGACATAAAAATCATATAACCTTCATATAACACATATCATATCATAGGAAATCATTAGCAAGCATAGTTGGGGGTTTAACTTGATCCTAATCATAGTAGGGCTTGGCCTAAACCTTCAAGGGCCTACTCTAAGATTTAAGCAACATAACACCCAAAACAATTATACTGCAGGTGAGGGGAGACGAGGAACCACTAAGCAGCAAATACGACGACATGGTAAGTGACGTATGTAAATAACCTCCCGACAAACTTTTTTCTATTTTAAAATCTGTTTTGAATAGTTTATGCAAAAGAGGAGAAGGATACTGAGGTTGAAAAAGGAGTTATCTACATCATGTACATTATGTATGTTCGATAACAAAAAAAATAAAAATGAAAATCTAGAAAATTTAGTTAAGAAATTGGAATTTAATATTATATGCCTGCGACAGAAAAAGAATCATTATCCTGAAGGGCTGACTGGTATATTAAGAATCACAATGGCCAACTTAGAAAAATACCAAGAAATTATGTACCCCCTAAATTTTTAACTAACCCGATTGATAGTAACCTATTTTGGATTCCTAAATCTGTCTTAAATTAATTTTTGTTGCAGATATTGACTAACAATTTTTATTGTATATTTTTTTTAAATTCAGCACAATTTTTTGTTACTTAAGGAAAGTTGGCTATATACTTGAAACTTCTTAAAATTATTCGAACACTCTTCGAATTTTTATGATTTTTTAGATGAAACCATATTTTCAAATTTTAAGAATTCGAAGGAAAAAGAGTTTGACTAGATCCGATTTTTTTGGATCTATAAATCAAATGTTGACTTTGTCAAAATTATTTCTGAATTTTTTAAGTCCATTTAGAAATTTAAAAAAAAAATTAATGAAATTATATTTTCTTTAATTTGAAAAATTCTTGAAAATGCTATTTTTGAAAACTAATTTTTTTTAATCTTTTAAGCATTAGTTAAACAATTCAATTTTTTCAATATGCTAACTTTTTCGTCCCCAATTTTTGCTGTGATCAAAGGGGGAGAGTAGGCTAGTGTACTGGGGGAGATTATAGATTTGCATTGAAACATCTTTTTCATGCTCAACCTGTTTATTTAATTTTACTATTTTTTACCTATTTGGTTTAACCCTAACTGAACCTGGGTTGATGCACATCAAAAAGGGGTAGATTATTGGTGCCCCGGTAAGTTTTGATGTGATCAACCAGGTTAAGTTAGGTTCTGGTATGTTTAATCCCTCTGCTAAGTGTGCAGGAGCTTAGGTACGGAGGAAGTCGAGCATAAGACGTAGTGGACGAGAAGGATTGTGCTGGAAGGTGAGCCGACGGGCTCGGTACAATCCGAGGGACGCGGAAGCTGCAGAAGAGTACGCCGGTGGAGCGAGAAGGACTCGCGCGGTGTCCAAGGGATGAGAAGCCGGGAGGAAGGACGCTCGAGGGGCGAAAGGCCGGAGTCGGGTTCGGGTGAGCCTAACTCCGGTTGGCCGGAAATCACCCAGAAGACGATGAACCAAAAGGCTAGTTGCCCGAAAAAGAAAGATTAAATTGCTGCTAAGAGGAATTAAACCCAAGACCTCGAGAGCAGAGGCGGCCAAGCTTACTAATTGGGATAAAGGTCAAAGACAGTTTGTTCTTGCCGATATTATTACTTGGAGATTACAATAGTAATCTCGAGCAGAAGATAAATCTTCCTTTATCTCATAAAGGATAAAGCCTTATCCTTTAATCAAATCCAATGGATACAGGTTAATCCCATCCAAGATCAACCATCCAGATTACATCCATGGATCAACAGCCAAGAGAAAATTCCTCAACAATCAACAATCCAGATTTATTCTCTTAGGCTATAAATAGGCTTAGAGTTTCAACCTTTTCATTCATTCAATTAATTCATTCTTGTAAACTCTCTAAAAGTCTAGCGTGCTATTTTTGTAAGGCTTCTCCGCCACAAGGAGATTTTTATTGAGCGTCCATTGCCTTGGAAGCAACGTTCTCAGTTGCGACCAAGTTTTTTTTCTTTTTTTTTAGGAAAAATCTCATTTTAGAAGTGGGACCAAACCTAACCTTCTAATATAGAATTATAGATAAAGAACAAACTGATTTTACAATTAAGGAATCAAAAAGAAATATTGGCTAGGAATATTTTTATACAATCAGCCAGCCCTCCAAAATATTCATCTCCTTTTTGATGAAAAGTCCAAAAAATTCTGAGCATTTTCAGAAAAGCCCACCTTTTAAATCATAAGACCAAAGGGGAACCTTCGGATTCCATATCACGTATACCATTTTTGACCAATATCACAGCTTTACCAATCAGTTGGCCAAGCTATATAGCACTACGATTCAGCCGGAGGCAATTTCAGGCAGCCTTCACTAAGCATAATACCAATCAAATATCAGAAAGAGCATCCTTCAGCCTTCAGTATATACATTGCAACAGATTTCAGCAAGAGCAACCTTCAGCCGAGCATAATACCTATCAACAAATACTCAGAACAAGTACACAGAACAAGATCCATAAATTCCGATGACTGCCTCAGAATCATATCAAGTAAATCCAATGATAGCCAGTTTAAGGAATCCAACAGAAATGATGGCTAGGAATAATTTTGTACAGGGACAGCCATCATAAATGTCCACCTTTAAATCATTAGACTTTGTAAGCATACAAATTAGTCATTAACACATGTAAGCATACAGATCAGCCTTCAGCCAAGCATAAAGCAATCAGATACTGTTGTGTCAGATTCCAGCGTGAACAACCTACAACCAAGCAAATAACCTATCGACAATACTTTTAAATCATTAGACTTTGTGCCAATGGGGAACACAATCTTTAGTTTTAAAGATTTCAGCATATTCAGCCTACAACCAATCAAATTCCTATCGACATCCCTGTTAACATACTGATACTCACTGCAAGGTCTAAAAAAATTGATGCCTGCTTCAGAAACATAATCAAATAAATCCACTACCAGCCCTTCAAGCAGGCATATACACTGAGATAAAATATGAGCATCCTTTAGCCTTCAGAGAGGACAAGATTACAGAATGTGCATCCTTCAGCAAAATATGATATCTATAGACAACCCTGCAAGAACAAATAATCATGAAGAATTTCCTAAAATAAAATCAGTTCTCTCAGAGCTGTAAACCTCCCTGAACCTTGTCTAACAAGACATTATCAATAACAGATTCAAAAACAAGAACATTATCATTAACATAATTCAGCAGGCATTGTAGAGAGAAAAGAAATATTGTGTTCAGAAATGACATTAGCCTATCAATAAGTGACAATTCAGCCAGCTATTGAATATTTCAGAAGTAACATGGCCTTAATTTCATCAGCTGGTGCCTTCAACCCTTCAGGTTATGCCAATTTACCAATCAAACAACCCTATAAGTATCCACCCGAAACCTTGAAAGCACCTCTGAAAAATTGATCTGAATAAACATTTATTGTTGAGATACCCCTGAACCATAGAACAAAATAATTCAGTTAAGAAGCCACTACATTCTATACTTTGTCACACACAGAACCTCACTAGAAAACCTCCCTTGATCTAATCATTTTAATCTAAAACTGCCAAAGGAAATAATAGCAAGCCAGAAATATTAACCACTTTTTCAAGGCACTGGAAGTGAATAAACTAAGTCCACCATTTTAATGTTTATGCCTTGTTACAGGAATTTTCGGATCATCTTAACATAAGGAAGACCCATCCTATCCATCTTACAAATACCATATAAAATCTTATCAATATCTTGTTTGAATAACACTTTCTCCTCTTGCCGCTTAAAAGCTAAATTAGCCAAATGATCCGCAGCCTCATTTGCTTCTCTATATACATGTGAATAAACCACAGAATATTTCTTCACCAACAATCTGATTTTCAAGGCAGTCTTCCTATATTCCCAACATACTGATGAGGCTAGAATTAACAGCAAGGCCACCAGGGAATCTGATTCCAACCAAATTGGAAGAAGATTATTAGCTATACATAATTCTAACCCAATTAAAATTGCATGGAGCTCAGCTTTAACATTTGAAGAAACTCCCAAAGTACCATGTTTCGCCATTATAAACTGCCCATCATGATCTCGAATTATGGCTCCAAACGAAGCCTCCCCTGGATTCCCTCTCGAACATCCATTCGTATTTAGTTTATAACCTCCAAATTTTGGTCGTAACCAGCTCACCATAATAATAGATGTTCTAGCTTTTATCTTAATATCCATCCCCCATGCTTTAGCAACCGAGGTAAAACCTTTCCATTGTTTAATTTAGATGGTACCTGCAGCCTCCCCCAACAAACAATATTGAAATATATTTCTTTTGATATTTCGGACCTCCTGCCTTACTCCTTCATGCTTAGCCTCATTCCTAGGTAACCATAAGAACCATACGATAAGAAATGGCATCACCTCTTTAATATGACCTACTTGCAACCATTCAGACCCAATCCTCCATTCTTCCAATAATGAAGACCGATTAACACAGAACAAATTAGCAAAATAAGACCAAACTTCTTTAGCAATTGGACCTTCAAAAATCAGGTGATTCCAAGACTCTAATGAGCTACAACATTGACATTTAGAGACTAGAGTAATACCTCGGCGTTGTAAAATAGTATCTATAGGAATTTTCCTCTTTAGAAATCTCCATGTAAAAATAGAAATACTCAGTATAAGCAAACCACTCCAAATTGCATAATTTATGGGGTCCCTTTTTTGTACATGTCAGATGCAATTCCAAGCCAATTTTAAGGAAAAACCACCATCTAAAGAAGGTTTCCAAATAATTTGATCTGATACTAGTTGACAAGGAGTATTTGCAACCATTTCAACAATGTTAACCGGGAGTAATTTACCAATTTCATCCATTCTCCAATGTGTGCCATCTATAAGTTCCTCAACCCTTAATCCATTGTTAGCAATCGGTACACTAGATTTAAAAAGAGGACCTTCATCTAACCAAGTATCAAACCAAAAATTTATCTTACCATTTCCCAGAATCCAACAAATATTTTGTTCAGCCAAATTGCGTACTTTGATGAGCCTACGCCAACAAGGAGATGCTTTTTTTTAAATTAACAATAACCAGATGTGAAGAGCCACAGTAAAAATTAGAAAGATATGTTGCTCATAAAGTGTTTTGTTCTCTGAATCTAAACCATAGTTTAACCGCCATTGCAAGACTAATATCTGCAAGCTTCCTTACTCCTAATCCTCCTTCTATTTTATGCTTATTGATATCCTCCCAAGCCACCCAATGAACTTTTTTATTGTTATCCGTGGAGCCCCAAAAGAACTTAGCAAAAATCATCTCCAAACTATGAAGAATAGACAATGGGGGAAGGATCACTTGCAACAAGTATAGAGGCATAGATGCTAGCACATTCTGAATTAATAGTAAGCGTCCTCCATATGTCAATCGTGTCAAATTCCATCCCATTAGCTTTTTCCTTATCTTTTCTATCTCAGATTGAAAATAAACTGATTTCCGATGTCCAGTGTAAAGAGGAATCCCCAAATATTTCATAGGCCATGAGCCTTCCAGAAAACCTGTTTCAGCCAAAATTAACCCCTTGCGCTTATCCGATATCCTACTAGATAAATAAATCAAACTCTTCATTGCATTTACAGCTTGCCCCGAATGTTCTTCATACATAATCAAGAAATTCTTTACCAATTTTATATAGTCAATAGATCCATTCAGGAATATTATCACATCATCCGCATATTCAAGGTGTGAAATCTTCATATTGCAACCTGTAAAAAAATCCCAACTTAGGATTATCACAATAAAGCTTCTCTAGACCCCTGGATAAAAATTCAGAAGCAATAATGAACAAAAATGGAGAAATAGGATCTCCTTGCCGTATCCCTCTCTTTGATTGAAAGAAATCTGCCATCTGACCATTGAAGCGAATAGAATACCAAACTTCAATCATATCTATAAAATTTTTTGAAAAACCAAAGGCTACCATAATTCTGAATAAAAGGCTCCACTGAACTCTATCAAAAGCTTTAGCCATATCCAATTTCATTATTACATTGCCCCCTCTAACATGATGATTTAATTTATATGTCAATTCTTGTGCTAACAATATATTGTCTGATATCAGTCTGCCCTCTACAAAGCCACTTTGTGTTGGGGATATTATCTTATTCAAAATTTTCCGCAATCTATTTGCCAACAATTTGGATATAATTTTATAAGAAACATTACACAAACTAATGGGTCTGAATTCTTGCCAAGTTTGCGCATTCTCTATCTTTGGAATTAGAATGATAGTCATTGCAGCCATACCTTTTGGTAATATTCCTCCCTTAAAAAAATCCAGCACTGCCTGAATAACATCATCCTGAATGATATCCAAACATGATATATAAAATGTTGCAGAAAAACCATCTGGTCCAGCCACACTTTCTTGATTCATCTCACACACAACCTATTTTACTTCTTCTTTAGAAGGTAGGGTTGTTAAAGCCATGTTTCTGCTGTGTTAATCAACTCTGGTAAGCAATCAAGATCTGCCATGTTGCCATTAAAGGATTCACCTGTCAATAATTGCTCAAAAAATTTAATACCCGAGGCTCTAATCAGTCCTGGACTCTCCAAACATTCTCCATCATCCCATATTCAAAATATTCTATTGGCTATCCTTCTTGACTGCACCATATTATGAAAAAAAATTGGTATTCCTGTCACCCTCCCCCATCCATTTTACTGCAGCCCTTTGCTTCCAGAAATCTTCCTCCATTTGTAAAGTTTTAAAAAGATGAGCTTGAAACTTATTTTTGTTGACTCTGTTTGCCTCCGAAGGCACACTATCAAAGAGTTTTTCTGCCTCTTTATATTGTTCTTCTGCTCTTTGTATGTTGTCATGTATATTCCCAAAGACTTCCTTATTCCACCATTTCAGATGACTTTTCAACCTCTTTAATTTAATTTGCAAATTAAGCATTCCACAACTAGAGCTCGGCAAGTTCCAATTTAATCTAATAGTTTGTGAGAAACCATGAAGTCTTAACCACATGTTTTGGAACCTGAATGATAACACCACTCGTTCAGCAATTGGAAATGAAATAAGCAAAGGACAATGATCTGAGGCAACTCTACTCAAATGCTCAACCCTGACTGAAATCCCATTATCCTGCCAAGAATTAGAGATCAAAATTCTGTCCAACCTCTTCTATATTCTATTATTTGTCCAGGTGAACCGATCGCCTACAAATCCTGCATCAATCAAACCTGTTATCATCATAAAGTTATTAAAATCTTCTATGGAACCTACCCCAGTTATGATACCAGTTGAGAGCTTCAACTCATTAGCAATTACATTAAGTCTCCCCCTACCAACCAAAGCTCCTCATTTAATGGTCTAATAATTTCCAGCTGCTCCCATAAATCATATCTATCCACTCTAGAGCATTTAGCATAAACAATTGTAACCAATATATCCAAAGGAAGCATATTATATTTCAACTTTAAATGAAGAAACTGATCATGATCCTTCAAAACTGTACATACATTGTTCGCATCATGGGTAAACCAAATTTTACCTGAGCAATTAGAGAAAACTGAAGAAAAGTCAAATCTTCTTAAAATTAAATCACCATCAAGAGCTATCATTGGCTCCAAGATACCCAAAAAATTTAGATGATAATGATTCTTTAGATATAGCAATCTCCTAAGTGAGGGAAGATTTCCTATCCCCCTAATATTCCACACAAGCCCTGACATTATAATATAGAGGAGTTAGAAAACCATTGTGCTTGAGACTTACTTCTGGTAACCCTTTGAGGTATATCAGGAGGAGCATTTGGTCTTGCTTTATTCAAAAGAATCTTTAAAGAAGACGGAAAAGATGAAGATCTTTGCAGCTGCCGCACTTCCTCTTGATCTGATACATCTTCTTCCATAATAGATTTTGCAATCTCAACTTCCATTGAATCATTGAAATTGGTTTGAAAAAGTTCTTCATCCTGAATAACTAGCTCCGGATCTTTCACAATCATTTCAGCAGCTATTTTTTCTGCTTCATACCTAGCTTTCTGTCTATTCTCTAAGCCTGGTAGATTGGAAACTAGCAACTCAACTAATGGACTTTTTGCTAGAATTAAACCTTCGGGAGGAGGAATATCAGCTGAATTTAGAACCACCGACACAAACTGCACATTCTTCTCCTGAACAAAAATCTGCCCAACCTAATCAGAGCCATTGATATGGTTCTGTTCTTCTATGATTTCATTCGTAACAACCTTCCTGTTATCCATACCACTTGTTCCCCTAACCCTTTCCTCATCCATCTTACCTTTCAGTTCTTGAAGCACATTCAATTCTCCTTTTTCTTCCCCTTCCAAAGAAGCTAGAGTTTGAAACTTGTTATCATTAATGAATTGGCTGTCTATTCTATCTTTTTGTATCCAAGCCTGTTTTCCATCTATAAATTTATCTCCTTTCCTTGTAAAATTTGTAGTATCACCCATCTCCTTTCTAGCCTCCCTTCCCAACTAATCCTCTAAATCCATAGCAACTATCTCATTCTTTTTCCAGGTAGGAAGAGATTGGCTTCCATTGACATAACATTCTTCAACCGAATGGCCCAAGTGTAAACAAGAAGTACAATACTTGGGGCATTTCTCAAATAAGACTCTCTGCAACCTCTTTTCTTCGCCAATTCCAATCCAAAATTCATTCACCCTAGGCTTGAGCAAGTCGATTTCAACACATATTCTCGCCATATATAGCCTTGAGCCATCAGTCGTAGCTTCGTTGATCTTTATAGGTTTCCCCACAATACGAGCAGCTGAAAACAAGCTCTTCTTGTTAAACATATGTATGGGAAAGTCTAGAAGTTGAATCCATACCGGGGCTATCGAAGATTTGGCGTCATAAGAGAAATTAGGTGACCATTTGAATATACACAGAGGAACACCACCAATGTACCAAACTCACCGTGCCCAGATTCTTGCCATATCCGCATTGGATGTCAGATGCAGAAAGATATGTCCCGAGCGTAACACTCTGATGTTGTAAGGGCTAGATAACCCTAGATTTTGGAAAGCAAGCATGATAACTAAGAAGATTGGGTGTTTGCCTGAAAATTTTCCAACTAGAGAATATCGGTAAGGATCAGCCATAGATATAACTTCTTCCGTAGTGTAGAAGATCCCGGGCTTATCATTATAGATCATCATCTCTTTGAAATCTTCTCCGATCACTTCAAAAGTCTTTTTAGATGACCTTGGTGAAGATGGTCTCAGCGTTGCAGCGTAAGAGAGTGAGGTCTCAGCCATTGCTCCTTATGGATTCAGCAAGCTCTCAGAGTGTAGAGCAGCATTTAGTAGAGGAGGAAATGCTGATGGATCCGGCGCCGACTATTTTTTGACGCCGGTGGCCATCGCCGCTGCGGGGGGGGGGGGGGGGGGGGGGGGGGAGGTCGCGTGTGAGAAAACCAGTCGCCTTCAAAATCGCCCTGTAGCAGACCAAAATTTTTTGTGACCAAGTTTCTCTCCACTTTCATTTTGTTTACTGTCTATTCACCCCCCCACTAGCCGGTCCAACCCGATCCAACATGAACTAGTTCTAACACCTCATAGGTCGGGAAGTCATCCACCACCAATGAACCCAAGGGCCCATCGGCTATCAACCTCTGAATCTTACTAAGGTTAATATGACCAAGTCTAAGGTACCGAAGATATGTCTGGTTCATTTTAGAAGGTTCCTTTATCTTATTTAGGTTAGATGATGAGCTATTGGCCTCTTTTTGCAATGTGGGAGTTTTTGGTTCTAGAGTATACAGATTGTCAATCATAGTACCTAAATAGAAAATCTCTCTATTTCTCTTTATAACAACTCTGTTATTAAAAGCAATAGAATATGCATCCTTTATTAATTTAGAAACCGAAATTAAATTCCTTCTAAAAGAAGGTACATATACGCAATCTCTCAAGACCAACACTTTATTTCTCTCAAATGATAAATAAAAATCTCCCACTGCAACTGCTGCCACTCCGTAGCATTGCCCATGTAGATGACGATTTCCCAATTAGCTAGCCATCGGGTTTCCTGGAACCCTACAGAGTATTGTAGACATGATCAGTGGCTCCCGTATCTACGCACCAGGTACTGGTAGATAGCACCGCTAATCATGTTTCAACGACTAAGCATGAAGAAATACCTTTGTCTTGATGACGGGGACAGTTCGCCTTCCAGTGTCTAGTTTGCTTACACGTGAAGCACTTGCCTTTCAGCTTCTTCACTCCAGTCCGAGGTCCTTGCAATGCTACTGCTGCTGCCTTCTTGAACCCACCTTGTTTCTTCTTCTTCCTGCCTTTCATCACAGAAGTAGAAACCCTCTGAGTCACTAAGGCCTACGAACACTGATGAAACAACCCCTCTACCACCTGAAGTTCTCCCAGGAGTTCCCCCAACGTATACACATGGTTGTTCATATTATAGTTGAGCCGGA
This sequence comes from Boesenbergia rotunda, assembly GCA_024364735.1. Lineage (NCBI taxonomy): Eukaryota > Viridiplantae > Streptophyta > Magnoliopsida > Zingiberales > Zingiberaceae > Boesenbergia > Boesenbergia rotunda. The sequence continues at coordinate 85,528 of JAGFNQ010002240.1, read as the reverse complement.
ACTACTCAAAACACCTAGGCAAAGACTGGAGTATAATATCGACCTGGGTTTCCCCGTCGATTTGTGTTCCCAGTACATCAATCTCATTGAGGTGAGTCATCATTTTTTGGATATGATCCCTCACGAGTGTCCCTTCTACCATAGTAGTCGTCATCAGGTTCTTCATCGCAACCTGACTAGTGGCCCGACCCTGGTGCCGGAAGAGCTCCTTAAGGTTCAGCATCATGTCACAAGCAGTGGGCATGGTCTGATGCTGATGTTGCAATACATTCGACATAGATGCTAGAATGTAGCATTGCGCCATCTTATCTGCCTTGATCCACTTCCTATAACGCGCCCTATGCTCTTCACTAGAGTTCTCACCAGGATTCTTAGGATAGTCTTCAGAGAGTATAAATTTGTACTCTTCAACAGTGAGGATAATGTCTAGGTTTCTTTTTCAGTCAATGTAATTGGATACAGTAAGTTTGTTCTCCTTAAGTATGGTTGCTATGGGATTAGAGGTCATTTTGAAAATCCTGAGAATCACAACATACACTACTTTAGAATTCAAAAATAAATTGATTCCTCAAAATAATAATTTTTCAAAATCAACCAACACCTCTAAACATTGAGAAATTCGCATGTCACGATGGTGTGGAAGTATACGAACTTCTACATTCATAAGAGGAGGTTTTACCCATTAATCTTACTATCCTGTCAACCTAACTTTTTGACAAATAAGATTAATAGTTGGTTCACTTCGGCCCTACAAATAATAGCAGTGACACCAATTGTGAGGATACTATTATTCGCATCTAAGTGTTCACCATTACACGACATTAAGAAAATTATTTTCGATTATGTGCCTTCTTATGGAGATGTGTTGGGTATGGCTTGGCGGATTTCCTAAGCGAATACTTGGTCGTTCAGAGAGACCTCTCCATGTCTACGAATTAAAAATTTAATCCGAATGGAGACCTGTAACGACCCGGAAAATTCTCTTAATATTTTCTTAAAATATTGAGCATGTCTAGATAATTTTCCGAGGGGTCCAGAAATAATTATGTAATATTGGGCCTAGAAATCCATGTTTTCTCATTTAAATTGAGAAAAACTAGGTACTAATGAGCTTTAAATGAGCTCCAAAAATAGGGATTAATTAGGTAAAATTAATATAAATTAGGTAAAATTAATATAAATATAAAAGAATTTTATTTAAGAATATTGGCATAATTATGGGGGATTTTAGGGGGGATTTTCGGAATTTAGAGAGTAAAAATAATAAAATAAATGAAATAAAAATAAAATAAAAATAAAGGTGCATGAGCCAAGGATTGAACCTTGGACCTCTTGTACAACCATGAAAGTCTTAACCAACTCACCTAACAAGGGATTTCTATGAGGAAATGAAGTGGATGTAAGTTAAGATTAAGAAGAAGATGAAGAGTCATGGAGAGACTCTTCATTTACCTTCTTAATGGGCTATTAAAGGGGAGTTTTGGGAGTTACCTCTTCTTCCCATTACTTGCATATTCGAACCTCTTCCTCCCCTCATTCTTTCTGAGCACCAAGAAGAGGTTTTCCCCTTGGAAAAACTTCCACCAAGGTCTCATCTCCAAGATCTAAGGGGTCTTCCAAGGATACAAGGACAAGGGTGTTCAAGGGTCCAAAGATCTTACCATTTTCTTCTCTTCCAAGGTTCGAAAAATCAAGAAACCCAAGGTAAGACTCCCTCACCTGTGGTATAATAGTTCCCTATGATTTCCATGATTTTTAGCATGATATATTGGTTAGTTTTCGAATTTGATGTTGAAAGGAAAGAAAACTAAGAACCCTAAGTTTAAGGGATTCGGCCACCATGATTTACAGGTCTATAATTATGCTAAAAATCATGATAATATTATTTAATGTTCCCTTATGATGTGTATAGGTTAAGTACAATTTTTGGGAATTTTTAGAGTACCCTAGGACACCCTAGGGTTTCGGCCAACATGCAAGAAGCAAAACCAAGAACCCTAGGATGGAGGGTTTCGGCCACTATGATTTTAAAGTCTATAATTATGCTAAAAATCATGATAATGTTATTTAATGTTCCCTTATGATGTGTAGAGGTTAAGTACAATTTTTTGGATTTTTAGAGTATCCTAGGACATCCTAGGGTTTCGGCCAACATGAAAGAAGCAAAACCAAGTACCCTAGGATGGAGGGTTTCGGCCACTATGATTTTAAAGTCTATAATTATGCCAAAAATCTTTATAATGTTATTTAATGTTCCCTTATGATGTTTAGAGGTTAAGTATAATTTTTGGGAATTTTTGGAGTACCCTAGGACACCCTAGGGTTTCGGCCAACATGAAAGAAACAAATCAACACTCTAGAGACCCTATGGGTTTCGGCCACCATGGTTTAGGGTTCAAAAATGATGCTAAAAATCTTGATAATGTTGTCTAATGTTCTCTTATGAGGTTTAGGGATTAAATATAATTTTTGTGAATTTTTGGGGCACCCTAGGATACCCTAGGGTTTCGGCCAACAACAAGACCTCATGGGTGGAGTTGGGTCTAAAACCCCAAGCATGTGTTTGATGTATTAACATGATATAAGAGAGATGGAGGGTGATTATGTGAATGTTTCACATAGCTTTGAGACCCTATAGGTTTCAGCCAAGTACCCTAATAGGGTGGAAAGTTAGGACTTATTTCAAGTAAGGGCCCTAATGGCCCTATGGTAAGGTATGGTTGATGTTTAAGCAATTGATTTGGGGTTTTAATGGAATTTTTCCATACCCCCATGGCCTTGAAGTTTCGGTCAAGAGCAAGTTTAGGGTTAAAGGATTAGGGTTGGCCTTAAGTATGGGATTAAATGTTCCCTATGGCCTAGTATGTATGTATGGGATGTTAGTAGGGAGGTTATGTGAAGTTTCATGGACCTAGGGTTCCTTGGGGACTTTCGGCCAAGGACATAACCTAGGGCTAGGGTTGGGTTAAATCTCCAAAGATGCTTAGTAAGATGGAAGAAGTTCTATGTTAACTAAATCCTTAGTATGTATGTCATGAATTATATGTTAAGTCATAGATGTTTAGACATGTGCCATGATTTGTGAATAATATGTAAGTATGCCATGTCTTATGAATGATATGCCATGTTTATGAAGGATATGCCATGTTTTATGAATAAGATGTAAGTATGCCATGTCTTATGAATGAGGTTAAAGTACATGCCTTTAAGGCATAACGATGATGTTAAGTATGATGAATGAATGATGATGAATGACAAGTATGATGAATGAATGATGATGAATGACAAGTATTGTAGCGACCCGCCTTCTCTGCCTTAGACGGATAGTTACTTTATCTACTTCTTGACTCTAATGCACGACTAAGAATGCGGAAATCTTTTTTTTTCTTTTAAATTCATCTAGGGATGATATTCTAACTTTAATAGTCATGCATGATACAATGGCACACTTCCTTTCTTTTTTTTTAAAAAAAAAACAAAACAACTTTTATTTTAACTGCTTTGCCAGGATTTGACCCCTAGACCTCTTAGTTGTAACAATAAAGCACTAACCAGCTGCCCTACACAGCATCTCTTTAATGATACCAGTCGACTGCTATATAGCAGTCGACTGCTACCAGGCGACTGACCTTTTGGCAGTTGCCTGGTGCATCGAACAGAAGCTACTGTTCGATAGGGCAGGTGACTGGTCATGTACCAGTCGACTGGTACGCCTGAAAATCTGAAATTCAGATTCGAAGCCTTGTTTCAAAACTCCACCAAACATATAGTTTCAAGCCATACAAAGACACAACACCATTTCTATACTCTATACTAGTTTCCTAAACATTTTAGCCAATCAAAACAACTTCATAAACTCGAAATTAGGACTTTTTGCGGAAGTAAATGAGCTATGAAAATCTATAAGAGCTTTAACTAGAGTTTTGTACCAAACTTCACTTCTATGCATTCATAACACCAAATACATGTTCTATAACCTTGCTAAAGCATTATGAAATGTGAATGCAACTTTTCTAAACATATTTAAGCAATAAAAACTTGATTCAAAGGGGAACTAGTACTATCTTGGCACATGCATCAATATCTCCAACAAAGTATCAATATTCCAAACTACTCACACTTCTACTCATCCAATGCAATCATAAGGATATGTATGCTAAATGAAATGACATGGAATCTTTACTCTAAGAAATTGAGCATGTAAAACTATCCAAAGCTTAAATGTTCGCTAATCTCCATAAAGCAATAACTTGGAATTTGAATAAACTTAAACATTGTAATTCAAATAACTAAATTGTCTCGTCTCAAGGATCTCTCCAAAATCAGCCACCACACACACGTCGCTCAGCATCGCCTTGTCGCCTTCCTTCAGAATTGCTTGTCTTTACCTTTACCTACAGTAAGAGGAAATGCATCTATAAGCATAAAGCTTAGTAAGTACTATCTAGCTCACAAAATCTCGAAATGTGCTAACATGTTTTTTCAAACAATGGAAAATCACATGGAATACTTTTATGCGTAAAAGAAACACTAAAAATGTATAACTCATAAACATACATACTCAAGCATTAACAAGTCTTAACTTACTTTTCCTTGGCTTAACTTGAAACTTTAGCAATTCTTGAACTTTAAATCTTTCTTTAACTTTTATAAAACTTTCTTAAACTTTAGAAAAACTTTGCTAAAGCATATACTTGAAAATACTAATCACTTGGATCCACTGAAGACGTAAGTACCATCTTATGCGCGTTCCCTAAAAGGTTGGGGTAGCGAGCCACCAATCCTAATAGAGCAGACCTTGGTCTACCAGGGCCAAGACCTTGGAATTGGACACCTGGATTTCTTTAACGACGCCCTTGGACGCCGGGTACTGGTCTTAGAAAATAAAATAGCTTTTCTTTCTTTTCTTTCTTATCTTTAAATGCCTTGGCATTTTAACGAGCACCTTGTGTGCCCAAATCCCTAAGTCTTGACTTTTGGGGATTTCTTAAGGCCTTGGCCTTTTCTTTTCTTATCTTTATCTTCTCTTTTCTTTTCTCATAGCTTTTTCTTAGACCCTAACTCATATAGGGTAATTAATCAACTTATACAAGCATGAATTAAACTAGAAATACATGCAAGATCATAAACTAAAGCAAACTTTGCATTTTTAACTTTCTGACGGAAAACGTTTGCGGAAAACCGCCTCTTACTGTAGGTGAGCAGTACTTACCTTGGTTTCCTTGAACTTACAACCAAAATTGACGTCTAGGGCTCGGGAGAAGCTTGAAATCTCTACGAACCGTCCGCGCCTACGTGTTCTCCTCGTCGGACGAACACGACGCCCCGCTCTCCTTGATCCCTCCTTGGCCGGCGCCCCTTGGAAGAGAGGAGAGGAAGTCTTGGTGCTTGGTGTTGGCGTGCGCACAAGAGAGGGGAAGAATTCCCGTGCGTCGCGCGGCTAGGGTGAGGAAGAGAGAAAACCAAAAATCCAATTTCCTCTCTTAACTTATCTATTTATACTTATGGGGCGGATTGACCTAACTACAACTTATCTATTGGTTCGCTTATTCTATATCAACAAAACGAACCAGCCCAGCTGGTCCGCCCACTCTTCTCTCAATCGCAGGTGACTGGTTCGATTCCCACCTATGCGATTTTTTGTTTTTACCCCTTTTTGCCACTTTCGTTTACGGAAAAATTCTATAAAAATATCCATAAATTTGGAATAAATTCTAAGATATTTCTAAAATTAGTTTCGAGAATTTTCGGGCTATCTCTTTTAATAAAATACTAAACGGACTCGGAAATTCCTAAAAATATTCTAAAAATTCCTAAAAATATCTAGAATATTTCTAAAACATTTCTAACTAATTTCAAGGACTTTAAGGACTTAAAGTGGAAATTTTGGGGCGTTACAATCCCCCATACCTTATGAAAAGTTCGTCCTCGAACTTAGAATAATTCTGGATATCTTTCTCTCATGCTGTCCTCACGTTCCCAAGTAGCCTCCTCATGCTGTTGATTCTGCCAGATGACCTTCACTAGTGGCACTTCTTTGTTTCTTAATCTTTTAACTGCTTTGTCCACTATCTGTGTCGGTCTGCTCTCATAGCTAAGATCTTCTTGGATCTGTACTGACTGAGGCTGAATCACTTGATTGGGATCGTGAATGCACTTCTTTAGCATGGAGACATGAAATGTACTGTGGATAGCTGACATATCCTCTGGTAAGTCCAACTCATATGCTACCTTACCAACCCTCTTTATGATCTTGTAGGGTCCTATGTAGCGAGGACTTAGCTTGCCCTTTTTGCCAAATCTCATCACTCCCTTCATAGGAGTGACCTTGAGCAATACTGAATCTCCAACTTGGAATTCCAGTGGCCTACGGCGTGTGTCAGCATAACTTTTCTGTCTACTCTGGGCAGTCTCAATCCTCTGGCGGATCGTCTAGATAGCCTGAGTTGTCTCATCTATAAGCTCAGTCTGGCTGCCTAGTCCTGACTCCATCTCTTTCTTCTCACCAGCTTCTTGCCAACATGGGTGATCTGCATTTTCTGCCATACAATGCCTTGTAAGGTGCCATCCTGATGGTGGCCTGATAGCTATTATTGTAGGCAAACTCAGCTAAGCACAGAAATTTGCACCAAAGTCCAACGCACAAGCCCTGAGCATGTCTTCTAAAATCTGATTTACTCTCTCTGTTTGTCCATCTGTCTGGGGATGGAAAGCTGTGCTGAACTGAAGTCTGGTGCCTAGGGCGTCCTGAACACACCTCCAAAAATGGGAGATGAACCGCCCATCTCTGTCAGACACGATCGACTTCGGAACTCCGTGAAGCCTGATCACTTCTTTTACGTACAGCTGTGCTAACTGCTCTACCGAATGCGATAACTTGATGGCTAGGAAGTGGGCAGACTTGGTCAATCTATCCACTATCACCCATATTGCATCGTGTCCATGGGTGGTCCTTGGGAGACCTGTGATAAAATCCATGGATATCTCTTCCCACTTCCACTCTGGAATGGGAAGTAGTTGTAGAACTCCTCCTGGTCTCTGGTGTTCCGCTTTGACTCTTTGGCAGGTCAAGCAGGTATTGATATATCTGGCCACGTCTCGCTTGAGTCCAGACCACCAGAACCTTTCTTTAAATCTTGGTACATCTTGGTAGAACCAGGATGCATAGAGTACGGGGTACTGTGGGCTTCTTCTAAAATATTCTTTCTTAGTTCCTCATCATTGGGGACGCAAAGGCGGTCTCCAAGATAGAGGGTGCCACTGTCTGATACTCGAAACTCTGAATTTTCTGCCTCTTGGATCCCCTGCTTGATCTTCTGGATCTCTGGGTCTTGATCTTTGCTTTCTTGTATATCCAAAGCAGGGTTGACTCTAGAGTCAATGCAGAAAGTTGCCCAATTATACCTCGACTCCAAAATCCTTTATTTCTTTCTGAAGTGGTAGAGACAGTGATGATAGGGACATCAGTGCTGCACAGGATTTTCTGCTCAGTGCATCTGCCACTTTATTAGCTTTACCTGGGTGGTAGAGGATTTCACAGTCATAATCTTTGACCAACTCTAGCCACCTGCGCTGCCTCATATTCAGATCCTTCTGAGTGAAGAAGTACTTCAAACTCTGATGGTCTGTGAAGATTCTGCACTGCACTCCATACAGGTAGTGTCTCCAGAGCTTCAGTGCAAAACCACAGCTGCTAGCTCAAGGTCGTGGTAGGGTAATTCTTCTCATAGTCCTTGAGCTGTCTGGAGGCATATGCTATTACTTTACCATCTTGCATGAGGACAGCTCCAAGGCCCATCTTGGATGCATCACTGTAGATGTCAAAGGCCTTGTCACTCTCTGGAACAGTCAGGATGGGAGCACTGGTCAGTCTCTTCTTCAGTTCTAGAAACTGTGCTCGCATTTATCTGACCATTCAAACTTCTTGTTCTTTCTGGTCAGGGCTGTGAGTGGAGAGGCTATTCTGGAAAAGTCCTCCACAAATTTTCTGTAATATCCTGCCAGGCCTAAGAAGCTTCTGATTTCACTGGCATTCTTGGGTCTACACCAGTTGCTGACTGCTTCTATCTTGGCTGGATCAACTTGAATGCCTTCTTTGGATACAATGTGACCTAGGAAGGTCACCTGATCTAGCCAAAACTCACACTTTGAGAATTTTGCATAGAGCTTCTCCTGCTGAAGGATCTGCAGCACTATCCTCAAGTGTGTAGCATGGTCCTCTGGAGTCTGTGAGTATATGAGAATATCATCAATAAATACAATGACGAATTTATCGAGATACTCCCTGAAGATGTGGTTCATCAGCTCCATGAAGACTGCTGGAGCATTGGTTACTCCAAAAGGCATCACTACAAATTCGTAGTGGCCGTATCTTGTCCTGAAGGCCGTCCTGGGGATGTCACTTTCTTTAACCTTCAGCTGATGATACCCAGAACGCAGATCTATCTTCGAGAACACTGTAGCCCCTTTGAGTTGATCAAATAAATCATCTATTCTAGGAAGGGGGTACTTGTTCTTGATGGTCACCTTGTTCAGAGCTCTGTAGTCTATGCACAGACGCACAGACCCATCCTTCTTCTTGACGAAAAGTACAGGAGCTCCCCAAGGTGAATGACTAGGGCGGATGAAACCCTTGTCAAGCAGCTCTTGCAATTGTTCTTGTAATTCTTTCAGTTCTGCTGGTGCCATGCGATAAGGTGCCTTCGAAATTGGGTTGGTTCCTGGGGCCAACTCAATTTCAAACTCAATTTCCCGATTGGGAGGGAGTCCTGGTAACTCTTCAGGAAACACCTCAGGATAGTCACAGACTACCCTCACTTCTTCTCTCTTCAATCCTTCTCCTTGACTCGCATCCACTATATGAGCTAGAAACCAGAGCACCCCTTCTCTAACATTCTCTGAGCTTGTAAGGTAGGTAGGAACCTATTTATCTTTCTCCTTGGGTCTCCAATAAACTCAACCGAAGGTTCTGCTTCTGGTGTGAACTTGACTTTTTCTTGCGGCAGTCTATAGAAGCATTATACTTGCTCAAGAAGTCCATTCCTAAAATGACATCGTAATCCTTCATCTCAAGGACTAACAAGTCACTGTAGAGCTCTCGGTTGGAAATCTAGATTGATACTGCCCTTAGCCTCTCAGTAGAGGCCATTACTTCCCCTGACGGTAAGGTTGTTAAGAACTTCATCGTTCAACCTTTCTGGTGGCCTTTATACTGTTTAAGTAGTGCTCAGTGATCAAAGCACTACTTATTAGTTCCTCGGAGGTTTGCAGCCTCTTAACACCGCTAGCCCCCCTTCAACGCTATCTCAGGCCTTAACATCTTGAGCATTAGCCTAACTATCTCTTTTTCTGTGCTAACTAGCTCTGGGCACAGATGAGCTAACCGCTTAAACATCTTCACTGCTTCATCCACGGATAGTTCTCCTTGTCTGAACTCCGTGAATTCATCATAATGCTTGTTGGTTACTTGCATGTGAGAGTATTCTTCGAAGAACTCAGTCTCGAAGTCGGCCCATGTCATCTGGCTGACATTTCTCTTGGCCTTGACTCTCTTCCACTATATTCTAGCATCTCCCGTAAGGCAGAAAGATGCACACTTTATCTTCTCTACCTCATGCCAGTCCAGTAGCCCTACTATTCTTTCCAACGTTTTGAGCCATGCTTAAGCATCCCATGGTTTGCTTGTGCCTGGGAAGTTCCCTGGCTTCAGTTTCTCCTACTGAATGAGGTACGCTTCTTGCCTTCTAGGAGCTTGCTCCTCGTTTTGGGCCTTTCTAGGACGTCCTCAAATGTATAACTTAACACTTAATGGTAATGTTCCCAAACTTGCTTTAGGATATAACAAGACCTTGGTCTTGATTCTTATCTCATTTCTTAATCCTAGAACTCGTTCTAGGGCTTAGTAAGACCTTGGTCTTACTCAAAACTTTTATCAAGCACCATGCGTGCCATAATCCCAAAACTTACTTTTGGGCAAATCAAGTAAGTACTTAAGCATTTCTCTAATATCCATTCTAGGGATTAAACATGATTCCGTGGTACTAAGGTATTAAACATGCTTCCTTGTTCTATGGACATATGAGTAAGTACTTAAGCATTTCTCTATACTGTAATTAAGTAAAGGAGCAATAGAAAAACTGAAACTTAAAGCTTTCTTACTTGAAGACGGCAAGGTTGATGCTGATGTGTGTGTGATGCTGGAGAATGGGAACTGCTCTGATACCACCTGTAGCGACCCGCCTTCTCTGCCTTAGACGGATCGTTACTTTATCTACTTCTTGACTCTAATGCACGACTAAGAATGCGGAAATCTTTTTTTTTCTTTTAAATTCATCTAGGGATGATATTCTAACTTTAATAGTCATGCATGATACAATGGCACACTTCCTTTCTTTTTTTTTTTAAAAAAACAAAACAACTTTTATTATTTTAACTGCTTTGCCAGGATTTGACCCCTAGACCTCTTAGTTGTAACAATAAAGCACTAACCAGCTGCCCTACACAGCTTCTCTTTAATGATACCAGTCGACTGCTATATAGCAGTCGACTGCTACCAGGCGACTGACCTTTTGGCAGTTGCCTGGTGCATCGAACAGAAGCTACTGTTCGATAGGGCAGGTGACTGGTCCTGTACCAGTCGACTGGTACGCCTGAAAATCTGAAATTCAGATTCGAAGCCTTGTTTCAAAACTCCACCAAACATATAGTTTCAAGCCATACAAAGACACAACACCATTTCTATACTCTATACTAGTTTCCTAAACATTTTAGCCAATCAAAACAACTTCATAAACTCGAAATTAGGACTTTTTGCGGAAGTAAATGAGCTATGAAAATCTATAAGAGCTTTAACTAGAGTTTTGTACCAAACTTCACTTCTATGCATTCATAACACCAAATACATGTTCTATAACCTTGCTAAAGCATTATGAAATGTGAATGCAACTTTTCTAAACATATTTAAGCAATAAAAACTTGATTCAAAGGGGAACTAGTACTATCTTGGCACATGCATCAATATCTCCAACAAAGTATCAATATTCCAAACTACTCACACTTCTACTCATCCAATGCAATCATAAGGATATGTATGCTAAATGAAATGACATGGAATCTTTACTCTAAGAAATTGAGCATGTAAAACTATCCAAAGCTTAAATGTTCGCTTAATCTCCATAAAGCAATAACTTGGAATTTGAATAAACTTAAACATTGTAATTCAAATAACTTAAATTGTCTCGTCTCAAGGATCTCTCCAAAATCAGCCACCACACACACGTCGCTCAGCATCGCCTTGTCGCCTTCCTTCAGAATTGCTTGTCTTTACCTTTACCTACAGTAAGAGGAAATGCATCTATAAGCATAAAGCTTAGTAAGTACTATCTAGCTCACAAAATCTCGAAATGTTGCTAACATGTTTTTCAAACAATGGAAAATCACATGGAATACTTTTATGCGTAAAAGAAACACTAAAACATGTATAACTCATAAACATACATACTCAAGCATTAACAAGTCTTAACTTACTTTTCCTTGGCTTAACTTGAAACTTTAGCAATTCTTGAACTTTAAATCTTTCTTTAACTTTTTATAAAACTTTCTTAAACTTTAGAAAAACTTTGCTAAAGCTATACTTGAAAATACTAATCACTTGGATCCACTGAAGACGTAAGTTACCATCTTATGCGCGTTCCCTAAAAGGTTGGGGTAGCGCAGCCACCAATCCTAATAGAGCAGACCTTGGTCTACCAGGNATTCCATAAAGAACGCATTTAAAGTTATGTAACAACAATTGTTACTAAAAGTTAAATGATAACCCTTTTCATTCAAACATGAAATAGATACAATGTTCTTTATTAACGAAGGAACAAAAACAATTATCCAATTCTAAGACACGTCCAGTGGGAGCTTTAGCAAATATGTTCCGATGGCAAGCAGCAATCTTTGCTCCATTTCCAACTCGCAAATTCGCTTCTCCTTGACGAGTCTTCTTCTATTCCTTAGCCCCTTTATGTCATTACATATATGTGAGCTACACCCAGTATCAAGTACCCAGGTATTTGAGGAAATAGAGTGACATTCAATAACGAAGATACTAAGAGGATGGGGCATCGGATGCCTTCTTCTTCAAGGACTCAAGATAAACTTGCAGTTTCTTCGCCAGTGACCCTCCTTGCCACAGTGATGGCAAGTGTCTTTTGGGTTTTTCAGTCTTTTTGGCCTTTTTCTTCTTTCCCTTATTCTGTTCTTTGGCCTTCCTCTTAGAACCTTTCTTCGAGGAACCAACTAACAGTATGTCTTCTGATCCTGCTTTACAGAAGGCTCTACAGTCTTCAGCAGGTTGAGCAACTCAGGAAACTGGTCTGGAGTTGCATTTTCAGAGGACGGTTGGGAAGTTGATCTTCAAGGACATAAGCAAGCTTTTCTGCCTTGAGGACTATCCTCAGGTTTCGAAGCCAGTCCATGAAGTTCGGCCCAGTCAGTTTATTGGTGTCCAAAATGGAACGCAAGTTTAGAAGACATGATCGAGTGATTATCCTAGAAATACAATTGAGATTATGTGAGAAGATTGATTAAATAAATTAAATCCTATTTATTTTACGAATTGAATCACCCTTATTATCAATTCGGGAGATCGTAGGAACATCTCCAAATAGGTTGATATCCAACCATAATAAGATCCACCATGGCTGTGGCCATCAAGTTTTCTTAGCTATGAAGGTAGGTAATTATACCGATTACACATCACATATATGTAACTATCACTTTATGCTATCAACTAATTGAATGTTTGCATAAATCATTAGGTTGTTAACTCGTTAACAAGTATGTATCCAATATACATAGCACCTAACTGCACCTCTCTTCACATCGACCTTGGCTGTGGCACAACAATCGATGCTCCAAGCTTAAGGCTGACCCATAATCAAGAATTAGTTTTAATATGGTTGGTGCTCATTCAATCGCTTAGTCAGGCTGGATGTGTCCAACAACCAAAACTAAGGATTGACCTCTGACTCCAACTATATTATTCATAAACTATTTCCATGGTTTGAACATGTTGAGGTTCAAGTCGGGCATGGATGTGTCCATCAACCCAATCGAGAAACAAAACTCCGATTCTAACCATATTAATGGAAGGTGTTGGCCTTAATATTTTGTAAGGGGTTTTGGGTCTCATCTTTTCTAAGCACATTCATGACATTATGTCATGACTAACGATTTCCTTAATTAAGTATGTATGTGACTTAAGTTATCAAGTCTCATTAATTGGATTAGGAACCGGATTTCCTAATTCCAATTTCATACTTAATTAAAGGAATTGTTTTGGGAGACAATTTCCTAAATTGTCATAATTAATTTCAGAAATAATATGTTCAAGACTTTGATTTCTCTAAACCAAATCTTATTAAATTAAGAGAAACATCCCTTAATTCAACTACATATTATTTTCATGAAAATCTTATTTAAGAAAACTCTATAGGAAACCATTTTCCTAATTAATTTTGGAGACAACAATATGTAAGAGCATCACCTCTTCAACATATTTTATTCATGGATTTAATTAATTACAACAAATCGTTTTCTAAGGGTGGCTCCCCGAGGCTTAGATACCCAAAGAAAAATAATTTGTCATAAATTCAATTTGGTTTGCTTCACAAGCATAGCCAAATTAAACATGACAATTTCAATTTAAAATTGGGAAATTAAATTACAACAACTAACTTTAAATTGGACGGCTCCCCGAGGCTCAATCCAAAATAAAGAATTTTGTTGTCAATTTAAAAACCAATTCAAATTTAATTGTCAATTAACTGTCCATGAATTTGTCTAGACTTTCTTTAAAGAAAGTGCCCAAAATTGCGAGATTTCAAAAATTGGTTTTCAGAATAATTGTAAGTTTCCGGTACAAAGAAAACTTACATATTTCCAAAATTGGAAAATTTCTAAAATAGAAAAATTTCCAAAATTGAAAAGTTTCCAAAGATGGGAAGTTTTCACAATTATTATAAAAATTTAGAAACTAGGATATTTCAAAAGTTTGTGAAATTTCATGAGGATTTCCAGACTTAGAAATTCCTAAATCTAAAATTTATTATAATTGGAAAGTTTCCATAATTGAAATTTTTTTTCGAAATTGAGATCATGACAAAGTTTTCCACAAAACAATTATATGATTAAGTTGAACACTAACCGGCTCTGATACCACTGTTGGGACCGGGTGCATGTCGACAAGGATACGAGTTCGTAAAATTCAAAATTTTTACGTGCAGCGGAAGAGTTTGCATAAAATAATTTCCTAAATTATTTTAACTTCGTATCTAGCATGCAACCCTATGGTGTGTTGACATAATCATACAATAATATTTTGCGGAAAAGTAAACTAATTTACTTTTATACCTCGCGTATCTCGAAGAAAAGGGACGAGATCCAACCGTAGCGTCCCTTGGAAGCTCCGCCTCTATTCGCGTCCACGTCGAGTTCTCTTCGGGATGACTTCACAAAGTCACGAGTTTTGTGCCGACGAGAACTACTAGATTCTCTATAGGCACAACAGAGGAAGATCAAGAGAGTAAAGGGAAACTAATCCTCCAAGCTCGTTTTTGTTGAATTGCAAAATTGCAATTCTTTACTATTCATGCATGCATCGCTTCATGCATGGCACCCATGCATGAAGAAAGCATGGAAAGCTTCTTGCATGACACCCAACATCTTTGTTGAATTGCAAAATGGCACCGTATTCATGCATGGAAAGCTTCTTGCATGGAGAAAGTTGTTGCATGGAGAAAGTTGGCGCCGTATTCGCCGCACCCATGCATGAAGAAAAATGGCACCGTATTCATGCATGGAAAAGAAAAACGGCGCCGTCTTCATGCATGGAGAAAATTGCGCCGTTTTTGGAAAATCCACCGCAACTTCTCACCATCACCTTCTTCGAAGATGTTGGCGCCGGCCCTACATCACCGAGGAGGGCGTCGGCCCTAATGTGAAGGAGAAGAGGAGGAGGAGAGAAGAGAAGAGAAAGAGAGAGAATAATTAATCTCTTCATTAGGAACTAAGGGCTAGCCTTTGGTTCCTTTATATATAGTAGCAACTCCTTTGCTAAGTCTCCCTCTAAACCGAATTAACGGAATTAGTTATAAGAAATTTATCTTATAAATTTTCGTATTAGTTATTCCGTTTAAACCGAGTCTTTATTATAAACTAATTTATAATAAAAACTAATTCTTCTTCTCTTTAAATTATGGAATAAATTTTATAAGAAATTTATAAACTTTCTTATTATGGATAAATCAATTCATAATTGATTTTTATAAAATTAAAATAAACCAATTCATGGATTATTTTAATCTTCCAGAAAAGAATAAATTTCTATAAATTTTATTCATATAAATTTCTTTATACAAATTTATTTATCCATAATTTATAAAATAAATCGCACTAGATTTATTTTATTAATTAAACCAAAATTAATTAGTTTTTCTCCTCCATCTTGGTCGGCCACCAAAGAGGGGTTTACACCCTCTTTGGTCGGCCAAAATCAACCCGGACCGCCGCGAATTAAACTCATTTAATTCGCCCAAAAAGCCTTCAAAAGACTTAGCCATTTTTAGCTTCCATTGCGCCTCTGACTAACTCAGATTCGACTTATTTCTCTTGATCGAAAAATCCAATTTTCAACTCGTTTTAAATCCCTCGGATTACTCGTAGTGCGTGTGACTAAATAGGCTTTCGATTTATGTTGGCCGTCTATAATTTAACTAATTATAGAACGATCATGAGTGGTACCTAGTAGTACATCATGATCCCCAATTAATCGAAATATCAACGGTTTGACCTCTGAAGAAATTATTCCGAAACCCTTCAGCAGCTCTAATAAGTCGTGCCCCATTCCCTTCACCACCTTATACCCACTTGGTTCAGGACACGGTCAATGGCGTCAGTCCCCACTAGGCTGACTACGTCACACCTAGCCCAAGTAGTGTCTTTCTCGTCCTTTGGATTTCTAATTACTCTCATGTATTTTAGAGACTCGCACTCTAAACATGATATACTCTGGCCAGAGGTTTTTGAGTAACAATCCGACGATAGGCCTGGGTATACAACTCCTCGCAAGGAGTGGTGAATCCTTTGTAGGCTGTTCAAACATCTTCGGGCACTTCGGCTTATACCCGATCATCCTGGGTCCACACCTCCTTGGAGATGCTTGCTTAAGATGTCAAAGTATAAGTCTCCATGACCATGATGACTTGAACACCGCAAGTCAAAAGTACATCGCACTTAAGCCGCAGTAAGAACTTCATTAACATATCTACATGTAGATTCCCATATGAAGTCTTACAGCTAGTCACTCCAATGAACTAGTTCCCTTAACTAGCATCCATGTTTATCTTCGGACATCCCAATGTCACCAGGCAGTGAGAATCAGCTGATTAGAGAATAACCCATGCTAGTCTCAACAGAATTGATAATGTCCGTATTTATCAATTCATCGACTAGGGATATTTCCAACACTTCACATTTGCACATTTAGTGATAATCACTAGTTGTGATCCCATCACAAATTCTCTTATGCTGTGAATTATATGGCGGACATTCAGTAGATGAGTTTAAGATCCCAATCAAATACACAAACATGTATACTCAAATAGTGAATTATCATTCATTAAAATAAATGTTTATAATCATAAGGCGATTGCCTTAGGACACTTCTCTCATATCACTAACAGCTGCTGCACCTCATGAGGCTCCTGCTACTGCTGATTACTACGATGAGCCCGAGCCAGATCTGCGCTGGCAGATTTCAGAGCTGGATTAGACCTTCCAGCATGACTTTTAGTTGCGAGAGATTTACCGCGAGGAGGTCCGCTCACAGTTCTGATCCATGGATCGCAGACTTACATCAGTAGAGTCGACTGTCTCCGAGGTTAGCACGTTGCAGCAGACCTGGTATGGTGAGTGGCGCCGACATACATTTCCTGGGGATGCGCCTTCCGGTAGTGCTGCACCTGGGCCCGTGGATGCTGATCATACGCTGGATGATCCGATGCAGGCTGACCCCCCCCCCCCCCCCCCCCCCGCGCTGATTGTTGATGCAGTCTGGCCCTGATTGTTGTTTTGGTGTTGACACCGATTTGTGTTTAGGTTGATGATTATGATGATTATGATTAAGTCCTGATCGAGGCTTAGGTAGGGTTTGGAAAATCCTATCCTGGAGGGTTAGATGTGTAAAATCCTAGCTTAGAGGGCTAGGTGTTGAAAAGTCCTAATTCGGAAGGGTTGGGTGAAAAGTCCTAGCTTGGAGGGCTAGGTGAAAAGTCCTAACTTGGAGGGTTAGGTGCAAAGTCCCAACTTGGAGAATTAGGTGAAAAGTCCTGGCTTGGAGGGTCAGGTGCCTAGCTTGGAGGGCTAGGTTGGATGAAGTTCTAACTCGGAAGGGTTGGGTGAAAAGTCCTAGCTCGGAGGGCTAGGTGAAAAGTCCTAGCTTGGAGGGCTAGGTGAAAAGTCCTAACTTGGAGGGTTAGGTGCAAATTCCCAACTTGGAGAGTTAGATGGAAAAATCCTTAGCTTGGAGGGCTAAGGTGGATGAAACCCTAGCTTGGAGGGTTGGGTTTGACTTCCTGGATTGGTCTGGTGACCGATCAGGGATATTGGCACGCTGCTCCTTCAGGGATCAGTCTGGTGATCGATCTAGCGATGTCTGATCTGTCCGGTGACCGATCAGGGAGCAAGCAGCTTCCTCACTGCCTTGCTCCTGATCGGTCTGGTGACCGATCAGGGAGCGAACAGTGAGTGAGTTCTCCTCCAGATCAGACCCTAGATCGGTCCGGTGACCGATCAGGGACTTAGGATCTGATTACAGAATTACTGTTCATATGTCCTGATCGGTCTGAGTGACCGATCAGGCTTCACTCTGATCGGTCCGGTGACCGATCAGGCTTCACTCTGATCGGTCCGGTGACCGATCAGGCTTCACTCTGATCGGTCCGGTGACCGATCAGGCTGTGTTGCCGTGAGAGCTGGGAATCCCAGCACAGAGGTGGATCGGTCTGGTGACCGATCCACAAGCCTTGGATCGGTCCGGTGACCGATCACTTTAATTCAAATTGCACTGTCAGACGCGATCAGAGCGTCTGATCGTATCCAATTCTCTGCGCTTCACTTCTGAATCGTGATTTACTGCTTGATATACTACTCTAACACTCTGATTAAGCTGTAGGTGACAGGGGAGGATTCAAACACTCAAGGAGAAGTCAATGGAGGCTTTCCTTGGAGCAGATTTGTCCGTTTTCCATCTCAGGTTGCAACGGCCGGAGCTGCAAACTGGAGCCGCTGACTAGAGCTTGACTGAGGGTGCTCAGGAAGTCCAGGGAAGGCTCAATGGTAGCTGGCATTGGCAGTGAGGTAGCTGGAGGCTACAGGAGATGTTGTCACCTGATGCTGAGTGGAGAAACAAAAAGGTCGAAGAAGGCTTCGTGGAAAAGAAGAGTACTATTTTTGCGAACTGAGTTTCTTGTCGCGCCTTGAGTTCTCCACAACTTGCTTGCTGTGTTTCTGAAGTTCTCATCACCTTGAGCAAGCTACTGCATTCTTGAAGCAACCATTACTTGAACGCTTGAAGGAGAGAACAAGAGGCTTGGAGTCCGACAGCGGGAAGACACGAGGAAGGGTTCATTGCGTGAGATCGCCGCTGGGTGGAGCTCGGGAAAGCTTGCTGTGTTCTTGCCTTTGCTGAGTGCTTGAGTAAGATCCTTCCTATTGTTTCATTGTGCTTAAACATATATTTGTGATTGAAATGCTGTGGAGTCGTTTCTCCACTGAGAAGGAGGTTGTCTTCTATCCGGTGTTAACCGGGGCTTGATCTGCCGATGATCAAGGGATCACCCACCTTAAGGGCATGCCAAGGAGTAGGGGCAAGTTATCCCCGAACCTTGTAAACCCTCCTTGTTAGCGATCTTGCTAGTTGTGTTTGTTTTGCCTTCGTTTCTGTTTTTAGTTTTTTGCACACTCTATTTTCTACTCTTTCCGCTGTGCTACTGATATCTGAGTTGCAGAAACTTCATAAGTGTTTAAAGTCGAAGTGATTGGCTATATTCACCCCCTCTCTAGCCATCCATTTTCAACAAGTGGTATCAGAGCTTGGGGCTCTGTTTACGGCTTAACATCTGAGAGTTATCAACAAGATGGCGTTGAGAGAAGGCTTCTCCACCACCCGACCTCCATTCTTTGATGGCGCCGACTTTCAATATTGAATATCAAAGATGGAATACTATTTGAAGATGGATATCCACACTTGGTTCGCGGTGAAGGAGGGATTCACCCCTCCGAAGGATGATGAAGGTAAAGAACTTGAGTCATGGAGGTGGACTGCCGAACAAATGCGAAAGAGTGAAGCTGACGCGAAGGCGGTTGTCACTCTACAATGTGGCACGAACAAAGATCAACTTATCAAGGTTGGTCCCTTCACAAGTGCAAAGGACTTGTGGAACAAACTCATTGAGCTTCACGAGGGCACCCGAGATTCAAGAATCGCAAAGAGGGACTTGTTCCTCAATCAACTCCAAAATCTCTCCATGAAGGAGAATGAAACGGTAAGTGAGCTCCATAGCCGGTTCAAGGAAGTCCTCAATGGGCTTCATTCGATTGATGAAAAGGTCGAGAATCGCGACCTTGTGAGGTATGTCTTGAAAGCCTTTCCAAGGAATGCTTTGTGGTCATCCATGGTGGATGCCTACAAAGTTTCAAAGGATCTATCCATTGTAAAGTTAGATGATTTATTTTGTGAGATGGAATTGCATGAAATGGCTAACAAATGTTAGTAATATGAGAGAAGTGTCCTAAGACAATCGCCTTATGATTGTAATCATTTACTTTAATAAATGAAGATTCACTATTTGAGTATACATGTTCGTGTATTTGATTGAGATCTTAAACTCATTTACTGAATGTCCGTAATATAATTCACAGCATGAGAGAATTTGTGATGAATTCACAACTAGTGATTATCTCGACATGTGCAATTGTGAAGTATTGAAATTGTCCCTAGTCGATGAATTGATAAATACGGACACTATCAATTCTGTTAAGACTACCATGGGTTATTCTCTAATCAGCTGATTCTCACAAGCTGGTGACATTGGGATGTCCAGAGATAAACATGAATGCTAGTTAAGAGAACTAGTTCATTGGAGTGACTGGCTGTAAAACTTCATATGGTAGTCTTCATATAGACATGTCAATGAAGTTCTTACTGCTGCTTAAGTTCGATGTTCCTTTGACTTGCGGTGTTCAAGTCATCTTGGTCATGAAAACTTATACTTTGACATCTTAAGAAAGCATCTCCAAGGAGGTGTGGACCCAGGATGATTGGGTATAAGCCGAAGTGCCCGAAGATGTTTGAACAGCCTACAAAGGATTCACCACTCCTTGCGAGGAGATGTATACCCAAGGCCTATCGTCGGATTGTTACTCGAAGCCTCTGGCCAGAGCATCACATGTTCCGAGTATGAATCTCTCAGAAACATGAGAGTAATTAGAATCCGTTGGACGAGAAAGACATTACTTGGGCTAGGTGTGACGTAGTCAGCCTAGTGGGGACTGACACACATAGACCATGTCCTGAACCAAGTGGGTATAAGATGGTGAAGGGAATGAGGCACGATTCATTAGAGCTGCTGAAGGGTTTCAGAATAATTTTTGAGGTCAACCGTTGATCTTTCGATTAATTGGGGATCATGATGTACTACTAGGTGTCACTCATGATCGTTATATAATTGGTTAATTATAGATGACCAACATAAATCGAAAGCCTATTTAGTCACACACACTACGAGTATTCCGAGGGATTTAAAATGAGTTAAAAATTGAATTTTCCGATCAAGAGAGATAAGTCGAATCTAAATTTTCAGAGACGCATCGGAAGCATAAAATGACTAAGTCTTTTGAAGACTTATTGGACGAATTAAATGAGTTTAATTCGTATAGTTTTAGCTTGGATTTGGACGGCCAAAGAGGGTCCCCACCCTCTATGTTTGGCCGGCCACAACAAAAGAGGAAAATCGAATTTTTGGTTCAAATTATAAAATAAACCGAGCGTGGTTTGTTTTATAAAATTATGGATAAAGAAATTTATATAAAGAAATTTATATAAAGAAATTTATATAAAGAGATTTATTTTTCATGGAAATTAAAATGAACTATGGATTGGTTTATTTTATTTTATAAAATCAATAATAGATTGATTTACCATGATAAAGAAATTTATATAAACAAATTTATATAAAGATATTTATATAAAGAAATTTCTTTCCATAAGAAAAGGGAGACATGGTTGTTTTTATCATAAATTAAATTATGATAAAAACTTGGCATGATGGAATAATTCATAGAAAAATTTATATGATAAATTTCTTATGAAAACTTATTCCATAAAAAGGAGACTTGGCGATTGAGAGACTACTATATAAAGGAACCAAGGCAAAGCTTGGAAATTAATCCAAGAGATCAAGAAATAAGCCCTCTCTCTCTCCTTCTCTCCCTCTCCCTCCTTTAGTGCCGCCGGCCCTAAAGGAGGAACCCTTTGTTGCCGTGAGCTTCATCCACCAAGTAGCCACCGAAGAAGAAGAAGAAGCGGGCGCAACTCCTTCCTTCCTCCCGGAATTTTGATTCCGTTCTTCGTTTGGTGGTTAGTCTTCCCATCTCTCTCTTGGTATTCTTATCGTGCCTTTGGAGAATCTAGTAGTTCTTGTCGACACGAAACTCGTGGCTTTGCGAAGTCAACCCGAAGAAAACTCAGCGTGGGCGCGAATAGAGGCGGAGCTTCCAAGGGATGCTACGGTTGGATCTCGTCCCTTTCTTCGAGTTACGCGAGGTAACAAGTAAATTAGTTTACGTTTCTGCAAAATTTTAAATATATGATCATGTCCACACAACATAAGGTTGCATGCTAGATGTGTGGTTAAATAATTTGAGAAATTATTTATGCTAAATCTTCCGCTGCACGTAATTAAATTATAAAATTACAAACCCGCATCCATGTTAACATGCACCCGGTCCCAACAACAAAGGCCCCAAGGAGAAGGGGATTGCCTTAGTTGTAGGGGACCGAATTAACAAGAAGAAGAAGGAGAAGAAGAAGAAGAAGGAAGTCTCTTCATCTTCATCCTCTTCCGAATCCGAGTCCGATTCTGAGGAAGATGGCAGCGGCTCTTCTTCCTCCGAGATGGCGAACTTCGTGAGAAGAATGATGAGAAGGGGTGGACGCTTCAAGAGTAGAGGTAACTCTAGTAAATCCAAACTTGATAAAACTAATGCATCTTGCTTTGAGTGTGGTAGGAAAGGGCACTTCAAGAATGAATGCTCGAAACTAAAGAAGAAGGAGGAGAAATCCAAAAAGAAAGAAGAAAAATCCAAGAAGAAGAAGAAGGCTTTGAAGGCCACTTGGGATGAGTCATCCTCAAGCTCATCCGATGAAGAGAAGGAGGAGAAGAGCACTAGGCATGTGACACTCATGGCTCTTGGAGAGGAGAGCAGTGATGAATCTTCGAGTTCCTCAAACGCGGCTTCATCATCTTCAGATGATGAAGAGGTAACTTCTCCCAAACTTGAAAAGTGTTATAGAGCAATTGCATGTTTAACTAGTATGCTTAAGAAGTCCAAAAATAAGGTTAAAGCATTGCAATTAGAAATTGATCAATTAAAGGTATCTAGGGATGATGACATTGATGATTTGCATGTTGAATTGTTAGAAGATGAAATTAAATCATTGAAACATGAGATTAAAATTTTGAAATCCTCTAAGGTTGAGGAAGTAAATGATTTGCATGATAACTTGCTAGTAGAAGAGAACAAATTATTGAAGAGTGAAGTTGAGAAGCTCAAGAATATTCTTGGGGAGTTCTCAACTAGCTCTAAGACCCTAGATATGATCCTAAATGCCCAAAGGGCAGTTTACAATAGGGCCGGTATTGGTTACCGACCCAAAGAACCCTCATTCGTGTCTTTGATGTCTAGGACTGATATGAGACAATCTAGGACACCCAAGACTCAAAAGAAAGTTGTCAAGGCATGGGTGCCTAAGTCATGTTTAGTTGATGCTTTAGGTTCTAAGGTTTGGGTACCTAAAACTTCTATTTTTCGAATTGTTTAGGTTATGATTGAGGGGGAGCATCTATCAACTTGGTTCGTTGATAGTGGATGCTCCAAACACATGACCGGGGATAGATCATTGTTTACCACACTTCACAAGAAAAGTAGAGGTAATGTATCATTTAGTAACAATAGTAGTCTTAAGGTCATAGGGATAGGAGACATTCAAATATCCGAATGTCTTAGAATTTCAAATGTTCTTCTAGTCAAGGGGATGAAATTTAATCTCCTAAGTGTGAGTCAATTGTGTGACACGGGTTACACAATTGACTTCCAACCAAGTCAATGTCTAGTTAGACAACATGACACCTTGGACACAGTACTAGTAGGAACAAGACTAGACAATATTTATCAAGTTTCATTTAAAAGTGCTACTAATGCTTTTGCTAAGTGTCTCATGTCAAGAGAAGAAGAGTTCATCCTTTGGCACCGGAGGTTAGCACATATTAACATGAAGAACATCCGAAAGTTGGCCAACAAGGGACTAGTCCGTGGCTTACCAAGCATCAAGTATGAGAAAGACAAACTTTGTGATGCATGTCAAATGGGTAAGCAAACAAAATCTGCACATAAAGGTAAAAGCGCTGTAAGTACTTCCAATGCATTAGATTTACTTCATATGGATCTATTTGATTGTAGTACCATCATATCATTGAATGGAAGTAGATATTGCTTTGTTATCATTGATGATTTTACAAGGTATACATGGACTTACTTTTTAAAATATAAGGACCAAACCTTAGATATCTTCATTTCTTTTTGTAGAAGAGTTGAAAATGAAAAATCATCAACCATTAAGACAATTAAAAGTGATCATGGAGGTGAATTTCAAAACCAAAAGTTTTTAGAATTTTGTCAAGATAGAGGTTATAAGCATGAGTTCTCTACTCCTAGAACACCACAACAAAATGGTGTTGTAGAGAGGAAGAACCGTGTTTTACAAGAGGTTGCACGAAGCATGCTCAATGAGTACTCACTACCGAGTTACTTGTGGGCTGAAGCTGTAAATACAGCTTGCTATGTGCAAAATCGGGTCCTCATTCATAGGTTTCTAGGAAAGACTCCCCATGAACTTTGGTTTGGGAAATCACCTACGGTTAAACACCTTAGGGTGTTTGGTTGTAAGGTGTTCGTTCTAAACACCAAGAATCACCTTCGAAAGTTCACGGCAAAGGCTGATGAAGGGATACTAGTCAGGTACTCCCTCGTTAGCAAAGTCTACCGAGTCTACAACAAGAAATCTAAATTAGTTGAAGAGTCTTCTGATGTGGTTTTTGAAGAAATTCCAAAATCAAGTGACCAATCAGAATATTTAGAAGGAGTCCAACTTGAACTTAGGAGACTAAGTTTGAATGAAACTCCAAGTGTTGTTGATGGTGATGAGTCTGATGACGGTGAACCTAGATAACCCATTGATCAGCTGGATCCTAAGGCTGGACTTGTGTCTAGTGAACCCGTTCAAGAAGCACCACCAACACCAAGGCAAGCTAGATTAGCCTCTAGTCATCCCCAAGACCAAATTGTTGGAGACATCCATCATGGGGTTAGAACTAGATCATTCTTCCGGAATGAGGCTAATGAAGTTGCTTTAATTTTCGAAATTGAACCCAGGAAAATTGATGAAGCATTAAATGATCCCGATTGGATCATTGCAATGCAAGATGAACTAGGCCAATTCGAAAGGAGTCAAGTTTGAGACTTAGTCCCTAGACCCAAGAAGACCTCCATTATTGGAACCATAAGGGAGAAATCATTAGAAACAAGGCACGCTTAGTAGCCAAGGGCTACAGTCAAGTTGAAGGCCTTGATTATGATGAGACTTATGCTCCCGTGGCACGATTAGAGTCCATTCGATTGATGCTTGCATTTGCAGCACATCGTGGTTTCAAATTATATCAAATAGACGTCAAATCGGCCTTTCTAAATGGTCTAATTTGGGAAGAGGTCTATGTCGAACAACCACCGGGGTTTGAGAGTTTCGAATTTCCAAACCACGTGTTCAAGCTCAAAAAGGCACTTTATGGCCTTAAACAAGCACCCCGAGCTTGGTATGAGCGGTTGTGACATTCCTAATTGAGAAGGGCTTCGTTAGAGGCCAAATAGACCCTACACTATTTCTACGAAGAGATGGTGACAATATTTTTGTAGCCCAAGTATATGTCGATGACATATTCTGTGGCTCAAACAATAAGGGCTATTTGAATGAGTTTATTGGACACATGGAAAATGAATTTGAGATGAGTCTAGTGGGAGAGTTGACTTTCTTCCTTGGACTCGAAATCAAGCAAACTCGTGATGGGATCCATGTGCACCAATCGAAATACGCACAAGAAATGCTTCGAAAATTCAATATGAGTGATTCAAAAGAGGTAACCACTCCCATGGCTACAAACACAAGATTAGACAATGATGAGAGTGGTAAACGCGTTGATTTGACTCAATATCGAAGCATGATAGACAGTTTGCTATACCTTACAGCTAGTCGACCTGATATACTATTTGCTGTGGGTATGTGTGCTAGGTATCAAGTTTGTGCCAAGGAATCTCACCTAATCGCTGTTAAGCGAATTTTGAGATATCTCAAAGGCACAATTGGAGTCGGTCTATGGTACCCCCGTACCGAATCATTTGATTTAATTGGCTATACGGATTCCGACTACGCTAGATGTAAGTTGGACCGGAAAAGCACAAGTGGGGGTTGCCAATTCTTAGGTTCGTCCTTAGTAAGTTGGTCAAGTCGGAAGCAACATTGTGTTGCTCTCTCCACGATCGAGGTAGAATATATCGCCATGGGAGAGAGTGTATCACAATTGTTGTGGATGATACATACTTTAGAGGACTATGGATTGAGTTACAAGGGTGTGTATGTTAGTAATATGAGAGAAGTGTCCTAAGGCAATCGCCTTATGATTGTAATTATTTATTTTAATAAATGAATATTGACTATTTGAGTATACATGTCTGTGTATTTGATTGAGATCTTAAACTCATTTACTGAATGTCCGCATTACAATTCACAGCATGAGAGAATTTGTGATGAATTCACAACTAATGATTATCTCTACATGTGCAATTGTGAAGTATTGAAATTGTCCCTAGTCGATGAATTGATAAATACGGACACTCTCAATTCTGTTGAGACTAGCATGGGTTATTCTCTAATCAGCTGATTCTCACTAGCTAGTGACATTGGGATGTCCGGAGATAAACATGAATGCTAGTTAAGGGAACTAGTTTATTGTAGTGACTGGCTGTAAAACTTCATATGGTAGTCTACATATAGACATGTCAGTGAAGTTTTACTGCAGCTTAAGTGCGATGTTCCTTTGACTTGCGGTGTTCAGGTCATCTTGGTCATGGAGACTTATACTTTGACATCTTAAGAAAGCATCTCCAAGGAGGTGTGGACCCAGGATGATTGGGTATAAGCCAAAGTGCCCGAAGATGTTTGAACAGCCTACAAAGGATTCACCACTCCTTGCGAGGAGTTATATACCCAAGGTCTGTCGTCGGATTGTTACTCGAAGCCTCTGGCCAGAGCATGACATGTTCAGAGTATGGATCTCTTAGATACATGAGAGTAATTAGAATCTGTAGGACGAGAAAATGTTACTTGGGCTAGGTGTGACGTAGTCAGCCTAGTGGGAACTTACACACATAGACCATGTCCTGAACCAAGTGGGTATATGATGGTGAGGGGAATGAGGCACGATTCATTATAGCTGCTGAAGGGTTTCAGAATCATTTCTGAGGTCAACCGTTGATCTTTCGATTAATTGGGGATCATGATGTACTACTAGGTGCCACTCATGATCGTTCTATAATTGGTGAATTATAGATGGCCAACATAAATCGAAAGCCTATTTAGTCACACGCACTACGAGTAATCCGAGGGATTTAAAACGAGTTGAAAATTGGATTTTCCGATAAACAGAGATAAGTCGAATCTGAATTTTTCAGAGATATATCGGAAGCGTAAAATGGCTAAGTCTTTTGAAGACTTATTGGATGAATTAAATGAGTTTAATTCATTGGGTCAAGGCTTGGATGTGGCCGGCCAAAGAGGGTCTCCACCCTCTTTGGTTGGCCGGCCACAACAAAAAGGGAGAACCAAATTGTTTGGTTCAAGTTATAAAATAAACCAAGTGTGGTTTGTTTTATAAAATTATGGATAATATAAATTTTATAAATCGAGGTTTGGTTTATTATTTTCATGGAAATTAAAATAAACTTTGAATAGTTTATTTTATTTTATAAAATCAATTATGAATTGATTTTCCATGATATGAAAAATTTATATAATAAATTTCTTGTGAAAATTTATTCCATAAAAAGAGACATGATTGATTCTTTTATCATAAATTAAATTATGATAAAAGCTTGGCATGATGGAATAAATCATAGAAAAATTTATATGATAAATTTCTTATGAAAAAATTTATTCCATAAAAAAAGGAGACTTGACGGTTGAGAGACCACTATATAAAGGAACCAAGGCAAGGCTTGGTTCTCAATCCAAGAGATCAAGGAATAAACCCTCTCTCTCTCTCCTAACCTCCCTCTCCCTTCTCTAGTGCCGCCGGCCCTAGAGGCCCTTGCTGCCGTGAGTTCCAACCACCACCGGCCTCCTTCTCCGGCGTCCAAGCTCCGGTGATCAGCCATCTTTGGCCACCAAGAAGCTGCCGCAAGAAGAAGAAGCGGGCGCGACTCCTTCCTTCTTCCCGGAATCTTGATTCCGTTCTTCTCTTGGTGGTTAGTCTTCCGATTTATCTATCTTGGTATTCTTGTCGTGTCTTTAGAGAATCTAGTAGTTCTCGTCGACACGAGACTCGTGGCTTTGCAAAGTCATCCCGAAAAAAACTCGACGTGGACGCGAATAGAGGCGGAGCTTCCAAGGGACGCTTACGGTTGGATCTCGTCCCTTTCTTCGAGTTACGCGTGGTAACAAGTAAATTATTTTACGTTTCTATAAAATTTTAAAATATATGATCATGTCTATACAACATAAGGTTGCATGCTAGATGTGTGGTTAAATAATTTGAGAAATTATTTATGCTAAATCTTTCGCTGCACGTAATTAATTTTAAAAATTACGAACCCGCATCCATGTCAACATGCACCCGGTCCCAACAGTGCAAGTGTTATGTGATAACATAAGCATAATTAACTTAACCAAGAATCCAGTCCATCATTCTAGGACCAAACATATTGAGGTGCGTCACCACTTCATTAGGGATCATGTAGCTAGGGGAGATATTGTACTCTCTCATGTAGAGTCCAAATCAAACCTAGATGACATTTTCACTAAACCACTCCCCGAAAATGAATTTAGTTTCCTAAGACGGGAGTTGGGAATGTGTCGTGCTTTATGAATTTTAAATTGCATTCAAACCCTTCATGATTGTTTCGAAATTATTGGGAAACAATTGGGTAACTTTGGGAACATCTCACACAAACTATAAGGTTTACCAAAACGTTTTTGTTTGCTAGATATGGGGTGAGATGTTAGGATCAACTAAATTTCTCAAAATGTCAATGCATCCCTTGAGAAATTAAGTTGACGAGATAATAATCATTGTGGTGACCAAGTATGGGGAAAACCATTGCATAACATATGTGTATATGGCTCCATGATCATACTTGGACATTCCAATCAAGGAAACTTGATTGGAACACTGAATTTGGAACAAAACTTGATTGAATTTGCTTGAATGATTGTTGATTGAGTTTGACTCCATTTGGGTGGAGCAAAGTGATTATTGAATCTATAAGGACTCTTGATCCTTATTCAGGGATCAATTTTAGTCGTGAGATCATGTCCAAGTTCGATAAACTTCATCAGATCTCGTTAGAAAGTTTCATAAAATCTGAAACTGAATATTTCAGAACGAATCTAAGAATATCAGGAACCCTGATCGGTCACTGGATCGATCAGGCATAAGGCTGATCGGTCCCCAGACCGATCTGGCTTCCTCTTGCATTGATCGGTCCACAGACCGGTCAGAGGGGCATCAATGACTTTACGAAATTCTGATCAACCTTACTGAGCCAGCCTGGATCGGTCCCCGGACCGATCTGGCACCCTGCTGAGACCGGTCCACAGACCGATCAGGGGGCTCCCAGTAAGCCTCGCGAGCCTACTGATCTCTCCCTAATCGATCAACCGATCGCTCCTTGATCGATCTGGAGCATGCCTGATCGGTCACCCGACCGATCAGGCTCGGTTCAGTCCGATCAGGCTATAGCCTGATCGGTCAAGGCGCTATCAGATCGAACGGTGATCCGTTCAATCGCATTAAATTACGGTTGGTGGACCGATCCATCAACCGATTAACTTCGCGAAAAACCTCTCCTTGCCAACCCTAGCGTCGAAACCTCTCCCTTGCGCCTCTTCATTCTGAGCGAGAGTGTTCCTGCGTCTCCCTCTTTCCCGTGCGTGCAAGTTCTGACGAAGGTTCTGCGGCGTCTCCTTGTTCTCTGCAAGTCCTCTACTCGCACCAAGTTTCTGCGTCTCTGCCTTGCGCCGAGGCCTTGTAACACCCCAAATTTTCAATGTAATATCATGACGATGTATGAAAAAATGTTTATAATGAAATGATGTAAATTTCATGCAATCACATTCTATGAAATGTCATGAACCTATTTTATTAATGAAATGTCATGAATGCATGAAATATCATATTCATGAAATGAATATTGGGCTTGGCTTATTGGGTTTGAAAATGAGTTAGCAAGAGGTGATAAAAAGAAAGTGCAAAGTGGAGGAAGCAAGGATCGAACCTTGGACCTATCACTTGCACTAACTCTTCCTAACCAAATGCTCTAATGGGTGTTTCGTGTTAGGAGAAGGGGAGACACGATTGTTAAGGCTTGGGCAATGAAGAGACATGTCTCTTCACAAGAGGTGTATAAATAGGATTAAGAGAAGGGAAGTTAGAAAGAAGTTTTTCATTCTTCCTTCCTCTTTTCCTCTTCCCTTGCCGAGACTAGCACCCCCCTTCTTGTTGCCGAACTTCCAACCCTAGGGTTCTAACCCTAGGGCAATTGCAAGGAGGAAAGTCCAAGTACCTTGCCCTCTACCAAGTCCAAGGAGCCCTAGAGAAAATTTGAAAAGAAAGGATTTTCACTTGCCCTCCAAGTCTAGGGTACCCTACGGTTTAAAGAGAAGGTGAAATTCCAGCGCAAGGATGTAAGTGTCCTCTCGCCTGCAGCATAATTGCTATTGAATGTTTGCTTGTTTTATTCTTTTGAAAAATCACAAGGACCTTCCTTGGGGAAGGTTTCGGCCACCCTATGCTTGGAGGTCCAAGAGAGGGGTTTTTTTGATCCACCCTTGATGCATGCTTGTACCTTTGGGAGCTATACATATACATATGTGGTGTGTTCCCCAATTTTGGGAGGACAAAAATTAGGGTTTGGTACCCTACAAGGTTTCGGCCAAGACTTGGTTTCTTTGGGGTTGTGAAGTGAATCACTTCTTGATGCATGCCATGCATGCTAAATAAATGTTGTATACATGTGTATTGTTTTGTGAATGATGACTTGTCCAAAAACCCTAAAAACCCCCACCTTACCATTCGACCACCCCTTGTAATTTAGGGTTAGTGGAAGCTAACCCCACTTTGAGGTATAAACCATGTTTCAATTGTTAACATGAAATGCACTTGAGGTGTTTGTAGAAATGCTTGAATGAATGCTTGATTGAAAAACCAAAAGAATTCCATACCCTTGACTTTCGGCCAACCATGGTTCTAGGGTTGGGAAGTACTTAATGAAACCATGAAGCATGCTACCACTTATATGATGTGTGTATAATTTATGTGACCTATCTTGTTAGGTATAAAAGCATGCCTTATAGCCCATGGGGCACCCTTATGACATGAACATGATGTGTTTGATAATATGCTTGAAAAAGGATACTCTACTGAGACTGGGATCAAGAGCACCCCTAAATATGTGGTGTGTCCCTAGGGGATCATGAGCACCCTTGATGAGTGGTGTGTTCCTTTAAGATGTTATTAGGAGTACCTTTAAGCATATACATATATGTGTAATTGCATGTTAAGATACTTTACTTTGAAAGTTGTGTACCCGACTCGGAAGGGGGTCGTTAAACAAAATCCAATGTACATGTTAACTGAAGGTCATGGCATTGGTAGGACGGAAGGGTCCTGCCCTAATTGGATTGGTGGCTCGCTACCCCAACTCATTAGGGAACGCGCTTGATGTGGTACTACAACTGGGCCCTAGATGATAGTATATTTTTAAGTACTTACCTTTATGGAACCTTTTGAAAAGCATTTTCTCATTATGTGATGATCTTGTTCTGTAAAGCACTTAGAAATATTTGATGTGATGCTTATGATGCTTATAATTCTATCTTGATTACTGTGTACATGATATGATGTATCGATATGAATTTTTGCGAGTAAGCCCGGATTCTTACTAAGCATGTTTTGCTTACTAGTTTCATGTTGTTTTTCTTATGCTACAGATAGCGGTAAGAAATACTTGAACTAAAGGAAGAGGCAGAGGGAAAGCTAAAAGATGTGTGTGTTGATGGTTCGGGAAAGAGAGAAGGATTCTTATCTAACATTTTTGTCTAGAATCTAAATTGTTTCCACTAAAGGATTACAAGTTGTATTACTATACTCTGATTGTGTGATGACTATGACTACTCTACTGTTGGCCAAGTTTAGAGATATGGAACCTATGCCATGTTAGATAACTCTATGCTTGGTTGAGTTTATAATTTAACTGATACATGTGAACTTTATAGAGGAAGACACTATCATTAGATGTCTAATTCTTGTTGTATGCATGCTAAGTGAAATGCTATAGATTTCCTATTTCCTGTTGCTTATGAATGCTTCTTATGCATGTGTCTAAGGCTAGATAACTCATGCTACATTCCTACTTGAGATTCCATGCTATAGTGTATTTATTGATGCTTGAAATGAGGGTTGGGTTGAGAGGAGGGCCGGCTGCCCATAGGTGCCGGGACCCATGCCCCTTGCCCAATGCCTTGTTTTCCTCTCCTTCAATGTTATGCTTAGCTGTTTAATTGGATCACTTGCAGTAGGTTATGTTTTAGATCATGCCATGCTCTATCTTGCTCAAACCATGTTTAGATCAGTAAATTATGAAGTTAAATGATCTTCCTATTATGTTGTAAATGCATGTTGATATCCGAAACCTTGCTTGGTAAATTAGTCCTCAACAAGCATGCTTACTACTCTTCTTGCATTGTAATTGTTTCTACTTGATATACATGCTTAACATGGTAAATGATATGAATGTATGGACCCGTAACCCCGCCTTTAGGGTAGATATAAGGGCGGGCGTTACAAGTTGGTATCAGAGCCACAGGTTTCCCTCCACCACACACACACCAAGCTTCCTCCTGCCGCTTCCAAGTAAGAAATCCTAACTCGCCTTACTTTATTTATTTCATGTACAGTACTACTATATGAGATGATTGATGCTTGCCTAACAAAGTAGTATTAATGCTTATATCTATCTATTTACTGTCTGTATAATAGATATGGCTAGAAGGCGTACTACTAGGGGTAACGAGACAGCACCCCCACCTGATCTGATGCAGGTGATCACTGAGCTGCAGCGCCAGGTCACTGAGCAGCAGCAGATGATAAACACTCTGATGACCCAGCAGACTAACACTGCCACCCCTGCGGGAAGTCAGAACGCCATAACCACTGAGCCTCCGACTGCACAGGCGCCCTCGGACACTACGGCCAGAGCAGTCCGACAGGAAGCCTATTTGATACAGTGGCAGCGACTAAAGCCGGATAAGTTCTCCGGCACCTGCGAGCCGTGGGACGCCCAGTCCTGGCTCAAAACAGTGGAAAGCACCGTGGAACTTCTTGACTGGCCGGAACACGAGAAGGTCAAGTGTGTCTCGTTCTGCCTCTCCGGCGATGCTCGGATGTAGTGGGAACGGGTGAAGGCCAGAAGATCAGTGGACCAGATGAAATGGAAGGATTTCGAGTCTGAATTTCTGGAGGAGTTCTTTCATATGAGGGTGACCAACAGGCATTTTGATGAGTTCACCGAATTTCGACAGGGGAATCTCTCTGTCAACGAGGCCGTCCAGAAATTTAACCGACTGGCACGATTATGTCCGGAGCTGGTCAGTACTGAAAGGGAAAGGGTCAGATTAATGCTGAGAATGCTCAGGCCCGACATCGCTCTGAGTGTAGCCGGTGGCGTTCATAGGCCACAGACTGCAGAGGAGCTAGTCAGCGGCGCCCTGAATGCTGAGCACTATCTGAAGAATATCAGCCAGCAGAAGCAGGCCCCAGCCAGTACACAGAATCAGAGTCAGTCGGAAAATCAAAGGACTCAGAACACCAACCCCCACTGGAAGAAGAACCATAATGGAAAAAGAAAGTCATGGAACAAGTCTACTGGTGGTTCGAAAGGCAAGAAGCCTAAGTACCCTCCTTGTGCCACCTGTGGGAAGATGCACCTAGGGACATGCTTATTGGGTGCCAAGAGATGTTTCACTTGCAGGAAGGAAGGACATTTTGCCAGAGAGTGTCCTACTGCCGCTAAGGCACCTCAGCAGCAGTATATTCAGCACAAAGGTGCTCCTCCCCAGCTTCACCATATGCAGGCTGCTATTGATGGTACTCCTATTTATCAGGGGCGATTAGAAGCCCCGCCTGCTACAACAAACGCCCGGGTTTTCTCGCTTACCAAGGAAGACGTGGCGACTGCCTCTACCGTTGTCACAGGTCAGATAGTTATTTACAGTCATCCTGCTACTGCATTATTTGACACTGGGGCAACGCATTCCTTTATTTCTATGCTATATGCCACGAGATATGATATGCCACTGCAAGAACTAGATTGCAAGTTTCTGACTACATTGCCCTCGGGAGAGGTGATGCCCTCTACCCAAATGCTGCGGGCCGCACCGATCAGCATCGCAGATAGGGAGCTCTACTGCGATCTAATAGTGCTTGATATGGCCGATTATGATATGATATTGGGCATGGATTTCTTGAATAAATACGGCGCTTCTATCGAGTGCCATAAATGAAAGGTTATCTTCCGACCCGAGACGGGAATTCTCTTTGAATTTATCGGCGAGCCGAAGAAGAAGACTGGCAAATTCTTATCGGCTCTGAAAGCAAGGAAATGTTAGAGAATGGATGTTCTGGATTTCTAGCTCATGTGGTTGATACTCGTCCTACAGAGGACCCGAAGCTAGAAGACGTCAAAGTCGTATGCAACTATCCAGAGGTATTTCCTGACGACTTACCCGGGTTAGTACCTGAAAGAGATGTTGAATTTGCTATTGATTTGATTCCTGGTACTAACCCCATCTCGAAAGCACCATACCGAATGGCGCTGACTGAATTGAAAGAATTGCAAGGACAGCTACAAGAGCTACTCGACAAGGGACTTATCCGCCCTAGTCATTCCCCCTGGGGAGCTCCCGTACTGTTCGTCAAAAAGAAGGACAGGTCGATGCGTATGTGTATCGACTATCGGGCATTAAATAATGTGACCATAAAGAACAGGTATGAACATTATAGTAAAGTTATTTACTGAAGTTCAAATCTAAACTAGGTATGCAATGTCAGGTACCCTCTACCCAGGATAGATGACCTGTTCGATCAGTTAAAGGGAGCTACGGTTTTCTCTAAGATCGATCTGAGGTCTGGTTATCACCAAGTCCGGGTGAAAAATGAGGATATACCCAAGACTGCTTTCCGGACGAGATACGGACATTATGAGTTCGTAGTGATGCCGTTTGGAGTTACTAATGCTCCGGCAATGTTCATAGACCTTATGAATCGGATTTTCTCGGCATTTCTCGACAGATTTGTGATCGTCTTCATCGACGACATCCTTATTTATTCGAGGACTTCCGAAGAGCATGCAGAGCACCTGAGTATAGTATTACAGATTCTTCAGAAGGAACAACTGTATGTAAAATTTTCGAAATGTGAGTTCTGGCTGAACCAAGTATCATTCTTGGGACATGTTATCTCCAAGGACGGAGTGATGGTCGACCCGATCAAAATTGAGGCCGTAAGTAACTGGTCCAGACCCAAGAATGCCAGCGAGGTCAGAAGTTTTCTGGGGCTAGCCGGATATTACAGAAAATTTGTAGAGGACTTCTCTCGAATTGCGGCTCCTATGACAGCTCTGACTAAGAAAGACAGGAAATATATCTGGACCGACGAATGTGAGAAGAGCTTCTCTGAACTGAAAAGGAGGCTGACTAGCGCTCCTATATTGACTCTTCCGGAAAGTGATACGGGTTTCGATATGTACAGCGACGCATCCAAACTGGGACTCGGAGCTGTGCTTATGCAGAATGGGAAGGTGATTGCCTACGCCTCTAGACAATTAAAGGAACATGAAAAGAATTATCCTATCCATGATTTGGAATAGCAGCGCTGGTCTTTGCGCTGAAATATGGAGGCATTATTATATGGCACTCAGTGGAAGTCTTTACTGATCACCAGAGTCTGCGTATTTCTTCACCCAGAAAGACCTGAATATGCGACAACGCCGATGGCTCGAGTTGGTTAAGGACTACGACTGTGAGATCTTGTACCATCCGGGAAAAGCCAACAAGGTAGCGGATGCTCTCAGTAGAAAATTTTGTGCTGCATTGTTGTCTTTATCAGCTTTGTCACGACCCTTAGGGGAAGAGATTATGGATTTCGGAATCGAGATTATATCGGGACGACTTTCTACCCTACAGATTGCGCCGGCATTATTTGATGGTATTCTGGAGAAGCAGAATCTTGATCCGAGTCTTCGGAGAATCAGGCAGGAGGTTCTTGAAGGCAAGGACGAGGGATTCCGGATTTCCGATAGCGGAGTCTTATATCTCCAGGATCGATTATGCGTTCCCGACGACTCCGACTTACGGACGAGGATACTCGAGGAAGCTCACGGGCACACCTTATGCGATGCATCCTGGGTCTACCAAGATGTATCAAGATCTGAAGGG